>JADLZN010004686.1:0-77703 GCA_018155175.1 Sinocyclocheilus anophthalmus
TCCGAACTGTCCTGAGCGCGTTCAACAGCTGGCGTGTGACGCATCTTCTTCTTCTTCTTGCTTTACTGCAGATCGCAGACTTATAAGTGCATTACCGCCACCTATCTCTCAAGTGGACCATTGGCACTCCTAATTGAGATTGTAGATAGAGTGTAAATGGTTCATTTGAGAGATAGGTGGCGGTAATGACTTATAATTCTGCACTCCGCCATTAAAGCAAGAGAAGAACAACGTGTCCGCGCTCCGCTGTCGAGGATGCGCCAGGACAGTTGGATAGTGGTGTATTAGAGGTAAAAAATTATATAAATATTGTTCAGTTTCTTGCACAGACTGATTTTTTCGTGTCTTTACACATCAATGTATCGTCACGAGCCGCAGGGTTTTATTTGGTTTTGTTTGTGGTTGTTTTTTTTGACTCTCAAAGCCGTGATTCCCATTCACTTCCAATATATGACTGACAGACTGCAACGGTTCGAGTTAAAAATCTCCGTTTGTGTGTTGTACTGAAGAAACAAAGTCACCTACATTTTGATGCCCTGGGGGTAAGCAGATAAACATCACATTTGCATTTTTGGGTGAACTATCCCTTTAGTAGCGTTTCATGTTGTGAAAGAACGAGGCTGGAATAGGTAGTATTTCCAAAATATTAGTGCAGTATGAATTTTGTAGTCTTTTTATGGCATTTAGCAAAAGATTGACTTATAACCATATTATAATGATTTTTTGCATGTCTCTATACAGTATTTATGTGTTAATTCATGTTTCTTTGTGTATATACGTAATGTAAACCCACTCAAATCCATACAAATGTACCATGGTGTAGCAACACATCTCTAAGTATAAGACATTTATTTGATAAATATTTGATCAAATTAATTATTTTTATTTGAAATATTTGATAATCTCAACTTTTCAGAAGACCACTGTCAGCTTTTTAAAAAATTGATCAAGAGATATTTTTCTGATGTCTGCATTTCCATCTGTTCAGAAGAGATCTACAGTCTTGTTTTATTCGAGCATCTTTCATCTTTAAATGCGTCCTCTTTGCCTGTTGTCACTGTCAGCTTTTCTCACACACGTATGTAGCTTTGCTTTAGTTTATTCTTCAAAAACGGAGTAAAAATAGAGCGCTACGTCGTGCTTGTCACGCTCGGCCTCATGGGAGGTTATGGAGAGGTCATTCTCGTACCTCTGCAGCAATAACAGCTACAAGAAAGACTTTGAGCAGGAAAGAGCGTGTACTTTCCTCAAACTCGCTTCAGGTGTACAAACAGCTAAAATGGGATGTTGTCTTCATCAATCCACACACACACACACACACACAGCTGTGTTGAGCTCAAAGACAGCGTGTGCTAGAGATGTGAAACACACCCTCAGGTTATCAGCTCAGTGTCTCTGTGTTTAGTGTGTCTCTCTTCATTTGTTTGTATGTTATCAGGATTCTTCCCTTGTTCTCTGATAGCTCCGATTGTTGTAGGTATTTGACTTTTGTGTTGCTTTGTGGTTGTTAGGATGTTTTGGGTGGTTTTTAGTGTGTTGATATTTAGGGCTACATGATATATTGAAATATTGCAAATGTACAAATTGCGTAGGGATATTCGATGACTGCCAGTCAAAGTTTTAAGTCACTGCATAAACGTATTTTATTTTTATTATAAAATTTCGTTGCAATTTAAAATGTTTTTTTTTTTTTTTTAATTGCAGTTTGCTTTGCTTGTTTTGTATCACTGCATAATTTGGCCAAAAATATGATACCAATATAATAATGATGAATAATAATGGTAGTTATTTTATTATTATTATTATTATTTTATTATTTATTAAAGATATATTCCAATTTCAAATATTGTATAGGTTGATATGAATATAAAATAATTAAGCTGATTATTAATTATTTTAATGTATTATATTATATAAATAGTCTATTCCAATTTAAAATAATTTGAGATAGGTGTGCTATGAATAATAATTAATAATAAGAATAATCTCGGTATTTATTATTATGATTTAATATCCCTGTCCAAGTGAAAATAGTTGTATAGATGTCAAGCAGATATATATGGTATTATTATGATTATTAAATATATATTCCAATTTCCAATATGTATAGTGTGCTATGAATTAATCTAATAATAATGGTATTTATTATGTATTAATATTTTTTAAAAATTTATTAAATCATCTATTCCCAATTTAAAAAATATGTATAGGTGTGCTATGAATAATAAGAATAATAATAAATAAAATGGTATTTATGATTATTAGTAATATATCTATTTAATTTAAAAAATATTGTATGGTGTCTATAAATAATAAAATAATAATAATAAATGATGATATGATTAGAATACACACCATTTTAAGATTACAGTCAACCACAGCAGTACAATCATGTGTGTCCCAACGGCCAGCAAACTTCATGCTGGATCACGCTGTTTTCCCAGCATAGTCCTCTGCCGGCATCTGTTTTTATCCTTCTCTTCATGTGTTCAAAGTCTATTACTCATAACCAGTGAGACGTACAGTGAACTCAAACAAATCTCCAGAGTGTCACCTTTCTGAATATACTCCAAATGGTTCAAGAACAGCATGCAGTTTACTTTGGGTGTGCCTTTTTTAGGGGTTTTAGGCAAATTTTACAGGAATGCTAAGGGGTTAATCGTGCAGCTCTAGTTTTTAGTCTGTTGCTATGTGGTTGCTAAGGTATTCTAGGTGGTTTCTATAACAAGTAGTACCACTTTTCTTTCTCTCTTTCTGTCCTCTCTGTGTCTTTCTATTTTCCTTTTCTTCCTTTTCTCTTCTTCTCTCTCATATTTTTGGGTGATGTTTTGGACGGCGTGTCCTTTCTCTCTGCATTCTCCTGGATCGTAATGTTTCTTCATCTCCTTCAATCAGCGGGATCCGGATGTCTTATGCGAGTGACCCATGCGTCCTTTTCCATCAGATGCTGAATCAACTTAACTTTACCTCTAAACGGCTCGTCTTTCTCCCTGAAAGCTGCGAAACCGCAGCAAACAGTCTTCGATTTCACGGTTCCTCCTCAAAACCTTCACCTTCAAGAGCGTCTCCAGTGTCGTCCCACTTTATTTGCTGTCGGTCAGCGAGCGTAACTGGGAAATATCAGCTTAAACGCTTTGATGCTGGATCTGTCATATGGTGTGGTTTACATGTGGACTGAGTCATAACGCTGACATTTAAGGCCCTTCACTCTCCGGCGGTGTGTTAAATGCTCTCCATTATGTGAATGTCTCTTCACTGCCAGCCGTAATTATCCTGTTGAGTTGAGTTGAGCCGGGCCGGGCCGCTAGTCCAGGTTTAACTAGCGCTCTATTAGGAGTCACTTCAGCGAGCGGGAACCATCTCCTCAGCTGAATGGCCCTCAGAAGCCTGTTAGGAGCCCGTGTCTGTCTGTAGTGCGTCTATGAGTCAAAGCTGTCTGTATTCACAACTGCAGACTCAAACGCCAGTGAACTAGATCAAACTGAACATTTGCTGTCGTTCACATGAAAATGGCTTTTGCATCCCGATGTACTTGCATAAAATGACTTATTTCTGAGTTGAACCGTATATTTGGTGAGAAATATCTGTGTGGAATCGCTTGGATCATGAAAAATGTCTGTATGACAGTGAAAATAAGAGAGATCGGCAACTTCAGCTGTAAATAATATTATTAGCAACAATTTTATTAACAATATTATTATATAATGACTAAATTTATATTATAGATTATATTATAGATAACTTATTATTATTTGTTGTTATTATAGTTTTTCCTCATTATATTTTACTACTAAATATTAAACCAAATAAAAATGCATCACTGTACACATAGAGTATTTAAGAAAAATATAATAATAATAAGAATATTAAACAGAAGATGACTAATTGCTATGGTAGAGATCCGTACAAAAATAGAGAGAGTTGGCAACTTCAGGCAGCCAAATTATTATTATTATTATTAATAATATTTTTATTGTTGTTGGTATTATTTTATTAGTATTATGACAGCCTGCTAAAAACATATTAGTATTATTATTATTGTAATATTCCTGTAAAACAGAATATTAAGAACTAAATACTTATTGTTATTATTACTATTAATAAAAATGATTTTTTATATAATTGTTTTGTCATTATTACTATTACTATTATATAGTAATTATTGCTACTAAAATATTAAACAAAATAATTATTACTATTGTAATATTTCACTGAAAAAGAAACGTATTAATGTTTGTTGTTATTTATTATTATTATTACTACTGTTGTTGTTAAATAAAAAATGTATACAAAATAATTATTAGTATTGTAATATTTCATAGCAAAATAAAAAGGGAATTCAAGAAAAATACTACACTAATGCTTCTAATTTACAGCTGTATTGTGATTTTGGATTTACAATAAAAATTTTCTTAACAATGCTTTAATTCATTCATTCTTTCAATCATTCATCTACTTATTTATTTCCTTATTTACAACCGATTAAAATCATTTTTACCGTGCATGAAGCTGTTTTAGCTACTGTACCTTTAAATATGTAAATAGCCTCTGTTGTGATTGGTTGAACTCACACATAGCGGGCCATCATGAATATGTAAAGGTGGGTGGTTATATGTAAATGAGCTCATAACTAAGATGATTTATGAAATAATACAGTAAATAAGTGAGGAAGCTTTGTGAATGTTAGTACATCAAATCTGTATTTCCAAAAGAAAGAAAAATCCAGTTTTTCGTCATGCAACTGCATAAAATCTTGAATACATTATTGTAATGCAATGATCTGTTTATTTAGAGACCTTTACAGTCAGTGATATTATTATCATAATTTAGTATGAATGTCAGATGACATTTAACGAGCGGCTGCTGTTGAGTAATAATAATTCCAGTCATTTGTGAGGAAATGAAGGTATAGTGTGCGCTTTAGTAATAATGAGGCGTGGAGTCTAGACTGTGATTTTCTTCTGTGTCGCTGTGGGAGTGTTGGCCTGCTCTCTTTCCATCTGACAGACACTACAGCTCCTGTAGATTGGGTTTGTGTTCTGATACCTGGAGTAATACGTGTGATATCTGGGTCAGTCTGGTTTTTGTGTGTGGAAATGCATCATTCACATTCGAGCTCTGTTGTGAAACCGAGTGAGCTGCATGCATAGGCAGCACGACTACAATCCAGACGCAAAGGTCACCAAATTTTAAGGCAGTGTCGCGTTTATCCTTCACAGAGAAGGAAGTGCAATAATGCACTGCAAAGAGCTCTTTGAAAGATGCAGCAGCGTGAAAATTAATGTACTTCAATACAAATGGAAAATACTTCAATATAAATACGTAGTAGTAATATAATTGAATGTAACTTTTAGAAAAAGGCTATTTTGCCTGTACGTGTGTGTGTGCATTTATATATTTCGTTAGGTCATTATTTTCTTTCACTATTTTTGTTTACTTATTTGTTACTTATTTTATTATTTTATTTAGTTGGGTATTTTTTATTTAGGTAATAAGTATCGCTTATTACTTGTTTGACTTTTAGTTTTAGTTACAGCTGTAGTAATGTTGTCATTTTATTAGTTTTTTATTATGTCTATATAGGTTTTTTATTAAGTTTATTTAATTTGAGTTATTTCAGTACTTCAACATACAAAATAGAAATGAAATAATATATATATATATTGAATGTATTATATATAATGATCTACAGTGGGTACGGAAAGTATTCAGACCCCCTTAAATTTTTTCACTCTTTTTATATTGCAGCCATTTGCTAAAAACATTTAAGTTAATTTTTTTTCCTCAATAATGTACACACAGCACATCACCCCATATTGGACAGAAAAAACCAGAATGTTTGACATTTTTGCAGATTTATTAAAAAAGAAAAACTGAAAATTCACATGGTCCTAAGTATTCAGACCCATTTGCTGTGACACTCATATATTTAACCCAGGTGCTGTCCATTTCTTCTGATCATCCTTGAGATGTTTCTACACCTTCATTTGAGTCCAGCTGTTTTTGATTATACTGATTGGACTTGATTAGCAAAGCCACACACCTGTCTATATAAGAACTTACAGCTCACAGTGCATGTCAGAGCAAATGAGAATCATGAGGTCAAAGGAACTGCCTGAAGAGCTCAGAGACAGAATTGTGGCAAGGCACAGATCTGGCCAAGGTTACAAAAAAATTCTGCTGCACTTAAGGTTCCTAAGAGCACAGTGGCCTCCATAATCCTTAAATGGAAGACGTTTGTGACGACCAGAACCCCTTCCTAGAGCTGGCCGTCCGGCCAATCTGAGCTATCGGGGGAGAAGAGCCTTGGTAAAGAAGAACCCAAAGATCACTGTTTCTGAGCTCCAGAGATGCAGTCGGGAGGTGGGAGAAAGTTGTAGAAAGTTGTAGAAAGTCAACCATCACTGCAGCCCTCCACCAGTCGGGGCTTTATGTGTCAGTGTTTTTTATTTACACAAGTTATTTGTTTAGTTGATTATTGAATTTATTTTTGTTGTAATTTACTTAGTTGTTGTTTAGTTTATTTATTTGAGTTATTTAGTTCTTCAGTTATTTAGTTATTGTATTCATTAGTTAGTTGTTTCTGAAGTTATTTAGTTGTTGTTTTAGTTGTTTTGTTAATTATATAGTTATATATTTTTATTTATTTAGTTGTTTGTTTATTTGTTACTTATTTATTTAAACAACAGTCTAATGTCAGACTGTTTAGTGATCAATTGAGTCAAGTCTACTTAAATAGAAATGGAAAATGCTTAAATACTTAAATCGGAAATAGTAATATTTATTGAATGTAATTTAAAAATGAGTATATATGAATATATATAAATATATATTTTCAGGGATCAGTCGGGTCGAGTCTCCTGTGCACTTCACTACTACTTGTGTCACACGAGATGCTGCCTGTCTAGAGTGTTTCATATCAGACTCTATGAAGGTCCATTTCAGACGCTCGCCGGGTTTATTACAGAGCTTCAGTATCACTTTATCGATGTTTACTTACTCAATGTAACCCTGTAAGATCACTTCACATTTCTGTTTACTAGCAGAGCTTTGATGCTGAAGCTGGTTTCATGTTTTATTATTTTTTTTTTTAGTTCTAGATGTTTTGGTATTTATGTATTTGATCTGAAATGTGCATTTTCAGATGCATAATTTCAACTAAACCGATTCAAAATGCTTAATGCAAGAAGTAAATTGCACACTGAATGAACACAAAGGGGAATACTGAATCATTTATTTATTTATTTGCACCAATATAATCTACTTGGGGAACTTAATATCCAAATGAAAAGCATGCAGTGTTCACAGTGTTCCTTAATTTTCAAATCTACAATAGAATCATTGTAAATGCATCATGAATATGCGTTATAGATCACACAGAGCCGTCGTTTCAGTTCAGTTTGTGCTGGGCTGTAATAACTGAGAGCTGGAAATATTATCACAGACGGAGTGTTTCTGAAATGCTCTTCTCATTGGGCCTTTATAAAGCTGCTAACCTCACTGTGTTACTGTCTTCTGACACGCCGTCTCGCCTCTAAACTAATAACCGGCTAATAATAGATGCAATATAAATATGATGCATAACTGGGCTGTTTTTTGTCTAGCACTTTGACTAGCTGCGTCTAATGAGGCCTAGGTTCAACGGTGCATATTCACAATATGATTTTGCATTGTAAGTATCATGATGATTTATTTGGCCATTAGGTTTCCTAAAGACTGACTGGTTGCGTGATCCTTTCGTGATGTGCAAGTCTGAGAGCGTTATGACGAGAATAACTTCAGCTAATAAGCTTGTTAGGTTGATTCATTTCTGTGACTCAATTTAAATATCTTTTCTTTTCTTCTTTTTTTTTGTGTGTTATTGTTACAGAATGTTGATGTATGTCTATTTGTTGCATTTTTCATACTTACATGTTATAGTAAAAATATATGTAGGTAAGTTAGGGTGTTTATTCATAATTATTTTTAAAAAATATATATAAGTATAAACTTATTACCAACATAATGATAATATATATTAAATATATTTGTAAAATAATCTATCTATCTATATCTATGGTTGTGTTTGGTGTCCATTTGCAGACCTTCCACCTGTATGCATTGATCTGAAAGTCCCTGGTACTATTGTCCACTCTATAACTATGGCAAATGCCTGGGACCCTCTGAACCCATATATATCGTCATATTTAAATAAGCATAGTATATAATTTGGTGTGTGTATATATAAATGTTTACAACATTTATGCTTTTAATAAATAAAGCAATAAATACTTAGTATTTGGTAATTGTAATTGATGTATTTATATAGAGATATAGATAATATAGTATCTGGTATGATTCCTATTATTATTTTTTTATTTAGTGAAAACAGTGTGGAAAAACATGCCTTGATTATATTTAACTGGCTTTTTTCTGTATTTTACTTCTAACATGAAACAGTGTGAGTTTATTTTGGGCTGTTTGGTTGAAACGATGCTTCCTCTGAAAGACTTCAGAGCAAATGCATAAATATTGAGATGCTGAATAGCGTGTAAAACTGACATTCGTGCTGCTATATCTCCTAGCGCTGCTTCTGTATGTTTACTCTTTGAATTACAGACTCAAAGATGATTTTGTTAGGATGAAATGAATGATTATTTCTTTTTCTCCCAGATAAGTTTGCTTTAAGTGACAGAATGAGATCGCATTGATTTATCATTTATCTCTCTCTTTCTCTCTCTGTGTATTTGCTGGCAGCTTTCCTTCATGACCCCCCCCCCCACAACCACTCACACACGCACGACGACACACACACACACACACACACACAGAGACACACTCACTTGCACACCCCACACACACACAGAACCCCCACTCACCCACACACTCACACTCACACACACACACACAGAGCCGCACGCACGCCACCACACACACACGAGACCACTCGCACACAAAGACACACGCACAAACACAATCACCTCCACGCACACACACCCAGCACACACCATAGACCACGCACACACACACACCACAATAGAGCCTCACACACACCACGAGACCACCCACGTCACACACAGACACACACTTCACATCACACCCCACCACTCACACACAGACACACAACGCCACATAACACTCTCTAACACCACAGCTCACACACATACCACCAGACACACTGTTCTGTCTGGTTTGAAGGGTCAGTCAAATCGCTGCAACGGCTTGTAATACTGTCCGCTTGGTGCTGCAGTCCGTCACCACAACACACACACACACACACCACTCACACTTTCTCAGCGTGATACACACACGCCGCTGCCTGCTTTCTGCCACTTTCATGTGTGATGTGAAGTTAAACAATTTCAAAGTCCAGTTTTGTTCAGAGGAAAACTATGATGGCTTGGATCTCGTATATTACAACAGTATATAATTTCACGATTCTTCTCGATTTGTATGCACAAGCATTCGATTCAATGTTGATTATTTTGGATATATATCAGGTACAGTACATGCAAAATTTTCTTAAGGAAAAAAATCTCAACTAATGCTGTATAATATACATGAGAGTCAGTTGGTACTGCATTATAATATCGGGGGTTAAAATTAACTGATTTGTATACAAACGCTTAAATAACACTCAATGTCGAAGTTTTTATAACAATAATTTATTATTTAGTAACTAATTTACATCATTTATATTTTCTTTCTATCCATTATCGTTTGTGAAATTATAAACATTTAAAACTGTCCATGAAAAAACTTGATGGATTATTCAAACCTAAAATTAAATATTAAAAAGTAAAATCATAAATAAATATATGGTTAATATTTATCAAATGCTCCTCTCTAGAGTAATTTTTCTAGCTTGACTAATGAGCATTGGTCCACTGATATGTTTCTTGGTTTTCATGTTCTCTTCATTAAATGAAAACTAGCTAGACTAATATTCAGGGTAATGGGATTTTAAGAATTGATATCGTTTCGTAAAATGAGAATCAATTAAAAACAAGAATACATTTTTTTTTTACCCATCCCACTATGTATAAACTTCTCTTTAACAAATCTTGTGGTCTTGTATATAAATATCTAATATTCATATATTATATGATAATTTTTTTTAATATATATATATAATAATTTTTGTGTGTGTAGTTTACGTGTCATTTATCTTTAACCATCTCCATCCATCCGACTCATCGTAATGTCTTTTTTTAAATAACATTTTTTTGGGGGGAGGGGGTCTTTGGTATTATGTTTATATTAATAATAGATTATTTATAATATTTTTAAAATCTATTATATGTATAGTCTATCATATTTATGGTTTTCATATTTTTTAACATTTTTCTTATATTTTATTGTGTCTATATATATTTTGGGGGGGGGGGGGGATTTTTGGACTTATAGCTTATATATGTTACTTTTATTACTTATAATATATTTTATAAATGTATTGTATGCGTGTATTGTGGTTCATATATTATATAAAACATCCTATTTTGAATTTATATATTTTTTATATTTTACTATTTGGCTGTAATTCTTTCCTATATATACAGTATACGTTATGAAATACTTTTTTTTTTTTTTTTTAATATCTTATTTGTGGCTATATTTTGTTATATATATTATCATTCAAATTTAATGTTAAAATCTCAGTTATATAAAATAAACATTGAATGTGTGGTCTGTGTGATATTGTGATGTGCAGTCGTTTATGAATTGTGTTGTTAAATTGTAATCTAACATGCTAATTATGTTGTCAGAGAGCAGTTTATGCGTTTATGATGTGATATGTTTTACGGCAGCGGTTGTTAAAGATGGATGTCAAGTTGTTTTAATGCTGTAAATTCGTCATATGTACTACTTTTATGATGCTTTTAGTCTGTTTTGGAGCTTGATGGCTGTAATCGCTACAATCCTTCATTATAAGGGGATATGGCTTCATCGCTCTGCCTTTGAGTTTCACAAAAGTCATCATGAGGGTGAATAAATGATGACAGAAATGTATTTTTGGCTGATCTTTAACGAACGCTCTCTGAAAGCATGTTTCATCTGGTGGCTGGCAGACGGATAGTCGTACGCTCCTCGCTGCTGACCTTGAGTGGGTTTGCAGCAGTGAGCGGTTCGGCCGGATTCGTCTCTCCTGCGCTCATGAGGGATTTGAGCGCGTGTGTGGTTTGATTACGGGGTGAAACGCAGACGGCCGGGGCAAGGGCGTCAGTGATTCAAAACTGAAGTGAGAGAAGCCCTGGAGAATGGCTCTGTCTGACTGCTGTTCTCATTCTGTCAGACCGGCCGTGTTTCTGACTGCCGCTTTGCTTTTCTGATGGATCTGATCACATTTAAAGCTATAGGACCCTTATATTGTGAATTGAGTTCAGAAACATTGGTGTAGAAACAGTTGTCACTCTGAAATATCGTCTTTCATGTTCCACAGAATATGACTTTTGCTTTGAGAGAATGTAGTATTATGGGATGCAGAAGCCGTCTGAATCTCTATTATGTCTTGTATTTGTTCACACTATGACCTGACAATTTGTATTCACCCTATAATGCTTCTCCAGCACATTTTCCCCTTCACCTCGCCTGCCCTCAAACACACACACACACACCACCCCACACCACACACACACCCAGTAGGAACTCCGTCTGGAGCTGGACTGAAAAAATGACGGCAGATTTTCACTTGGCGGTTTTGCCCATTTCATCATCCATCTCTCCCAACTCTCTTAATAATGAAGCAGAGACAGAGCGGCCGTCCCATCTATATCCATTTAGCCAAATGACCTCCAATCCCACAGTAAAACAGCAGCATTCATGATTCATGATTCAGCGCTGTACTAGGCCGCCACGGCTAACCACTTCTCTGCTGTAGAGCCCTTATTACTGCTGCAGGCTTTGAGACTGGGAAGACTTGCGCCATGCAATAACTTTTCTCCTCATTCTTCTGCGCCTTCCGATAGTCTCAGAGACTGTAATTACCGCCAGACGCAGCCCTTTTTTTAAATCGTAGCTAACTATTTATTTATATATAGATATATATATAGACCTATATATAGCTATAGAGATAATATAATATATTATTACTATAATGAGGAAATGGTGAATATTATTATTAAATATACACTTCTTTAAAGTTCGTAATATATGTAAATAAATGTTCCATTTGTTAGTATATTTTCTATTGTAAATATAAGTGAAAGACCAAATGTATTTGTTTGTCTACCATAAATTTGTGATAGTATCGCTTACTTTATTATATTATGTTAAAAATATATATTAATAATAAATAAAAAAATAAATTATCTGATTTGGATTAGTATATGTTACCATCTTATTCCTTATAATTGTATATCTTTTAAATCTTTTAAAAAATAATATAATTGAAATTCGAGATATATAAAACATATATTTTAAATGTGTGTATATCTATCTTATATAATATAATATATATATACTAATATAACACACACACAATTATAAACTGATGATATATTCTTATAAATGTTGTATACTAAATATTCGTACAACATTATATATTTTATATTATAGTGTTTTTCTATAATTTTATTTTAATATTTCAAAAATAAATGTCATTTCTGTAATGATATAGTACACACACATACATTTATTAATTGTGTACATATTATTATGATAAAATAATTAGAAATCATATAAAATATTTTTAGTAGTTCTAATATCTCATCTATTTTTGAATATAGTAACAATATATAATGATTCAAATTACTGCATATTAAAAAGTAGTTATAAAACACACACACACATAATAACATTGTAAAATATTACATAACATTTAATTTATTATATAGTTACATTGATATAAATAGCTTTCTGTAATGAACAGACTAAGTCATAATTTACATAATTCACTACTAAATTGCGAAATCCCCCCGTTCTTTTCAAATCAAGATTTTTTGTGTTCTTTATATTTTTTTTTTTGTGTTTTTGTTAAATTTTGGGGTTAATGTTACAGTGTAAACTATGAACTTTGACATCGTTTTTTGACCCTATTTGTAGAATACAAAATTAGGGGTTTCACTTGTGAAAAAACATTTGGATCTGCTGCTTTACCAGATTTAGATCTGAAATTACTTTCTGAGAACAATGGTGGATTCAGACCAAAATTGTGGTATGTTGCATGATAATAGATTGTCATGACAGACTCAAATCTCCCATGGACCCTCCAGTTTTCAGTACCCAATACTAAGTAAGCCACGTGTGTGTGTGTGTGTGTTTTGGTGTGGTGTATGTGGTGGTGTGTCTGTGGCGGGAGTGTGGTGCTGGGTGTGTGTGAAGTGTTGATAGTGCTGAGAGTGTGTGTGTGTAAGTTGCCTGAAGCTCAGCATGTGTCTGTCTGAGTGTAACTTTCCCATCCAGCATAAGGACAGTAACTGTGAGTGTGTGAGAGTGTGTGAGAGAGAGATTGTGTGTGAGAGTGTCGTGTGAGTGTGTTTGTGGGAGAGAGAGTGTGTGTGTGTGTTGGTGTGTAGTTGCTCTGACGCTCCAGCAGTGTCTGTTCTGAGTGTAACTTTCCCAATCGGCACACGGAAGTACCTGTGTGTGTGGTGGTTAGTGATTTGGTGGTGTGGGTGTAGTGTGTGTAGTGGGTGTGTGTGTGTGCGCCTGTTGCGTGCGTGCGTATGTGTTGTGTAGGTAGTGGGTGTTTGTGTGATCAGTTTATGCCTGAAGCTCACTGTTCTGTCTTAGGGTAACTTTTCCCATCCCAGCATATAAGGACAGTAACTAATGTGTTGGGATTTTACACACATCAGAAGTTCAAATCTGCAGCGTCGTTGGCCATGGCGGTAACAACAGCAACCCTTCTTCAACCGGTCCTCGGCTACCCCGACCGGTGTGTCTTGGTGATTGTTTGTGTTGGTGTTGAGAGAGAGAGTGTGTGAGAGTGTGGTGAGTGTGTGTGTGTGTGGTGTTGTGTGATTTGCCTGAACCTCAGCAGTGCGGTCTGATTGTAACTTTCCTCATCTGCGCAAGAAGGACAGTACTTGTGAGTGTTTAGAGTGTGTAGAGTGTGATGTGAGTTTCACCACACCACGCCAGAAGTGTCAATATCTGCAGCGTCGTTGCGCGGGAGACAAACGGCTACCACGTCGTCACCCACTGATCCTCGTTCTACCCTGCCTTGTGTTTTGTGTGTGAGAGAGAGATGTGTGGGCTGTTAAGTGTCCTGAGCTAACAGCCATGGTGTCTTCTTGTAGGGTAACTTTCCCATTCTAGCCTAAAGAGCAGTACTGTGTGGTTTGTGGGTGGTGCTTGTTTGTGAGAACGCGTGTGTGTGATGAGTGTGTGTGTGATATGTTTCGTGTGTGTGTGCGTGTGCTGCTGAGGTGTGTTTTGTGTGTGTGCTGTGTTGTGTTTGTGTAAGTTGCCATGAAGCTCAGCATGTTACTGTCTGAGTGTAACTTTCCCTCCAGCTACGGCCAGGGTAACCTGTTGAGTTGTAGTGTGAGTGTGTGTGATTGAGTGTGGCGTGAGGTGAGTGAGTTGGTTTGTTTGAGTGTGTGGTGAGTGTGTGAAGTGTGTGTGTGAGTGTGGGTGTGAAGTTGGGTGGTTGGTGTTGGTGGTGTGGTGGAGAGAGAGAGGGTGTGGTGTGGTGAGTGTGTGTGTGTTGTGCGGTGAGAGAGAGAAGTGTGGTTGTGTGTGCTGTGCTGTTTGTGAGCTGTGGTAGATGGTGGTGTGTGGTTCTTGTGAGAAGAGAGAGTGGTGTGGGTGTGGGTGTGTGTGTGAGTGTGTGTGATGTGTGTAGGGAGTGTGAGTGAGTGTGTGGATGAGTGTGTGGGTGTGTGGTGTGAGGGGGAATGTGTTTGTGTGTGTGTGTGTTGTGTTTGTGTTTGTGTGTGTGTGTGTGTGTGTGTGGTGAGTGTGTGTGTGAGTGTGTGTTATTATACACATCCAAGTTCAAATCTGCAGCGTCGTTGCCGGGTGGGCGCGGGAACAACAGGCACCCTCTCACACCTGTCCTTCGGCTACCCTGCCTGATCGCTAAGACAACTTAAGTAATGCGTCACCATAGCACAGCTTGAATCCCTAGCCCTTGGCCTCTTTGGAGGACAAAACCAAGATAAACAACGCTGACAAGAAGACGCGGATAACGAACTGAAAGATTCATACGTTAAACGCGCAGAATCGCATCGCAAACTCCAGATCTCTGAAAGCCCCATTGCACTTTTTTGACATCCAGAGCTATTAAGAGCAGCGCAGAGGCGACTGCTAGCTATTTCAGGATTGTTGTTGTGTGGTTTTTTGTAAACGGAATGTCACCGTTTTGTTCTTCTTTTGTCATTTTAAAGGAAAGACAACTCACCTCCCGTTGTGATATCGAATCGGGCAGAAATGTTAAATTCATTCCTCATCCCATCATCCCGGCCTAATTATCGTTAAAGCACGTCACTGTCTGTTTTTCTCGCCACATCACTTCACTCCGTCTCAATGCAACAATGCGTCTGCGAAATAAAACCGGATGGAGAATTTACGCTTTTCCTACCCCAAAGCGGTCCTCTTTATTTTATTCAAAACCCATGAGTTTTCGTTTGATAGTGAATGTTTAGACCTCACTATTATTATGTTTTGCGTCGAAATTAGTGATTTGCCCATAAGGTAATTAGTCCCAGAAACACACTCTATCACCTGTTGCAATAAATGTTTTTTATTTTAAGTTACTATTTCTTCTAGAACACATATCTACACATTTTTAAAATCATGTACAGCTTACTTGAAGCAAAATGACGTAAGATTAGTATTTTGTTTCTGAAAAAATAAAGTATCAAAATTGAGTTTGTGCCTATCAACAAGAACACAATATCTGTTTCGAAACGCTTCATGACAACAATAAACTTGATTAAATGTAAAAACTATTATTTTTTCCTTAGTGTTATGATTTAATATGTAAATTTTTGTATTGATTTTATATACTAAAAATTCTTTTTAAAATGTAAAAATTTCTTATTATTAACATTATTATCTTATTATTACTACCTCAATTTTTGTGTCATAATTATCAATTCCTCATGTACACTCTCTGTTGTTTATTTTTAATAGTATTTTTTTGTATTATTTTAAATTCTTTACATTTATTTAAATGTATATATTAACAACAAGATTGTACATTTTAAAATATCTATTTGTAAATAATTAAAACCCTAAACATGTATTATTTTTTCCTTTATTATTAAATATTTAAATAATATATAAAAAAATGAATATTATAATTATAAGATATTTAATTTGTTTTCTGAAAAAATCATCGAAATTAGGTGAGTTTGTGGATAAAATAAGAACAAATATTTTTGGCAGATATTTGTTGTTGTTTCAAGCAAAAACAAAATTTTGATGCATTTCTCAGAAAACTTATCTTATATCATCTTGTGTGTCCAGTAAATGTATCTCGATTCAAGAATATTTAGATATTGTTTTGCAGCGTATGCAAGTACACAAATACAATTATTTACGTCCGTTTGTGCAACAGACATGAACACTACCTCAAACCATGCATGTCAATGATAATGCTTTCTCTTTTGCATTGCAGACTGTTTATATTGTTAAAGGTGTTCACGGAGTAGTTTTTGATGTGGCACATATAAATCACTGAGACTTTGTGTGAGAGAGAGAGTGATGTCTGCATTTAAAGCATTTCGGCTGAACTTAGGCTGAATTATTGAGATGTGAGGAGAGGCTTGGAAGTGTCTGGGGGTGATAGTGGGCTATGTTTGCCGAGAACGTTTGTGGCGGCCGGCGGCGTGGCCGAGATGAACCGCTTCCCAGCGCAAGCCGGACAACATGCATTCAAATCTCTCCGTCTATGACTTGCCTCATTTATATATATATATTTCTGGCGCGGTCGTTTCGTCAAAGTTTGTCAGTCCGAGCTCCAGCTTTGTGGGGTTGTAGAAGGGATCCCAAGCTAAATGCTCTTGCTCGCGTCAACACACACAGAAGAACCAGATGAAATCATGATCAATTGCAGATGGGCTGGGGAAAAGAAATCCTGAGTGCGATGAACACGCCGGCTAAGCTTCGGCTGCCAAACACACTTGTTTTTCCCGCCATCCCTTCCCCACTCAGTCAGCCCGGCCGTCTTCAGCGCGTGGCCTTGGTACGGCGAAGAGAGAGAGCGAGATGGTGCGGAGCTCCAGGGCCGGCCGATGAGAGAAAAACACAAGGACAGCGTGGTGAACACAACTCACTACACCAGCACCAACCTTTATAACCTTCACAGAGACAAGCAGAGCGCTGATAGACTAGTGAGCTCCTGTGTTAGAACACACTGAAGACGCGAAGAATCTCCACGAGTGAGAGAGCACCCAGCAGCAATGCCTCCAGTTAGAGAGCCCATAGTCTCCAGATGTGTATCGAACGCCCAAAGGCATTAAGCCCGGGGAAAAAAGGATACAGTTACTAGGCGGGGCCCTATATGAATCACGGGGGTGAGTGGGCCAAGGGAATATTGGGGGCAAGGTCCGGTTCGATGGTTAGGTGCGGATCGCTGCGTGGGCGTATAACTCGTTCAGCTAGGACGAGCTAAAACTAGAAGTCCTTAGTCTAAGGAAGTATCACACAAGAAACCACCTACACACTCACTGGGCGACTGTAGGGGCTGAACAGGACAGAGAATTTGAGGGCCAATATAGAGTGGCCCTGGTTGAAGGGGTTGTCAACATAAATTCCTTGGCGATGTCGGGTTAAAGGCGTGCTGAAGAATGAAACAAATGTTGCTAGAAAACATGGCTAGAGGAGTGAATCATGTAAACGAAAAAGAGAATTATGTGTATTTGTAGCCGCAGTTAATAGGGTGCCAGGCGGGGCTAGTGCGGGGGCAGTTTTCGACAAAGAAGTGCAGGAAAGGGTAGACTAAAACAGACGCTCGAAGTAACAGAAGAGCAGAAAAGGTAAAAAAGACAAGAGGAGTGTTATAGTAGGGCGAAAAAGAACACCAAAGCTACATCGAACATCTATGCACACTTAGGACGGGGGAGGGAACAACCAAGGCGAACCTGCGAAGTGGTTGTGGAGGAGAGGACGTGATATGGATGATGCAACAAAACAATGACCAAAAACACAGCAAAGTAAATTAATGCTAAAATTACGGTGGGGATCAAATCACAGGCAGAGACAACCTCCACCCAACAAGGGGACAGACTGTGAGATATGTAATATTAAATAGTGCAGTTAAAGAGAATAAAAATCAATAGAGGAACTTAAATCATAATGAACAATCTCTTCTTGAATTTAAAATGCTTATAGAATAATGTGTTATCTTAGAACATGCTAAAGTCGTATTAAAATAGGCTACCTAAAGAGCAAAGGCCGATGCCCTAGTTTTTTTGACACAAAAGCTGGTGTCAGATGCGCATGGAAATTGCATGAGCATGAACGGACTTTAACATACACATGTGCCGCAGATGTGTTTGCAAAAGCGGAACTGCTCTCAGCTGCGACTGCTACTCGCCGTCTGTCAGCTGAACAAAAATTAGTTGTACGAGCCGAAGCCCAGATGCAGATCAATTAGTGATCATGTTCATTTCTCCCTGATCATAGTGGGTTTAAATCAGCCAATCAAGTGTCCTCCTGGACTCAAGCAAATGCTGATTAATGAGTGGGAAAGCAGCCACTTTCTGTCTGATGTCACGCTGCTCATGCCAAACGCCTCAGTGTGATCAAGGGGTTGTGTTGCCAAATCTGGGCAGTTTTATTGCCTTTTTTTATGCTTTTGATGTTCCTCGTGATGTTTTGATGTTTTGTAAGTTGCTTTGGATTAATGAATTGTATACATAAAATATATAAAAAAAGAATATATAAAATATTTTGTATTAATATTATTAATAACATCGCACCATGGATTGATCATAACTCAAGATGTATATCTAATCAAAAGAAAAAAAATATAGTAGTATAAGTTAATTAAAAGAAGAGGATTATAATTGTTTGTTCTGTAATAAATACATGAAATTACTTACTATTATTAAATTATTATTGGTATATTCATAATATTTATACCTTATTATCCACTAGAATGATTTACTCCTGAAACGCAAAAATGACATGTTTTAGGCCTTATTTTAAAAAAAAAAAAATTGATCTTTATTTCTAGGATTCATTTCCATGGTTAACTAATTATAGTTTAAATACTTAAATATTATTTAAATAATAAAGCATGCCTAAGAACCAAAAATCACGAGCGTATCTCAATTTAAAAAAGATATATGAATCAAAAGTTTTTTATACAAAAATAGACTTTTGTATATTGAGATTTTTATAGGATGTGTTTTTCTCTAGCTAAAGACATAAATTCAATGATGATCATATGATTATATATAACTATTACAACAGTGATTCATTATTATCTATGTTACTATTAAAAATTGTGTTTTTATAATGTATAGTTAATCATTACTTAATAAGACATTAAGTAATGTGGATTCATTTTTTTAAGAAAAAAAATTTATTTCTATAAATTATAAGGTTTAGTATTTGATAATATTACATTATTATTATTAATAATATCACAGTCACTATATATTATGATATATATCTAATTATATAATGTGGGTTCAAAATATAAGAACAATTTATTTACGATTATATTAGGATTAGTATTATTAATTCTTCTTAGGCAAACCAAGCAAACGTGTTTTGAACCCTCATGACTTCAAAAATAGGCTCTTTTGGTAGGCTTATGGCTTTTAGTCCTGTGTGTTTGCTTCGATGCCATACTGTAGTGATTGCTTTTCTGCTACATGGGGTTTGTGTTTGTTGTGTTCGTAAAATGTTTCCTCGTGCCGGGCCTGACAAATTTCGTTGCAAAGCACGTCTGTTCATTAGCGCTGCATCCTGTAGTGAGACACACAAAAATGATCATGATACCTCGGCATCACCATGCAAGCAAGCCGCAGCGGACTGTGTGTGTGGTGGGTGTGGTGTGTGGTGTTGTGTGTTGGTTTGTGTGTGTGGTCGGTGTGTTCTGTGTGGGTGGTGTTGTGTGTGGGTGTTGGGTGGTGTGTTGTGATTTTCTTCGCCCTAATTCGCGCCGAAGCCCGTTTTCAGTTCGTCCGCACACACCTTATCTGCCCCACTTTCTATGTCAGCGGCTCGTGCAGTTATTAGTGTGTTTGTTGTCTGCGCTGGTAGAATCCTATGCGCTGAGGGGTTTGGAGTGGGGGTAGATCAGCAGATCAGATCAGACCTCTGAGACGATAAACTGTCACACCACAGGATACGCTCTGGTCAGTGCTCTGTTTTGTAATTTCGGGGGGGATGGCAAAAAGCGAAAATGATTTCATGGAAATGTAAAAATAGACCCGCTGTGGCATTCACTTGGCTGCGTTTCCGGCTGTCGGGCTAAGTTAAACCAGTTGTTATCCTTATCTTAATTCATGAGAGCCAACTTATGCGACCGCTTAGGAGTCATGTTTTCTTTTTTTATGATCTCATTGATTCCTCTCGCTGTTCTGGGATGTCCGGGTGTTACATGCGCCATAGTGCCCTTGTTTTTGCAGAATCCGAGCGTATAACAAGTCTGTTCTTTCAAGCGCGTAAAGCGGTTATTTCCCGCAATACCAACACTCGAGAATCACCGACTGTATGACCATTAGAAGTCGTTCCATGTACAAGCCGACTCTACGCACCTCAAGCCCTGTTGGGATCCGTTCCTCTACGCATGGGGTGCAACACCGCACATGGCATCGTCTATTACCCTCCTTGCCGCTCGTGTCGCGTATATGGGGCTGGCCGTTGCTGGCCGTCCTCGTCACCTCACTGTGTTCCCCGCTTAATTTATGCTTCCCCTCTGCGCTGGCGGCGCAAAGCCATGTCGTGAAGACCTGGGTGCTATTCGGTGGACAGCGCAACTACATAATTGTGTGGGTCTTCCAAAAGAGGATGAATATCTGCGAATCTCAGGCCTGACCTATCGGGGCTGTCGCATGATAGAATTGTCAACCTAGTGCTGTGATCGCGATCGGCTTCACACCGGGGACGAGACGCTCCGTCGGTCGAATTCCGCCGGCCGCGCCCGTTCTCAAGCGTCCCGCCTCGTGGGCTGGCACTCAATGCCATGCGGTGTTGACGCTTTTTTTTCTTCGGTGAAAGCGACTACTACTTTGTTTGGCTTTCCAAAAGATTACACGACTAGAAATCAGTGGTTAAGAGTTGTATTTACAACACTGTTCCAGAACACTTCAACCCAAAATATTCAGATGTGTGCAGCACATTTTTATGGAGGACCATTTCCTGATCCTGTTTGTCTTTATTTCTCCGCTCAAAAATGCAGACATGGTTTTATGTTTATGCGGCATGATGCAACGCAACGTGTAACAAGACAGTATAAGTCATTATAATCCGTATTATGTCCCCACTGGATGCAACAAATGCCTGGTTTATAATGGGTTTTCATGTTTTTGTCTCGACGCTCCAGCCGGACACGGCATCAACACAGTATGCTGAGGGGCGTAACATTTCTGTCACACAGACAAACAACACGCTGAGGTATTCGGGTCGGCATCACAACACCTGGGATATCTGCCAATCACCGCATAACCTTGCTTTTTCAGACCGCTGATCTTTGTAAAATCAACGCATTGCAGAAAGCGGGGCATAGAGGAAAACAATAACTGTACTCTGTGATAGATGGAAAATAACTGTTTGTTGTTGAAACTGGAAACCGGTCAAAAATTATTTTAGGTGGTTGTACATTATTATTAAATAAAATATTGAATAAGTTTTAGTGAACGTTGTAAAGGGGTCATATGAGGTCTTTTTTTAAAGGCATCATCTATTTTTGTGTATTATTTGGTGTAACAAAATATGTTGGCATGCTTTAACGTTCAAAAAACACATTATTTTTCAAATACAGTACATTATTGTAGGTCTTCTATGCCCTGCCTCTCTCAAACGCTTCGTTTCTACAAAGTCCCTCCTTCCCACAAGGAAAAACAATACAATTCTTCGCTTGTGGCGATTAGGCCAGCTGACTCGTGATTGGTGCTTGGCCGAAAACAGGCGGTCAGACGACGTCGGTCATAGATTAACTCCCGAACGCCCCTTACCATAACGCGAGCTTCATGCTTTCAAATAAATGGTAAACAGTAAGATTGTTGTCTATTAGTTTTGTTGGGTGGAAGACCATCAGTTTAAGCCCGAAAGGGGAACAGACACCGTAATGATGCAGTACACAAGCCGCAGTTAATACAGCTGACTCTACTGTGATGTGACGCTGTCTCGCTCTCTCTCTCACACACACACCCCCACACACCCCATGCGCAAAACTCC
Source organism: Sinocyclocheilus anophthalmus (assembly GCA_018155175.1). Classification (NCBI taxonomy): domain Eukaryota; kingdom Metazoa; phylum Chordata; class Actinopteri; order Cypriniformes; family Cyprinidae; genus Sinocyclocheilus; species Sinocyclocheilus anophthalmus. Next base: position 22,285 of record JADLZN010004686.1, read on the forward strand.
GCATTTGAGCAGTCAATAGCAAATACTTAAACTAATAACAAAACAGTAGCTGATTCAGAAGCGTCAGATTGTCATAGCAAAGTCAGAATGAACTCCTCTCCTAGGTTCACGAAACGGTCGTCGATAAAATTCTGTTGTAAGTAATCTTAAAGATTACTAAATGCACCTATTTTCGGAAGGCCAAATAAAGTGATTTTTTTCTTTCTCCCTAGAACACACAGGCGTCTCCCTGACAGGCTGCTCTCAACAAACACTAACTGTGGTTACTGAAACCACTCCTTCTTTCTTTGTGTGAACATTTGGGCGGCATTATGCAAATATTTCCACATAGTGAGGTAGATATGTGGGGGCGTGTTAGAACGAGCCGTTTTAGGGGGGTGTGGCAGAGTCTTAACTTTGATAAAGAATATCTTTTTTTTTGAGACTTTAGTCTTTGCAACTTCTGGAATCTTATCTATGCACAATCAGCTTGAACACTCCAAAAAGAAAGGAAAACTTAAAATCGCATCATATAACCCCTTTAATTTGAAGGTTTTAAGTATTTTTTTAGATTGACGTAGTTTGAAAAGCTTCAAGTTTGAAAGTTAAGTATTTTAAGATTAAAGTATTTTAAAAAGCTTGAAGTTTGAAGGTTGTACAATTTTTAAAGATTAAAGAAGCTTAAAAGCTTGTATGTATGTAAGAATTTCATACAAAATGTAAGTATTTCACGATTGTAGTTTTAAGAGCTTAAAGTTCACAGGTGTTAAAGCCGTTTAATGTGATGGAGGGAGTGAGTGATGAATTCAGTCTATGGAGCATTAACATGATCTCATTACCATGCTGGTTTCAATCATTAACTGAGTCCTGTGTTATTTTCAAAATAAATATGGTTATTTTGCATTTTTATTCTAATAGTGTAACTTTTAACCATCTGATCATATTTTTTCTGATATATTCATCACACATCACCTGGGATACAGTATGGTTGTACAAACTATGCTGCGTTCTATCGTGTCACCGCTCTTTGTTGCGTTCTTAACTGGCGACTGCCAGACCCCCCCCCCGGGCGGCGCGCCGCGGGTCCTGTAATAGCTCCGGTCCTTTTACTGCCTCGGCTTATTCCTCGCGGCATTAACTTCGTGTAGGACCTGGCGCACATGGTGTGGCCACACAGTCGACACAGGGGGGGGAAAACCGGGCAGGGGTGTGCGAACCGCCATGGGGTTGGCTTTGGGGCGGTGTGGCTGCGGCAATTTGAAGGTAGTGTGTCAAGGGGGAAGCCAGGTAATGGTGTGTGAAAATAGTGGGGGGGGTGGTGGCGTCTCGGTGAAAACACGGGGCTGAGCGGGCAGAGACACACACCCAACATGTGGCGCGTCCTTGCCCGCGGTCTGGAACGGGGTGGGCAGGCAGTCAATCCTCACATGACGGTGAACTCACATGTGTGAGGGAAGAACGTGGTGGCGTGTAATAAAGGCCTATTTCAAGAGACACCTAGAACCATGCTATAAGAAAAAAACCCGAAATTGTGATGTGGCTGTAATGGAGTTCAGATGCCTCCGGTCCGACTGTCAGAAGCCCAGCGCACTTTACTGAGAGAGCATGAAATGAATTAAACAGCAGAGAAGAGGAGGCCACCATTTATAATGCACAAAACCAGATTGCATGCTTAGATATTAACACACTCACAGGCTCTGTTCAGAAACATACTGAGCTGAGCTGCCTACAAAAACAGCATTTTGAGGAATTAAAATGGATTATTTTATGCAATATATGTGTGTGCTGTGTGTTTTTTCCTTACTATAAATATACAGTAATTGAGTACAAAATAATAATAAATGATAGCTAAAAATGCACCATTTTCTCCAATATAGACATTTTTATGCTTTTTAAAGCAACCGCTTGATAGCTTAGCAACATGCTGTTTTGGGCACGTGACCTGCAATCCCATAATGCATTGGAAAAAGTTCTGTGAAAACTGCTGGAATGAGGAATAAAGTGAGTATATTGCATGAATCAAGTATATTTTTATATTTAAGTCGTGTTTTTTATCATCTGAAACGCGCTGCGACATATTCCGTATAAGTGACTTATGTAATGCAATTAACATCAAGCATTCAAAATGCAGACGTTTGGATTTGTGCTGAATGAAAGAGGTACGTGAACCCAGTTTTATTTGTATGACGCATTTTCCATATGCTGGTAGTTTCAGTTTCGCTTGAAGTAAATTAGTTTAGATGTGCCGTTTATATTAAATGTCGTTTCTGATGAATGCCACTATCATTCATGTTTGTTTTACTTATTTTTTTATTTCTGTTCTGAAAACTTTTACATTTTAAGGATTTGATGTTAAGTGAGAGAATTAAAAGACATGTATATAGGTTGTTATAATGCCTGTAATTGTTTATATATATATATAATATATATATAATAATTTATTTATATATATGATGACCCCACAACGACATGATTTTTGGGGGGGGGGGGGGTAAACTATAAAATTACTAATATTCCTATCCGAATCAACACCAACCCATAAAACTACCCTGGCTTGTCAACAGGAAACATCTATATATATAATCAAAGCAAAAGACATATCGTATACAGTATATATATATATAATATATATATATATATAGGAGAGAGAGGAGAGCGAGGATATTGATGTTTGACAGTCTTATATTTTAACAATTCTTCTATATAAATTAAGTTAGGTTTCTTCTGTGAAAGGTAGGTTTAATGGTTTTGTATGTTAGGTCCATACTATAGGGAGTTTAACATTCTAGAACACCTTCTTTTATTTATTTTAAACATGTGGTCTATGTGGTATCCAACTAACAAGGATGTTTGTGTAGGTATATACATAATTCTCTAATATATAGAGATATTGGTTCATATTTTGGAATGTAATTATAATGTACTTGTACAACGGATGCTGCTGCCTTAGAAAAAGCCGCCGCCGGTGCAGCTCACTCATTTTTGGATCAGATCCCACAGACAACAGGTTAGTGGTGTGTGTGTGTGTGTGTGTGTGCGTGACCTACATAAGCACTTGCGTGCTGGGAGCGAGTGTGAGTGTGGATGGTGTGAAATGATCCTGCTCTGCTGCTGTAGAGGGATGAGGACACACCTGTAGACGTGATTCACACACAGACACACATCCAGAGAAGTCAAGCCATCAGTGCCTCTCTTACGCTTCCACCCTTCATGTGACATTCATGGTTTTCCCGCCACAGGGCCGTCGCACAAACCCTCATAAGAGCATGAACTACTCGCAATACATTAGTCAGATAATGACAAACTAGCTGACAGCAAGTGTGTGTGTGTGTGTGACTGTGATAATATTTGAGTGACGGTGAATCACAACGCTGAAGCGTCGCAGATAAAGCCATGACAACATTTGATTCTGATCTGAAATCACTACGACACACTTCATCTGTATACAGAGCTGTTTATGTTCAGAGTCTAGTACAGAGTTCACTCGTCTACTACCTAGTTTGTTTATTTTAAACAGTATTATTGTTGTCAGATGACCTCATTATGTAAATGTCAGTTTGCAGATTTTCTGAATGCATGGATTAAACAACAACATTTATTTATAAAGTATGTATGCACCACTCATATGAGACATATAAGATTTGTTTCATAGTATGTTGTTTTACATTTTTAAATTACAGTAGGCAGCCTCTGTTTGCAAAAAAGAAAAATCAGCATATTATGCACATTATAAACACTTGTATACTGCAGAAATAGTAGTGTGCTAGTAGGCTTGGTGACAATAGCATTATATTACAGTGTACAAAATTAATAATTGAATTAAAAGCACTTGACAAATAACCACAAATTAAATTATGCAAACATTTTGCAGTATTTATTTGCATTAATTAATTTGATTGTCCATGTCACAAAAGGAATTAAGCTGTTTTTATCATATTTAACTCTTGTGTCATGTGCAGCATCATAACTTACTGAAACATTTCTTGCTGAAATGTTTGCGTGTGTGTGTGTATATATACTGTATATATATAGATGTCTATATATCTTATATATGTGTATATAATTCTATATATATACATTTTATATATATATATATATGCATATACAGTGGGTACGGAAGTATTCAGACCCCCTTAAATTTTCACTCTTAACAATATTGCACCCATTTGCTAAAATCTTTCAAGTTAATTTTTTTCCTCATTAATGTAAACACAGCACACCATATTGACAGAAAAAACACAGAATTGTTGACATTTTTGCAGATTTTATTAAAAAAGAAAACTGAAAATATCACATGGTCCTAAGTATTCAGACCATTTGCTCAGTATTTAGTAGAAGTACCCTTTTGATCTAATACAGCCATGAGTCTTTTGGGGAAAAATGCAACAAGTTTTTCACACCTGAATTTGGTGATCCTCTGCCATTCCTCCTTGCATATCCTCTCCAGTTCTGTCAGGTTGGATGGTAAACGTTGGTGGACAGCCTTTTTAGGTCTCTCCAGAGATGCTCAATTGGGTTTAAGTCAGGGCTCTGGCTGGGCCATTCAAGAACAGTCACAGAGTTGTTGTGAAGCACTCCTTCGTTATTTTAGCTGTGTGATTAGGGTCATTGTCTTGTTGGAAGGTAAACCTTCGGCCAAGTCTGAGGTCCTGAGTACTCTGGAGAAGGTTTTCGTCCAGGATATCCCTGTACTTGGCCGCATTCATCTTTCCTTCGATTGCAAACAGTCGTCCTGTCCCTGCAGCTGAAAAACACCCACAGCATGATGCTGCCACCACCATACTTCACTGCTGGGACTGTATTGGACAGGTGATGAGCAGTGCCTGGTTTTTCCACACATACCGCTTAGAATTAAGGCCAAAAGTTCTATCTTGGTCTCATCAGACCAGAGAGTCCTTCAGGTGTTTTTTAGCAAACTAAAGGCTTTCATGTGTCTTGCACTGAGGAAAGGCTTCCATCGGGCCACTCTGCCATAAAACCCCGACTGGTGGAGGGCTGCAGTGATGGTTGACTCTCTGCAACTTTCTCCCATCTCCCGACTGCATCTCTGGAGCTCAGCCACAGTGATCTTAGGGTTCTTCTTTACCTCTCTCACCAAGGCTCTTCTCCCCCGATTTCTCAGTTTGGCCGGACGGCCAGCCTCAGGAAGGGTTCCTGGTCGGCCCAAGAGTCTTCCATTTAAGGATTATGGAGGCCACTGTGCGCTTAGGAACCTTAAGTGCAGCAGAAAATTTTTTTTTAACCTTGGCCAGATATGTGCCTTGCCATAATTCTGTCTCTGAGTTCTTCAGGCAGTTCTTTTGACCTCATGATTATCATTTGCTCTGACATGCACTGTGAGCTGTAAGTCTTATATAGACAGGTGTGTGGCTTTCCAATCAAGTCCAATCAGTATAATCAAAAACAGCTGGACTCAAATGAAGGTGTAGAAACATCTCAAGGATGATCAGAAGAAATGGACAGCACTTGAGTTAAATATATGAGTTTCACAGCAAAGGGTCTGAATACTTAGACCATGTGATATTTCAGTTTTTCTTTTTTAATAAAGCTGCAAAAATTTCAACAATTCTGTGTTCTTCTGTCAATATGGGGTGCTGTGTGTAAAATAATGAGGAAAAAAAATTAACTTAAATGACTTTAGCAAATGGCTGCAATATAAAAAAAAATGAGTGAAAAATTTAAGGGGGTCTGAAAACTTTCCGTACACACTGTATATATACCCCTAATAATAATAGCAGGGCATTAAAACAAAAAAAACCTGTGTTGGTGTGTATATATATATATATATATGAATGATTAAATGCATTACAAAAGCCTTTTTTTAGTCATACACACACACACACATACATATGTATAGATTAGCATTATTATTAATTCATTAATTTATTAAAGCTTAAAAAACTTTAATTTTAACAATTATTGGGTTTTAGTCAGATGGCATCTGATGGTTTTATTATATATTAAAATAAATTTATATATAGTGTAATATATATATAATACTGGAAGAATTTATATATAATATATATATAGCATTATTTATTAATTTTTTATTTAGTTTTGTTCGTTCCACAAAGGAATTTAGCTGTATGATTTTGTTTTCCTTATATTGTCATTTTGGGAGTTTAATGCCAAGAATGTCCCACCTTGTAAGTTTAACAATGAAATATATGGAAAAAAAAAAAATGTTGGTCATGAGCAACTTTTGTTATGTTGTGATGCAAAACATCTACTGTGCTGCAGTTCCAGCTTTATTTACTCATAGAGTGTTAATTCTGGCCCTTGATTATTCTTCTCAGATGATCCGTGTGTGTGTGTGTGTGTGTGTGTTCTGGTAATCACGCTCACAGGACTCTGACACACCAGGGTCTTGTTGCCGTGGAGCTTTTCCTGACACTGTTGCCTGGGTGACAGTGCCGTGTCTGCCGTATGTTTGATCCGGCGATCCAGAGAGACTCCTCAGCACAGATGACCATCGGTCAGTCACACGCTTGCAAACACCTACAAACACACTTTTGGATAAAACACAACTTTCTTTTATTAGCATCAGAAGCTATCAGAAAGATGGTGCTATCTATGGCACGACACACACACACACAGACAGGGAGTGCATGAAGAGTGCACGTTTGATCCGTTTCCCACAGACTTGCATCAGGAGGAGTATAAAGCCTCCTGATGGCCACAGAAAGCAACACTGATCACAGCCGCTCTTCAAAAGAGCTCAACTCCTTCAAACTGATTTTTCTGTCATGTGGGACGTATCCAAAATCATAATTTTATTTTCCAGGTGTTGTAATCTGTCCAACGGTGTCTTTTGTAAACTAAATAGTGTTGCTTCTAGGCAGCCGTTTTGTTTTTTGCGTAGTGAACTGCGTTTCTGTCTGCCGTCTGCATGGGCTGTTACCTTCTAATGCAGCATCTTAACTCAAATAAAACCTCAGGAGTGACTGATTAAATAAAATGCTGCTCATGGTGTAGCAGCTAAACTACTAAACAAAGTATTTTTTACTTTGTAAACAAAGTATTATCTGGCATCTTCGATGGAAATGTTCACAGAGCTCGTTGCAGTGCATTCTGGGATTGTCTTGCCAGTGAAAGGACACATACTGTATATTGATTTTATGAAATAAACCTCGTTTTAGCACAGGCCTGTCAAGAAAGTTCTGGGTCATGTTTCAGTCAAAAATCTAATTAAATTATATATCAGGAATTGATAAATAATAGTGCAGTGCATGCATGCATTATATATATAGTTATGGATCATGTCATGTTGTTCCTTTGCCGTATGTGTCATGTTCTCATTGGTTCATTGTCCTGTCATGTGGTTTTCAGTTCTGTTTGTTCATTGGCTCCTGTTAATTAGTTCTGTCTCATCATTGGTTGCTTTGTCATGTGACAAAGAAAAAGAGGAAATCAATAACTTTATAGCTTTAAGGATTCATCTATATTTAAATTAGAATTTAGTGTTTGATAACTTTATTCTATTTCTGTATATTTTCTGCTTGCTGAAGAGCACGGGTAGCTAAATATGACATGTATTATAATGGGTTTATGTGAAGATTGTTTTAGTTCACTTAAATTAAAAGTTGTTCTTTTTTAAAGTCTAATAAATGTTCAAATTAGTAGCTCTCAATTATACTGTAATGTTGAATGGCAATAGTCAGTGGTTAAATATTGGAGGGAAAAACAACAATTTCATAGAGACATCAGTAGTATTGGTATCAGTGATGCTCGCCTTCAGTCATAAAAAAAAGATGCAGTTGAACAAATATTAAAACATATACTGGATTTATGTTGTTTCTACATTCATTTGGAGATTGAATGTGAAATTATTGCAGTATAAAAGTTTATTTAAAAACTTTAATGTTAGGTGGGTTTAATCACGATTAATTTCAGAAAATGTGCGATTAATTAGTTAATATTTTTTAATAGATTGACAGCACTATATCTATATATATATCTCAAAACTATACCATCATGCATTTATAAATATTATGATTTTTAATACATATTTTGTATGTTACTAGATAATGAAATAATTACAATTTCTGATAAATAATTTTTTTATGTTTATAATAAATTATATGCATGGTGCAAAAAAAACATTGTTTTCTTTTAACATAAATTGGGCTAAAATCCTCAATGAAATATATGCATGCATATCCTATAATTACATGCATGCATTACAAACAAAATTAATTAATTAATTTATTGTGATGAAATGAAAGTTTTGGAAGTCAAGTAACAAGGGTATTTGTATTTTGACTTTTTAGCTCATAATTAGATGTTATTTTAAATGTTATCACAAAAACCTACATTTATTTGCCATGTGCATAAACGTGGCCTCCTGTAGGTGAGCAGCTCACTAGGTTTGGAAGCAGAGCATTCAAAGTACTGTTAGTGTACAAATGAAATGCATTCGCTGGGCTTCAGGCTGCTTGCGTGGTTAATGAAGTCACAGGACACAAAGTGAGGTTCGAGCGGATCTGATCTCACAGCCAAAGCCCACATTACCCACAGCAGCGGCAGCATTGTTCACGGGAGACTCCTGACCCCTGCGGTGGATGACAAGATCATTAGATACTGCTTACTCGCGTCCCGCACGCGCCTGTCACTGTGCGTTCAGAGCTTGTTTTCATTGTCCTGATCGTTAGTGCTGGCTTTGTGTCTCATTAGGATGCTAAAAGAAAGACGAGAGACAGGCACCTTTGAGACGATATCTAGAGGGGACAGGCCGTCCCGCGATCATGTCTTTTCACATTCACCAGCGCTGGCTATGGCCTTTAGCAGTACTCTGACTGATCTGTTATTCTAGCGCTTGTAGCAGTTGCACATCACCGGTTTCATGCATATACATGCATATCATTTGTTATTTTACATAAACAATTTGATGTTTTTTTTGCACACACACACACATATATATATAAAATGACTTAGAAACATTTTAATATTGAAATCAAACATATATATAAAATATATGTAGAATTTGTCTGATTTCAAATATTTAATGTATTATAATAGTTGTTTAAATGCCAAAACCAAAAACATAGTAAGTATTCTACATTTTAAATATTTAAAACATTGTATTCAATAATTTATATATAATATTAATTAATATTTAGAATAGATAAAAATATAGAATATAGCAATTATAAAATATAGAATATAGATTTTTCTAGCTTATATTCTAGCGGTGCAGTCACGGTTCATGTCTTAGCCGTTGATCAACGATGTGCAGTAACTAGCGAATGTAGTTTAATATGAAGTGTGTTATGTGGGCTCTGATGCGGGCATCGTGGTCTGTTTTGTGTGGTTTTCTGAATAATGCTTGCACGGAAGGGGAAGTGTTGAAGGCGCGGTGTGGCGGCTGACACAGCTGCTGGGCGGTCTGACCTCGCTCATTTGACAGCACTTTATGACATTAACTTTGCACGCGGTGACCCGGCCAAGAGACTGGACGAGCTGGTTGCTTTGGTGTGCATTGCATTACTCATGTAACAGTGCTGGAGTTAAAAGTGCAGTGCGGGTTTGAACATTGCAACAGCCAAGCAATAAATATGAGACAAATAAACGTCCTTCTCTCTTCATGCGAGCGTCCAAAATGAACCGATTCACAAAATAAAACTGTTCGTTCGAGGGATCATCTCATGAGTCACTTCATTTAAAAAAGACTACCACCATGCATTGTGTTTGTTGTGGTGGTTGTACAAAATAATTTATATTTTATTACAGAATTGTGGAAAAAGAATGTAAAAATAATATTAGGTTAACTGCTATACTGTCTGAAAATTACATTTTTTGACTTTGTGTTTGTCAATCAATACTGGTCTGTGTGTGTACAACTACACAGAATTTGTGATTTTTATATAACTATTCTAGAAATTATATTATTCTATATATATGTAACATTGGTGATTTGAAATCAAATATAAAAAAATGTATAAGTTGTCTGATTCAATAATTAACATCTATGACAGAAATACTGTTTCTAACAAATGAACAAACCTATAACGTAATGCCATTATATACATATTATAATTTTTATATTAAAAAAAATGGTCATTAAAATTTAAAATCTCTGATATTTTTTTGGATATTTTTTCTTTTTAAAAATAAAAGTCTGTTTGGGGCTTATTTTGGTATATTTCTGGCTATAAGTTTATCAGTATACAAATATAACATATTGTGGCTTATAAATTGGCTATATTTTTTGTCTATATTTTATAAGCACATAATGAAAATTATTATGTATTTATATGTGATTTTCAAATAATTAAATATTAGATATTATAGAATTGCTATATAAAACAGAAACAAACCTATAACAATGCAGATAGAAATATGATTTTGGACATTTTTAATATATTAAAAATTAAATATTTTAAAAAGTCTCTTGTGTATTTTTTTTGGTATAGATATTTTTATAATCTAAAATATTATATGTTAATCTTTTTTCTGTCTAATTTGCACTGGTTTCAATATTACTACAGTATAACAAAAATGTCATATTAAAAAATTAACTATAACCAATGCATATATACATGTATAATTATTAAATATTGAAATATGCAATTAAATATTTAAAAGCTATATTTTATATGATTTATATTTATAAAACATGCTCTCCATCCCAACTAGCTACAGTCTCTGAGTACTTTGAAACACAGCAATGCTTAGCAAAGCTTGCACAGATAAATGTGACACCTTCACTTAACTGTGTCCATGAAAACACTGCATTTTTAGGACTCACCAAGTAAAAACAAGGACAAATGCACATTGTAAAAATGTCAAATCTTCCCGACTTCTCACTAACTCCGTCTCTCTGTTTCTCTTCCCAGTTCATTGCGTTTGCCTCCTTGTTCTTCATCCTGGTTTCCATCACGACCTTCTGCCTGGAGACGCACGAGGCCTTCAACACGGTCATCAACAAGACGGAGGCGTTTCGCAACGACTCCTTCACGGACTTCAGCCAGCAGTACGAGATCGAGACGGACCCGGCGCTCACCTACGTGGAGGGCGTCTGCGTGCTGTGGTTCACCTTCGAGTTCCTGGTGCGCGTCACCTTCAGCCCGGACAAGCTGGAGTTCGTCAAGAGCATCCTGAACATCATAGACTTCGTGGCCATTCTGCCGTTTTACTTGGAGGTCGGCTTGAGCGGACTTTCCTCCAAAGCGGCCAAAGATGTGTTGGGGTTCCTGCGCGTGGTTCGCTTCGTGCGCATCTTGAGGATCTTCAAGCTGACGCGCCACTTCGTCGGCCTGCGTGTATTGGGACACACCCTCCGCGCGAGCACTAACGAGTTCCTGCTTCTCATTATCTTCCTAGCGTTGGGCGTTCTCATCTTCGCCACCATGATCTACTACGCAGAGCGGATCGGAGCCAGCCCCAACGACCCCACGGCTAGCCACCATACTATGTTCAAGAACATCCCCATCGGCTTCTGGTGGGCCGTGGTCACCATGACCACTCTGGGTTACGGAGACATGTACCCTCAGACGTGGTCGGGCATGCTGGTCGGCGCGCTTTGCGCCCTCGCCGGTGTGCTGACGATAGCCATGCCGGTTCCCGTCATCGTCAATAACTTTGGCATGTATTACTCGCTAGCCATGGCCAAACAGAAGCTCCCTAAGAAGAGGAAGAAACACATCCCTCAAGCGGTGCAGACCGGCTCGCCGTACTTCTGCAAAACGGACCTGAGCACAGCCTGCAACAGCACGCCGGGAGAGCTGTGTTTGGGACAGAGCCGACGACTGGAGCGCCACCGCTCAGGTGAGAGCTGTTAAAGCAGTAAGCCCCAAGAAGCCGTGGTTTACAGTGAATTTATAACAGCTAAGGGGCATTGTTACAAAAACCCCTTAGCTGTTCTAAATTCACTGTAAACCACGGCTTCACAGGGCTTATTGCTTTTATAAAACGGTAATTCCACATACGTAGTAAGGTTTCACAGAATAAAACGGAGCAAATAAAGTGTAATGATATAAATAAAAACAGTATTCATCCATCAAACAATGTAGTTCCTCAGAGACAGTTGTGGTCCAAACCCAAAGCAGTTGCCGAGCAAAGGTGTGTGTTTGTAGAGGAATGTACAACAGTTTCGAACGCGGCTCAGCCAATCAGAATCAAGGATCGTAACTCTCCGTTTTATAATCGTCATTTTAACATGAGAAAAGGTGGAGTGCGTCGGTTATTGGATGTTGAAGTACTGGATGCTTTGTTTAGAGAATGAAAAGCTTTTGATGAAAAGCTCGAAACGTGAAAAATATTGAAAAAAAGGTCCTTGAGATGTTTGATTTAGGCTTTTATTCACACATAAACACACAGAGCATAGACACGCACTCGCTTTATGTGTGTGTGTTTAATAATATATAATTAATATCAACTACAAATATATATTAGAAGCTATAAATATGAAATCTGCCTTGACAACTGAAATACTAAATTACTAAAACTGAACCTGAAATAAATATAAAGCCAAAATAAAATATAATTAATTATAAATAATAAAAAAATAGTAATATAATAATAATAACCTTTTAGTATTTCAACCTAAACTTTTTTATTTCAGGTAGTTGCCATGAGAGTTTAAATAAATATTTAATAATACAATATAATAAATTTTATGTAGTGTATGTATTATTTATTATTTGTATATTAAACTCTTGTGGCAACTAACTGGAAAATAAGTTAGCGTCAAAATACTCTTAAACTTTAACTAAAACAAAAAAAAAAAAAATCAACAATAAATTTAAGTAAAAACGTAAAATATTATTATTCATTTTAAAAGACTGCTTTGCGCAGCTAACTGAAAATAAAATAAGTGGAAGTGTGATGAAAGAGTCGAAATACTCAAACTAAAACTGAAATGTATAAAAAGAATTAAGCCAAAAAAGAAATGAATTAAAATATTATTATCTTATTACTACATTATTAAATGTCCAATAATAAAAATGACAACACAAAGCACCCAAAACAAAATGACAAAAAGAAAAGAACTATTAAGCCAGAAAATGAAAAATTAAAATAAAACCTAATCAGAAATATTAATGAATACTATAGTAGTATATAAATAATATGAAAATAACAAAATGTTAAAAGGTTGTTAACAGATTTGTTGTAAATGTTGTAAACAGATAATTTAGGCTTTTATGCACATATAAACACACACACACTCACACACACACACACACAAACACAACACAACCACTCCACACACCACAACACAAACAAACACACACACACACACACACAACACTCACACACACACACACCCAAACTACACACTCACACACACACTCCACACTCACCACAAAAACACACACACAGAAGCTTCTGTGTTTAACATATGTGATTCGCTTTATGTATATGTGTTTATATGTGAATAAAAGCCCAAATGAAACATGTTCATCATGTAAAGCGATCATATCTCTTCACAAGACTTCAGTTAAACCACTCGATTCAGATGGATTTGTTTTACGATGCCTTTAGAACTTTTTTGGATCTTTTAAGTTTTGGTTACTTGTAGTTGTACCATCAGTGGAGTGACCGAAACCTCTCGGGATTCATTCAAAACATCTTCATTTATGTTTCCGTGATTTCCAGGAGGACAGAGTTTTCATTTTTGGGTGAACTATCACTTTGAAATTGATGGTAGTTTAGCATTTCTGTAGCTGAACTTGTAAATGCATGTATGAATGTATGAATGCCAAGTGCATGCATGCAAATGTAAATTTGTGCTGCTGAGCTTTAAAAAAAGCACATTGAAAGTCCATACAGCTTGTACACTAGTCATATGAGAGCTTAGGTGTGAGAAACCGACAGAAAGTCATTCGCTTAGTATCATTCACTCTAGTGTAGCTCTTAATCAGTCACATGACACATAATAGCCAATGCCATGAGCCATAAATGATGCCATTGTTTTGTAATTGAAATCAAGCGGGAAGGAGGGTTTGTACAACATGAGTGTGGCAGTTTTCTTTTTGACTGTACTATACCTACTGCGTTGAGTTATGAATTTAGGATTTGGTTGAAGCTGATATTTCTTGGAGATTTGAGCATGAGAGGTTGCAGATCTAGCGCAGCTCGCCTGTTGCCACGGAGATGAGGGTGCAGCGCGTTCAGCCTGGAGATGGGCTGCGTTTCAGTTGTGCATAGAAACAATAGTGAGAATCTAAAAGTGCATTTTAATGGAGCGATGCTGCTCAGATTTTGGCAGGCTGTGCAGAGATGTGCATGCTGGTCATTTACACGTGATGCACTGTTGCTGTTCGACCGAGCACGAGGACCAAACAATGGGAATATACATATATATATATATAGTATATATAACTGCACTAACTTAAGTTTAATTTAAAATACTTCAAATTACCTGAAACGAAAGAAATACTAAAACCAAAATAAATATGATTAAATATTATGTACTTATAAAAAAAAACTGAAATACAATGCAACCAAAAAAGCTAATTAAAAATAATAATAATACTATACATTTGACAAATAAACACTACTCCTACTAGCTTGTGTAGTGCAAAAATGCACATGTAAATTCACGGTAAATACATTGAAATGAAGTGATGGATATCAGTCAGTGATGCATCTTACAAATGACAAAAAAGTACTAAAATTAAAATTTTCTTGAGATTTATTATACATTTAAAGATCTCGCTTTCATATACAATGTATTTTCTGAAACCTAGTGATGCATAATTTCCCATTGTCTGTTGTTTTAATCCTGTCTCCTCCCTCACAGAAGTCTGTCTGTGTTGTTATATTTTCATGAATACATTATTCAGGATCTTTTTAAGTGGTTTTCCTCGTGGGGATCATTCGTTTTTGTCTGATGACTCACTCGTTCGACCCAGTTTCGCTCCTATTTGGGTCTTGTGATTGCCCTCTCACCTCTGTCTCTAGCCGGTCTGCGGCCCAAATAAGCAGCTGTCGCGGTTGACAGGTTTTTCAAAGTCAAACCTGGCTTTGATACCTGCTAAACGGACCAGGTGCTAGAGGGTCTGCCCGACGAAGGCCACGTCACGCTCCACAGGAAGTGACGTCCTTCACCATGATTATCCGGCAGACGCCAGAGGAGCTGGACCAGCAGAAACCATGCACCACTCCCGGCCACTTCAGCAGTACGGGGAAATGACCGTCACACTGAAGGGACCACCTGACGGTCATATCATGTTGGCCGCCAGCGATATTACCCTTATCACCTGCCACAGCGGACGCAGCCATTCGCAAAACAGGTACATGGCCACCCCCAGACGACAACTCACAGCCCTCCGTCGTCACATCAGCATACAAGTCCAGCTAAAGCCATTTTCCCTTTATCATTGAATATCTGCAAATCCATTCATCCACGTACATCAACATTCAGTCCTGGTGAAAATGAAGGACTTTAACTGTTTCAGAAGAGAATCTGAGGTTTATGTTGGTTTCTAGCTGTCGTCATCGTTACTGTGTTTTCAAGGCAGTGATGAAAATTAGATTGTTTACATAAATTACTACCATGATGTATAATTCCCTTTCAATTTTCAAATTTTAAATCATATATTGTATTCAACATGACTTATTTTTATTGTTTTATTCTTTTATTTTTTACAAAATTACTACTATGAGTACACTAATTATTTCACAAGATTAAATTGTTTAAAGTTTATTACAATAATGAGATTTTTACAGAAAGCTACAGCCATAATGAATTAAGTACTTACAGTTTAAAATGTAAATATATATTGTTTTTACAGTAATCCGAATTTTTTAAAAATTACTACATGAAATTCATCCATTTTCACACTTTACATTTTAAATAGTATATTATTACAGTAATTAAAAGGTAGATGTTTACAAATAATACTATGATGCATAATTCGTTACAATTTATATGCATACTTATTTCACAATTTAAAGATATATTACAGGGAATGAAAAACGAGATGAATACTACCATAACCCTTTTTATTTAAATTTTCAATATAAAGTTACCATTGATGAATAAATACTACATGATGCATTATTCTAATAAAAAAAATGAAATATATATATGTATTACAGTAATTACAATGATTTGGGTTACCCCAATGAATTACTACCATGATGCGTAATTACATAATTTAACTTTTAAATATGTTGTATTACAGCAAAAAGAATTTTATTTATTTCCCCCCCCATAAATTACCATGTTGCATAATTGCTTCACAATTAAAATTGTAAATAATGTATTGTATTGGATATCTGTTTTCCTCGCTCTTTATTCTGCTCTTCTAACCATGCATCTTTAGTTGGTTTGCTACATTTTATTTATTTTGCGTGCTGCATTGCTTTCCCTGTTGTGACCAAACTATTAACCAGTGTGACCCCATAACCAGGCAGACTGTTGAGCGGAGCCCGCGGGCCACAGGGCCGCGTACTGTTGCCCAGGACACCAAGCACTAGGCTAATAACCCTAGCTGGGAGGTTAAACGTGCGGCAGCTGCCTGGCGGGGGGCGTTTGTAAGGTCAAACTCAGCACAACCAAGAGCGAAAGGCCATTAGAAGGTTACAAACAACCCATTAAACATACTTATAACTGCTCTATGGCTGTACACGTCAAGCTATTGTAATATATCACAAGGCTCATATATATATATATATTAACACACACATACACAATTGAATTGTTTATTTGTTTATCTTCTTTGAGATTTTTATCTCAAGCTAGCAAG
The DNA here is from genome assembly GCA_018155175.1 of Sinocyclocheilus anophthalmus. Taxonomy (NCBI): domain Eukaryota; kingdom Metazoa; phylum Chordata; class Actinopteri; order Cypriniformes; family Cyprinidae; genus Sinocyclocheilus; species Sinocyclocheilus anophthalmus. The sequence goes on from JADLZN010004686.1 coordinate 38,958, forward strand.
CGACTAAACCAGCTTTTGAATGTTCAAGGAGACTGGACAATGGTTATCTCATTATATGTGGGGTACGAATATAACCCTCGTACTAGAGGTGTATGAGTTCATATATGCGTATTATTCTACTACCGTAAAATATTTTAGAATGGCTATGTAAAACCCAGTAATTAATAAGTTTATAATATTTTAATACACACACAAAACACACACTTATACATACTTTCTAAAAGAAACATAACTTAATATAATTATTAAATATATCGATATTAAATTATATACCTCATACCAATTTTTAACAGATATAGCTGTTATGAGCTAGATAGAATTTATCTATATTAAGTTTAATTATATAGACATCTACAAATATCAAATTTAATATATAAATATTGGCTCATACTAAATAAACTATTATCCCTATTAATACCAGTATATGTTATTACTATCACATATAATATAGATAATACTATTACATTAAACAAAAAAAATATTTTCTTTTCTACAAATTTTTTTTTAAACTAAAAATATCTTCCTATAATCTATTTATATCTATAATTTCTATGTTAATACGATATGTTATTACATATATATTTATAGATTTATTATTTAATAATTCCATGCAGCACCCAAAATATTGTTATCCACATTTGTTAAAATATTTTAAATAAACTAACTTTTATAAATTATTTATTATAATTTTAATGTAATTGTCTAAATCTATTTAACATTAGACTAATGGTACAATATATATGTTTATATTAAAATATTAAATTTTAAGCATCAGGACAACAGCTCTGACTAACCATCTTCCATCATAATGTACCGTTACCGCATATTACATTCTGATATACATGATACTGTACGTACTAATCAATATCATTTACTTGCATTGATCATTGTTCCATGATGTGTAAGCGACATTCTTGCATTGCATGTACGGTACAGGATACTGTACACTGTTTGCTCGTCATTGGTCAAACACTATCCATAAAAGACATGCAGAAATGAGACGATTTGTGGGATTTTTGCGAGTTTTGTACAGTTCTAGTTGGCATTTCCATCCAGACTGGCTTTTGTTGAAATATTTGTGTTCATCATCATCATCATAATTGGTCTGTGTTGTACTCTTCTGAGACAGTCGTTATCATACCAGACTGGCTTTTGTTGAAATATTTGTGTTCATCATCATCATCATAATTGGTCTGTGTTGTACTCTTCTGAGACAGTCGTTATCATAGTAACACACAGTTGAGTTTCTCACAATCACTGAGCGCATGATTTACACACAAACCGTGTTCAGCCTTCAAAAGGTGTGCACGTCTCTCATGTCTCACACCCGTCTAATGTTTGTCTTGTGTGTTTGTGCTCTTCATGCTGCGCTCTCTCTCACGTCTGAAGGCTTTGACAGCATAGCCGGCTCTCTGCGTCTCTCTCCAGTGACCTCGCCCTACAGCTCGCCCTCCCGCTCCCCTGTCCCGTCCATCTTCTGAGGCCACGCCCCCACGCTCAAACACAGCCAAAGACTCCGCCTACTGTGGGCGGGGCTCTGTATTATGTAGCAATTATGATGTTCCATACATAACTGTATATAGAGTGGTATTAGAAAGTTTATCAGAAGAAATATTGGGGCGAATCTCACAAAATCATAATGCAAAAAATTATATTTTGCTTAATGACAATGAAGCCTGTGACATTTCAATTAAACAATTATTAGTACTGTTAAAATGTGTTTTCTGTGTAATTCCCATTATTCTTAGTGATGCTTCTCTCTAGATTATTATTTAAGTAGTATAGTTTAAAATGTTTTTTTTTTAAATGAACATAAATCAGTTATTGAATTAAGTTATTAAATTACATAAATTACTACTATGATGCATAACTATTTCACAATTTAAATTTGAAATATATATTGTTTTACTGTAATGAAAATTAGATTTTTAAAATATACATTACTACCATAATCCATAATTACTTTACAACTAAATTTTTAAATATATATTGTGTTACAGTAATGAGAATGGCTTTTTTACATAATTATTTCACAATTAAAGTTATATATATATTATATATTTAATATATATACAGATATATATGCATGTTTACAATTTAAATTTTAAATATATGTTGTGTTACAGTAATGTGAATATAATGTATATATGTATTTATCTGCATTAAATTTGAAAAGAAAATGTGCTTAATTGTCATGAAAATAATGTCCTTATGCAAAAAAAATCATATTGGTCCTAAAAACTGGCTTCTTTTTATTTATGTAAAATATATATTTTTTGTTTTCTGTTTTGTTTTTGGGGCTAAAAAAATGACCTGATCCTGGTTTTAGCGAGATTCGCCAATAAGTGATTTCTTAATGGAAACATTTATTCAGGGAGAGTTCAGGTGTCTAATCTGAGACGAGCTTCCAGAGACCCGATCAGAAGCTCACGTGTCTGCTTCTGTGAGTGAAGGACTGCTGGTTTGCGCTGGACGCATGTCTTCTGTCTGGACTGAAGCGGCATCATTGCACTGCTTGTACACACAGATAACTGCTCAGAGGTTGTGTTGACGGGGCTCAAGCGAGCAGAGCGGAGCGTTCTGTCTTAGAGGGAGGCTCACAGGTAACAGACGCTCTCGTGCTGTGTGAGGACTCTGATTGGCGGATCAAACTTGATCCGATCGCTCTCTGATGCTGCTCTGACTATTTATAGAAAACAGTTCAAGTCAACATGAAACACCACTGCATCTACTACATTTGATTGTAGCACCCTGCACTCCCAAAAACACCTTCCTGGTCTAATTGTGCAAAATAAGTGCATGTTTTAATAAAAATGTTACTTTGTAAAACTTACTAAGTTTTTTCATATCTTTTGAGATACTGTTATAGTTTTATTAATATTTTAAGTTAGCTTCATTTTAATTCTAGTCATTCATTTTAGTTTAATTATAAAACTACTAATCAAGTTTATTAGTAATTTTTATTCTTTTTTAAATGGTATATAAGTTTTATTAAGTTATTTCAGCTTTTAATGTAGGATTTATTTAAAGTTTCAGTTTTAGTATCAGGAGATGCAATTATATTTTTTATGAATTAGAATTTTTCTATTTTAATTTTAGTTAGTTTTAGTAGTTTTGTTGTGTTTTTGTTATTTTTATATATATCTTTATAGTTTTTATTATTTGTTTCATTTAGTTTTAGTATAGAAACATTGAGATGCTGTTATAGTTTTAAATTGGTTTTATTTTATATTTTCTGTTTTCATTTTAATTTTAGTTAAAGTTTCAGTAATTTTTTTTTTCTTTTATTAGTGTTTTAATGTCTATAATTTCTGTTTATTTTCATTTCAGTTTTTGTTTAGTTTTATTACAGTGTTCAGTGTTAACATTTTTAATTCTACTTTGCAAAAAATTAAACCTATTTTTATTTTTGAAAAGGAGATTGTTAATGACGATAGGATCATTTTCTTTAATGTAGACATTTGTATGTAGAATATAGAAATGAATGCAAAAAATCTCAGTCTTCCAAATATCTAAATAATAAATTAAGAAAATTAATTTTGCCTACAGAAAATGAAAGCAGACATTACTTCCGCTAATTTGAGCCAGTTGATTAAATTGAATTTTTTATAAAACGTGCCATTATGAATTGTGCACAGGAATGTGTATTTAGGAGTTTTGATTTCATGTTGATTTGATCTCACTCTGTTGATGAAAATTGTGAGTCATATATTTATTTTCATGCTTGCAAAAGCATTCATAGTCATAACTAATTTAACACATTGTCTGATTGAAAGTATTCCATCATTCATTATTAACTACAGGGTGACAGCTCACGCCACTCGAGTCATTCATCTGCGTCCTCTGACCTCTGTGTGATTCATATGTGCAGTGTGTGTTTAGCTAATGCTAATTCTGAGATGTATTTCAGAGGTTTGGCCTGAGCATCATGTGAGTCAGTCTGGAAGGGATGGTTGCTAAGCAACACTGCTATAGGGAGATTTTGTGTCACGCATCCTCGGCATAAACTTCATTTAGCACTTTGTGTCCACACCCTGAACAAATACACAACCGCAAATGCTGTTTGCTCACTGTGCACGTCCTGTAAATCACTGGATATATGGCATATATTGTATGTGTGTATTAAGAGAAATAGGATGTTAGGGTGAATCTCACAAAGAAATATCCATGTCAGAATTCATCCCAAAATCAAAAGTAGGAAATGATATTCTGCTTAAAATAAGAAATTTGTGTTGGCACAATGTTTATAAGCATGTTTTCTTTAATGTAGAATTTTATTGTAATGCATAAAATCTATTACTGCCTGGATACAATTATTATATTTTGTATTATTAACATGTACAGGATTCATTCATATGTAAATAATCAAACTCTATTATCTATATATTCCTATATATGAATGATAATTGTGCATATATAAAGAAGAAATGGCAAGTATTGAAGATTTTCTGTGATTGTATAGACACAGAATACTGAAAAATGTATGCATAAAAAGGAGAATTTCCATATAAAAATTTAAAACTTTTATTGAAGTGCATTCTGTTAATGACAAGTAAGCACTTTTTTTTAAATGTAGAAAATAACTACAAAACTACTGTCAAAATCTATTATCTCAACGCAATTTCCCGTTTGATCTGCAACAATATAATGTCTTATTTTTATTTTAGGGTGAAAGATGCAATATATTTTGTCTAAAAATGTTTTGTGTTTCATGTTTTGTTTTGTTTTTTTAAGAACAAATGGCAAATTTTGAAGCTTTTGTGTGATATATATAGACACACAATACTTATAAATAAATGCATAAAAAACATTAAGCAATTATATTTTGCATAATGAACATTAAACCTATATTTTATTTTTGCTTTGCGTGTTATGTGAATGACAATGAAGCACATTTTCTTTTATGCAGAAAGATTGTATTTGTTTTATTAATACAAATTCAGTACAAAAATAGTCAAAATTCACATGCAAATCTTAATTGCCCTGGTTAATTTCCCTTTTTATTCATGCAAAAATATATATATATTTTTTATTCTTTTTTGGGGTATTTTTGTCCGATATTACTCATGAGATTCACTGTTAAGATGCAATATATTTAGTCTAAACTTTTAATTTTCTTTAAAAAAAAGAAAATGGCAAATGTTGACTCTTTTGTTACGCAATTCTGATGCACGGGATGTTGTTGCGTTTGCAGCTACTGTATCACCTCTGGCTGACGTACAGTTTATATCGGCCAGAGACGGGGAAGGCGGGGCCAGCAGAGACTCAGATGGATTTGATGAATTGGATTGGACAGTCTGGAATAGAATAAGCCTGTGATTGGACAGTTCTGAAAGCGGATGCTCTGTGAACAGTAAAGCACACTTACGGATCGATCGGACTGCTCACGACATTTGGAGTTTCCCGTTTATTTTCGATGTGGATGCAGACTGAAGCCAGTCGGCGCAATGAAAAAAAAAAATCACGATATGGATAGTGAAACGTTTCCTGCTTGAAACGAGTCGGCTCTCCATTTAAATGTGGCAGCTGTATAAAGGACACACATCCACCTGTGGCTTCCCCTCTGTGACAGGTAGCAAATCAAACACCCCCTCGAACCCCCTTCCAAGGCCTCTGTCGTTGCAATAAGTGTATTAAGATGTGTAGAGGCACAAGTGTTTAAAAATGTAGTGTAAAAGTATTAGTGTATCGACTATACTAAACTACAGAGTAGAGAGAAAGTAAACATGATAAGTTTAATAAATGTGACCTTCAGTCGTTTATGTTTTTATTTGCTCTAGTATCTCTGGTGGATTCATTGTTGTCTGTGTGTGTGTTTGTATGTGGGATGTTGATCTCAAATGGGACACTTAAAGGAATAGTTAAGCCAAAAAAACGTACTCACCCTCTGGCCATCCAAGATGTTTGTTTCTTCATCAGAAAAGATTTTGAGAAATTTTGCATTACATCACATGCTCACCAATGGGTACTTTGTAGTGAATGGGTGCCGTCAGACTGAGAGTCCAAACAGCTGATAAAAACAATAAACAACAAGTGATACAACACAACTCCAGCCCATCATTTAATGTCTCGTGAAGCAAAAAGCTGTGTGTTTATAAGAAACAAAATCCATCATTAAGGACGTGTATACTTCAAACCGTCGCTTCTGGCCAAGTATGAAGTCCATACGCATGGAAACAAATTTAGGTTAGTAAAAAATGTTGTGTTCTTGAATGTTCTAGTTTTTTGTTCATGATTAGAACATCATGTCTACAAAATGTTTATATGCATTCTAGTAACGATTTGAACATTGTAATGTTCTTATTATAAGAATGTCGTTTTTCTTGTTGCAATTATTAACATTATTAAAGGTTTCAAAAATGGTCTTACAACATTCTACTTAACTTCATTTTCACCCAAAATAAATAACATTACTTGGCCAGATGCAATGCTACATGTCCTAAATCTGATGAAGAAACAAACTAATCTAGATCTTGGATGGCCTGAGGGTGAGGGCATTTTCAGCAAATGTTCATTTCTGGGTGAACTCTAGTGCTCTTACAGACCTCATGAATGGCTTAAAAGCACAGTTTTCTTTTACTTTTTTAAATAACCACTATGCTTTCATTTGCACAGGTGTGTTGACCCCAACTTTGCTTATAGTTGCATATCAAGCTAAAATCTTTGAAGGAATTTTAACATTTAGACCTAAAATGGGTGTTTTTTTTTTTTTAATGTATAATATTTGAAAAAATATCGTTTTGTCAGGTTTAATGTTAACGGAGCAGAATATGAAGCCAACAAAACCTCGTCATGATGTCTTGCCCCCCCCCGGTCTTGAATGTGTGTTGATTTTTCGCAGTCTCTTGCCTCTCCGTTTCCGGAAAATTCTCCCAGTGCAACATCAGATGTGATGTGCATAATGAGGTGAAACAAAGCGCACGATTAAACGGTGATTTCAGTTCAGTCGTGAAGGACGCCGCAGCGAGCTCTGGCAACACAAGGCGGCACGGACACCTTCGCGCTATTAAGATCTTTTCTTTTCCGTCAGCCTTGGAGAGATTAGAGCTGTACATCAGTGTGTGGTGGGTGCGCGCGTCTCATGATCAAAAACCGGTCAAGAACATGTCAAGGTCACATTTTCACCGCAAAATCAAAAGAATTTAATACAATACATTTTAATCAATAAAATGAGCCTATTTTAGGACAAATAAGATTTTTGCAATTTTTAATTTATTCAAGGTGCACAATGAGGGTAAAATTACACTTTACAATAAAACAATAATAAGAACCACCATTTCCAATGTGGAGGGGTGATTAGATTGGTAAGTTTGAAAGATCTCTTGTGCACTCAGGGCTGCAGTATTTGATCAAATACAGTAAAAATTGTGAAATATTACAATTCAAAATAACTTTTCTATTTGAATATATGTTAAAATGTCATTTATTTCTGTGATCAAAGCTGGATTTTCAGCATAATTTCTCCAGTCTTCAGTGTCACATGATTCTTCAGAAATTATTCTTTTATGCTGATTTGCTGCTCAAGAAACTGATTTTTATTTTTTGTGGAAACTTTGATCTTGTTTGTCGAGTTCTTTGATGAATAGAAAGTTCAAATTAACAGTGTTTATTTGAAATAGAAATCTTTTGTTACATTATAAATTTTTTTACTGTCACTTTTGATCAGTTTAATTGAATGTGACCTTTCTGAATAAAAGTGTTGGTCTTAAAAAAAAAAGAAAAAAAAAAAAAAAAGAAATGTTTTTTCATTTCTTTTTCGATTTTGGGTTAAATGTGAGCTGGAAAAGTCTTGACCGGTTTTGTGGTGTGTGTGTGTGTTGTGTGTGTGTTTTACCCAACCCCAAGAACTTAAGAGGATAGCATTCTTCATTTTAATATTATCTGCTGCTTTAAGAAGTCAGGGCACCGTTTCAAATATATATGACAAAAATGTAAAGGTATATATATATTTTTTTGAATTTAGATCTTGTATTTTTGTGTCTCTTGAAGAGTCTCATTGTCAGTCCCGCGGTGTATCTGTTTGTCCACTCTGTGCAGACTGTGATTCTGGAGTGTTTTTATGTTTCAGTGATTGGAGTTTTGAACATGTATTGTGGAGTCATTTGTCGGCCTTTTGTAGTGCATGCAAAACCCATGGTCAAAATGTAAAGACTGTGTATGAGAATAGTACAGTCAATGCAATGTGAGACAGTGGATAAAAACATTAAATCTGTAAAAAAAACAAAACAACAGCTTTCTTTCTTTCTGTTTGAAAAACAAACGACATCGCCGGACAGCCCAGGGGACGAGTGATATTTTCCGATATTGCTCTTCCTGTTCAGGGCTCCAACAAAAAATCAATTAAGGGGGAAATGCGGTTCATTTAAAATAGGAACTAAACCGTCACAACGATTGTTTATACACAGGAATCTGTGCATATCTCAGACCAAATTATGTCCGCATCATTGCCATTGAGTGAGTTTGGGGCTCAGCGCAATGCATCCTATATAAATGTGTCCAAATGCTTTGCACAAGCAGTTGTTTTTCTCCGAGTTGGACAGTAACTAAGTGCATTTACTTGAGTACTGTACTTAAGTACACTTTTTGAGTATCTGTACTTAACTTGAGTATTCATTTTTCTGGAAATGCACTTCAATCATCCATGTGAAGAAAAAATATCGGGTTACTTTTTACTCAGCTACCATTTATAGCAAGGCCCCAAGTAGAAAGGTCGTTAATGTAGCAGTTTTTACAGTGTGTGCATTATCCATGAACCCTTTTTTCGGGGACAATCCGGGCCTGCGATCTGCAGGTTTCCGCATAGCTTTGAATGGAGTTGGCTGTTTGCAACTAGGGGACCTTCTCCAGCCGAAAAAACTAATGTAACGTCTGTAGACTGCCAGCCTAAAAGTTGCTTAAAAGGCAAATAAGAGGAATAAAAGAGGAAACGGCAACTATTAGTCGTGGTGTGATAATCTGTGTGCTCACCACAGTGATTTTGAAGAACAAAGTATGTGATGCCTTACCGTAGGCCGAGCGCTACGATCAAAAGATAATAGAGAAGCTAAATGACGGATACCGGAAATAAAAATCGATTTGCATCTGCATTCTTACTCTTGTAGACAACAGGTTAATAAAAAGATGTTAAGCAATATAGCACATATAGTTAGCAAACACTCCTCTGATAGTATTTTTTAGTGACTAATGAGCTAATGAATGCCGAATGGTTATTCTGAGATAAATGATTGTTACGGTTGGCATTGTTACAAGTTACACTATTGCGTCAGTTGAAACACTGAATGAGCTTTTGCATGAGACATTTCAGTAAGTTGCACCTTTTGATGTTCATTCATGTTTATTTCATACTAAAGTAATAAAGAGAAAGATATGATGGGTTCACATGCCACTTGAATTGAGGCACTAAAGCGATCACTCATGCCACATTAAAGAGCGCCAAAAAACTGCATATTGTGTGCTTACATTGGAATTGGGCATAAACGCTTTAAAAGATGATACTTTCTTTATATTACCAAAGTAATATCACAAAGCTTATTGTGATGAGTCGGCCGGCAAGCCCGTTAACAATAATCCGAAGTTGCACTCACTAACAGAACAATAGACGTAAAGCTCTTGACCGGAACATTTTAAAATTACAAAATGTAAATTTATGTCATCATCTCAGCAAAATATCACTCACAAATTAATATTTTTGGTCGAAAATGTGACTGTTTTAGGTGCAGTCTGGAGCCCTGTATCTAAGAGTTTTCATGTGTTTCTATTGGGCCTGTTTCCACAACAGAATAAAAAAAAGTAAAAAGGCAAACGGGACTTTTTGTCTCACAATTCACTTTTTTTCAGAATTGTGAAATGTCAAGTCAGAATTGTAAAATATAAATTAAGAACTTTCTTGCAGAATCTGGAGAATCGAGAAAATCTGACTTTACATCTCACATTTTCGAATTTTTTTTCGCTGAATTGTGACTATTTCTTGCAGCTTGCAATTCTGACTTTACATGCTCAGTTTGCATCTTGCAAGTGTGACTTTCCATGTCGCAATTCTGACTTCTCGCAGTTCTTTGTTTATATCACAATTCGGTTTATATCTTGCAATTCTGAGAAAAAAAGACTGAATTTTGAGACAGACTCTGAATGGCGTGAAAATAGTTCATTGTGAGTTAAAATGTCGCAATTAGGTAGATTTTTTTTAATCCCGTGGAAACAAGCTTCCATATGTTTCTCTTCAAATTCATGGGAAAGGAAAACAGACACAAATGAGTTTTGACATACAGTAGAGAGTGAAGATGAAGATAACAGCTCAGATCATTCTCAGACTCTGGTAATAGAGCACTGTTTGAGTAATTGTTGAGATCTGACAGATGTGTGTGATTTCAGGGGTCTTTTTCATCTGAGAAACATCTGAGAACTTCAGCAAAAGTCATTTGCTTTGCATTTAACCTCATTGCTTTCTTGGAGACACATTTGAGAAACTAAACAAACTTAGGTTTGTTTTCTTTATTCCTGTTGTAGTGTAGTGCGGATGATTTCCATGCTCGTCATCTTCTCTCCCATCAGCCTTGATGTAGGTCTCTATATGTAGGTCTCCTTCTGTCCCGTCACTACAGACACAGTTGCCATGTTGGGGAAACAAAACAGCAGGGGGTGAGCTTGTGTTTTATACAACTCCAACACCGACCAGGGAGTTGCCGTATCCATAACAACTCAGTCTCTGCACAAACCCGCTTCTGAGAAGACTGATGTGTAGAGCATGAATATTGCATCACAGTCTCTCTGCTCTTCTCTGTGTGAACCGTTGTGTGATCTACAGCTCCACACACACACACTCAAGAGCATAGCTTCTAGACCAGATCAAGACTTATTTGTTTGCAGTCAGAAACCAGCTTCTCTTGCATGCGAAGCAGTGATTTCATTTTCAACTGTTGCAAATTGTTGCAGTTTGATTGGAAGTATTGTGCTTCTTGTTGCTCATACATGGAGAATTGATGATTATTTATTCCAGTTTCAAAACAGTTATCCATCCCTTTATGCATTACATCGATAATGTAAAATTTCTTGATTTTAGTTTTTAATTATGAAATAAAATAATAATAAAACGATATAAGAAAATAATAATATCACCATTCTGAGTTATCTGGTCTTAATGATGTTTTCAAAATGTTAGCACAAAAACATTATTTATACATCATTCATGGAACTTTTTTCTGAAATGTTTTAGTTGGACATCTGTCTAACATATTTTTTTAAAAGTAATTACTTGTTTCAGAACATTCAGAGAACATCCAAAAGTAACTTTCCCATAATGTTTGCAACGTTATAAAAACAAAGGAACTTGTTACAGTCTCCTGGAAAGAATCGAATCAAATTGAATATAAGTAAAAAAAACGACTCATTAATAATGACAGTCACTGTACCTAGATTCTATATATATATATATATATAATACAAATTCAGGCAAAAAAACATTTTAACTGCACAGCAAAAACATTAATAAAGTGGTTACGTTTGTTTAAAAAAAATTACATTGTTACTAAATCACATTTTACTGTCTGGTTATGTAAGCTAGTTGGTCAGACAAAGGAATGCTGTTGCTCTATGTGTGATTGCATAGCATAAGTGATATATTGGTGAGATGAGTGATAGCTGCATAGATACCGTTTATCTTTGGACTCCTGATGGCTTACCTTCCCACTCTCCCTAATTAAGTCACCTTAGTGAAACTGACTTGAAATGAAAAGTGTCATTGCGGCATTTAGATCTGCTCACGCTGCATTATTTCGTTTACACATTTTTTTTTTAAATGCGCCGCGCGTTATAACTAATCATACACGATTATGCTGAGCTTATGAATGCATTGGCTAATCAGAGGCTTTCAGATGAGTCATCGCTGAAACGCCTGTTTTGTTCAGTGCATGCGCTCGCTGACTGAATTCTGCACTCTGTTCTGCACTCAGCATTTAGATGAGTTCAAGGCTAATGACTAGGAACAGAAAGCCACGTTTAATATATAAATGTTTAGATTTTTAATGTCGGGGGAAGTGAGCTGCTGGTTGTCTGCTGATGCAGTCTGCTGGAGAGGTGCCATAAGGACAGTATGGACTGAATTGCGACGGCGAATGAGGGGTACGTGACACACGGGTTCATGAAGGTGTAAACAGCCACTCAAAAAGCTCCAATTACCCTCCAAATACAAGCGGCTGAAGTGAGCGCTGTGTGAGTGTGTGTGTGTGTGTGTAGGAGGTTGTACTATTGCGGTTTGATTGCTCACAAATGGAAATCAGATATGCATGACTCAAATGATACTTCAGCGCCACTGTGAATTGTTCTGCAATAATGTCAAAGGATGTCAAATTGATGCAGTTATTCAGAAGCACAGACTCTTACCTGACTCGACGTGCAGCTGCTTCCCTACAGGAGACACCGATCTGAAACTTTAATATAACTATAGGAACACTTTAATATTTCTCTGTGACATTAAGATTTTTAAATGTTTCAATCTTTCTGCAGGGCCACGGCAGTTTTTTTACTCGAAAAAAGTTTTTTGCTTGTCTAGTTTAAGTTACTCAGTCTGGTTCGTGACAGAGATGTAGTATATTTAGTGAAGTCTATATAGTGCTTTTCATAATACACATTTAAGTAAAGTGTTACCAAACGGTATAATGGTTTGTAATGACATTAAATGAATAGTTCCCCCAAAATTTGTTTGTTGAGGGAAAATTGCACTTGCCCTCAGGTCATCCAAGATGGAGATGAGTTTGTTTGTTGATTGGAAGAGATTTGGAGAAATTAGAATTGCATCACTTTCTCACCAAAGGATCCTCTGCAGTGAATGGGTGCCGTCAGAATGAGAGTCCAAACAGCTGATACACAACCTAACAATAATCCACAAGTAATCCACACCACTCCAGTCCATCAGTTAATGTCTCGAGAAGCAAAAAGCTGCATGTTTGTAAGAAACAAATCCATCATTAAGACATTTTTAACTCCAAAACATTGCTTCTGGGTAAAATATGAGTCCATAATTCATAATAACGCTTCCTCCATTGAAAAAGTAGGTCTGGTCGCATTTAGGGGGGGGAGGGGGGGGAAGGGGGGAATAAAAGGGGAAATCTGCAAAGAGCAAGCACTGTTTCAAAGCCAAAAAACAGTTTAAACCCAAAACATGTGAGTGGATTTGATGTGAGAACAACGGGTGGACTTTATCACTGGAGGAACGTGATTATGGCTCAATTTTAGCCAGAAAAACAATGGTGTAAAGTTTAAAAACTTCTTAATGTTGGTTGTTCTTAAAGAATGGGGCCCCCCCCAGCTGTTCAACTCACAATATGTTAATAGATGGACTGGAGTGGTTTGGATTATTGTGATGTTTTTATCAACAGTCTGGACTCTCATTCTGACGGCACCAATTCACCGCAGAGGATTCACTGGTGAGCAAGTGATCTAATGCTACATTTCTCCAAATCTGATGAAGAAACAAACTCATCATAATCTTGGGGGGATGGCCTGAGGGTGAGCTAAAGTATCAGCAAATTTTTAAGTTAACCATTCTGTAAGATGATTTGTGTAATTAACCTTTTAACAGAGGACTTGATCTCAAAATATTTAGGCGGGTAAAACACGGAGACAGTTCATGAATTGTAAAACTCTACCCACGGCCACATTGGGATCCATGCGATGTAACGTCAACCTAATTGTGTTGCTATGAGACGGACTGCTCTTAGAGGAAGCAAAGTTGATGAAGGCAGATGGTGTGTGTGTGTGGGTGTGTGTGTTGTTTGTTTGTTCAAGGTCAGCACACACATTCATACTGTCATTGTGCAGCGAAATCTCGTCTGCATGATTGCGTTAGATTACATCAAGTGTACATTATCAAACAGAATGTTATATGTTGCATCTTAAGCAGTTTTCAGTATAACAGAGCGAACAGAATAACTAGAAACATAAACATGCGTGATATTGTGCTGCGTATGGAAAGGTTTCTCCCCGTGCGAGTGCTGTGATTCATGCCACCGACATCTTTTATAGGCACTTTAATTACTGTAATCAAACAGTCGTTGAAACGGATCTGTTCTTACGTTCGCTCACATTCACAAATGTTTTGAAATGCTTCTAGGGTTTCAGTCGGCAAACTTGAATTCAGATCCACGACGATGAACGCTGCCAGACGTGCTGCATGAAATGAACAGGAAATAACTGCCTCTGTCTCACCTATAAAGAAACAGAATTAATGTAATAGAACCACATTAAACATCAGATTTAGGTGATCAGTAGCTTCAGCCTGAGGTAGAAACGTGTTGTTTTCACGTTTAATGATGCTTTAGGTGATGCTGTAATAATGAACGCTGTGGAAATCCGTCTGTAATCGAGCAGTGGTGTGCGTGTGATGGACATAACTGCTCTAATGTGGCTAATTAATTGTGCCTGTAGAAATATTTCCATGCAGTTTATATGCCAAAACATTTTTTCCCTTCATTATTCATCCACATAAGCACTGTAATGTGGTTGTTTTATTTTTGTGCAGATCATTCAGGCTTTCACTGATCTAGCTCAGGGGTTTTCAAACTGGTGTAAAAAATGTATAAAATAAATAATACAATTAAGATTAAACTAACTAAATAAATTTGATTAAAATAAAAATGTATTAAATAAATAAAAGTCTAGTTTAAATACTTTAAATGCATAAGAAAGTGTTGAACTAAATAATAAGATATTGATAACAAATAATACATTGATTAAATAAATTGCTTAAATAAATATAATTAGATTGAAAATAATAAAAATCTGATTAAATAAAAAAATAAGCAAAGTGGATGATTAACAAAGCTTGTTTATTAAATACCATTGGATTAAAATAAATTGCTTAAAAATAAATCCATTTGTTGAATAAAATAATATATATATATTATATATATAACTTTTGATTAAAAGAAATCAATATTGCTGACAGTAATAAAAAATAAAACATATATTGATTAAAAATAAGACATTTGATTACATAAATTGATTTAAATTGAAACAAAATGAGGATTTAACGGAAAACAAATAAACCTTAGGCATTTAGAAAAAAAAGGTAATGATGTAATAGAAACTAAATTTTTCCAAATAATATTTTAATACATTTTTCACAGTATTAATGTGGTCTTTATACATAAAAATGTATAGCTGCCTTTTAAATTCCCTTGCATGAGAATGATCATATTTTGGGGTCCGTATATTGAAAACCCCTGGTCTAGTGTGGCAGTGAGCAACAGCGATTATGGCCAGTGAGGTGATTTTAGATGAATGGTGGTGTAATATCACAGCATGGCTGGTGTGAAAATGAGAGCCGTTACTCCATTAGTGTAGACATCAGGTCAGCTTCATAACCGAAATACGACAGTATCCAGCTGAGAGGATTAGTGTGGCTGTTATTAAACCTCACATGCTTAAAACACCCATTACTGTCCGCTGTTAACTCTTCACACACACGTGATTAAACGGGGAAGCTGTCTGGTCAGAAAAGACTGTGGGCATTGAAATGCACAGGTGATCTGGGATGAATCAGACACGTTTTCCATGCTCTTTTTAAAGCCTATTTCAAGTAAACATGGGAAAGATGCATGTTGTGGATTCCAGCTTCTTTGATGAATGACCTTTGAAGGCTTAATCTGAGATTCCAGACAGTGCAGAAGTGAAGAAAGTGCAGAGGTCATTATCTGGCACCAGCGGTCAGCACAGAGCAATCTGATCCCAACATCAAGAACATTAAACCCACATTTCACATCAACCAGAGCTCTTCCTGGCATACGCCGGCACACTTACAAAAATGTGTTCAAAGAACGTTTTGATAATGTTCCCATTAAGTTATGAAAACATTATTTCTGAGTCGATCTTATGTTAAAAAACATCTAGTTTTCAAATGTTTTTTCTTGGTATCTACAAACATTAAGGGAACATTCCATTGTAACATTTTACAAACATTTTGGGAACCTTAGAAATAACAAACGTATGAAATAAATTTTTGTGCTAACGATTTTGGAACCATTATTAGTTTGTCTAACATTTACAAACGTTATACAGCCATTCAACTAAAATGTTTCCGAAAGAATGTTCCATGAACAATGTATAACTAATGTTTTTTACGGATCAGGGAAAAAACGTTTGTGGTATGTTTGTGTGTTAGTTTGGAAAACCTTATTAGTTTGTCTAACCTTAAAAAAGAAAAAAATTTAGCAAACAGCCATCCATTACCATGACGTAACATTGTTTGTGTAATGTTTTGAAAACATTGTTTGTCTAACATTTTAAAAAAAAACGTTTAGCGAATATATCAACTAAAATATAACAAAATAATAATAATTCCATTGGAACGATGCCATGAATAACGTTTTTGTTACGTTGGATAAATATTAGGCTTGTCTAACCATTTATAAAAACGTTAGTAGAAAATCCAAATACAACATTTCAGAAAGACTGTTTATCGAACAATGTATGAAATAAACGTGTTGGTGCTAAGTTTTGCGACGTTTGTTCTACCATGAAAAGTTTGTGTGCTAATGGATTAATAATGTTATTAGTTGTCTAGCATTCAAAAAACGTAGATGGAATGTACAACTAAAAAGCTTTCACGATAACAAACGTTCCCAGAGACTATGTTAGCTAATCTATATCTGTCGATCTAATAGATCTAGCTGATTAGCTATCTATCTATCTATCTATCTATCTATCTATATATCTATATATATATCTATTCTATCTATGCTGTCTGTTGTATGCTCGTATGTCATCTATTTATCTTTCGGTATGTCTGTCTGTCTGTCTATCTGTATGTATGTCTGTCTGTCTATACTGTCTGTCTGGGTTGTTATATATGTCTGGTCTGTCTGTTCTGTTTTTATTAATCTGTCTTCTGTCTATCTGTCTGTCTGTTATATCATCTGTCTGTCTCTCTATATCTGGTATGTCTATCTATATCTCCTGCTGTTATCGGTATGGCTGTCTGTTCTGTCTGTCTATCTATTATACGTGGGTACGGAAGTATTTCAGGCCCCCTTACATTTTTCCTTGTTATATTGCAGCATTTGTTAAACTCATTTTAAGTATTAATGTAATTAATGTACACACAGCACCCATATTGACAGAAAAACACTGAATTTTTGACATTTTTGCAGATTTATTTAAAAAAGAAAAACTGAAATATCAAATGGTCCTAAGTACTCAGACCCTTTGCTCAATATTTAGTAGAAGCACCCTTTTGATCTATTACAGCCATGAGTCTTTTTGGGAAAGATTCAACAAGTTTTTCACACCTGGATTTTTTTTGGGGATCCTCTGCCATTCCTCCTGACAGATCCTCTCCAGTTCTGTCAGGTTAAATGGTAAACGTTGGTGGACAGCCATTATTAGGTCTCTCAAGAGATGCTCAATTGGGTTCAAGTCAGGACTCTGGCTGGGCCATTCAAAAACAATCACATAGTTGTTGTGAAGCCACTCCTTCATTAATTTAGCTGTGTGCTTAGGGTCATTGTATTGTTGGAAGGTAAACCTTCGGCCCAGTCTTAGGTCCTGAGCACTCTGGAGAAGGTTTTCGTCCAGGATATCCTGTACTTGGCCTCATTCATCTTTCCCTCAATTGCAACCAATCGTCCTGTCCCTGCACCTGAAAAACACACCCACAGCATGATGCTGACACCACCATGCTTCACTGTTGGAACTATATTGGACAGGTGATGAGCAGTGCCTAATTTTCTCCACACATACCGCTTAGAATAAAGGCCAAAAAGTTCTATCTTGGCCTCAACCGACCAGAGAATCTTATTTCTCACCATTCTTGGAGTCCTTCAGGTGTTTTTTTAGCAAACTCCATGGGGGCTTTCATATGTCTTGCACTGAGGAGAGGCTTCCATCAGGCCACTCTGCCATAAAGCCCCGACTGGTGGAGGACTGCAGTGATGGTTGACATTCTACAACTTTCTCCGATTTCCCGACTGCATCTCTGGAGCTCAGCCTTAGTGATCTTTGGGTTCTTCTTTACCTTCTCACCAAGGCTCTTCTCCCCCGAGAGCTCAGTGTGGCCGGACGGCCGCCAGCTCTAGGAAGGGTTCTGTTCATCCCAAACGTCTTCCATTTAAGGAGTATGGAGGCCACTGTGCTCTTATGAACCTTAAGTGCAACAGAAATGTTTTTGTAACCTTGGCCAAATCTGTGCCTTGCCACAATTCTTTCTCTGAGCTCTTCAGGCAGTTATTTTGACCTCATGATTCTCATTTGCTCAGACATGCACTGTGAGCTGTAAGGTCTTATACAGACAGGTGTGTGGCTTTCCTAATCAAGTCAATCAGTATAATCAAACACAGCTGGACTCAAATGAAGGGGTAGAACCATCTCAAGGATGATCAGAAAAAAATGGACAGCACCTGAGTTAAATATATGAGTGTAACAGCAAAGGGTCTGAATACTTAGGACCAAGTGATATTTCAGTTTTTCTTTTTTAATAAATCTGCAAAAAATGTCAACAATTCTGTGTTTTTTGTCAATATGGGGTGCTGTGTACACATTAATGAGGAAAAAAAAATAACTTAAATGATTTTAGCAAATGGCTGCAATTAACAAAGAGCGAAAAATTTAAGGGGGTCTGAATACTTCCGTAACCCACTGAATCTGTCTGTCGATCGGTCTATTTTATAATGTATGTCGTTCTGTCTGTCTGTCTGTCTGTCTTGTTGATTGTCTGTATGTCCTGTCCGATCATCTATTATCCTATCTATCTTTATGTATGGCTGTCTGTCTGTCTATAATATGTAGGTCTGTATGTATGTGATCCTATATCATGGCTGTAGGTCTGTCTGTCTGTCGGTCTAGCTATATATGTCTGTTCTGTCGTTGTCTATATAGTGATGTATGTCTGTCTGTCTATCCTTATATCTGTCTGTATATCTGTCTGTCTGTCTATCTATCTATCTGTCAATCTGTCTGTCTGTCTGTCTATCTATATCTGTCTGTCTGTTTTCAGTTCTTACTCTATCTATCTCTCTTTGTATATCGGGTTGTCTATTGTCTGTCGTCTGGTAATCTATACTGCTCTGTTCTGCGTCTATCTATCTGGATCTCTGTCTGTTCTGTTTCGGTCTGGCTGTCTGTCTGTCTGTCTATCTGTCTGTCTGTCTGTCTGTCTGTTGTCTGTCTGTCTGTCTGTCTTAATTATCTGTATGTCTGACTGTATGTCGTCTATCTAATCTGTCTGTTATTCTGTCTATGTGTCTGTCTGACTGTCTATCTATCTATCTGTCTGTCGATTGTTGTCTGTCTGTCTGTCGATTGTTGTCTGTCTATCTATCTGTCTGTCGGTCTGTCTGTCTGTCTGTATTGTCTATCTACTCTGTCTGTTGTCTGTTATCTCTCAATAAAAATATTTTCATTTCAACTTTTTTAGTCTACTTCCTTAAATTTGAAAACTGAATTGAAATTCCACATCCTGTTGCACCTCATTTAAATTCAAAGTTAATTCACCCAAAACAAAAAACACAATTTATTGGGCTGACATTCTAAATTTAATTTTTTTCTAAAAATATGTATTATTTATGTTTAAGCAAAGATTACATTTATATTTTAGCTTTCTTATTTCAAAAGTGTCCTACTTAGAAGATATATAAAGTATATATTAAATATATATATTAAATATATTGAATAAATATATTATTCAAATTTATATTCGCATTTCAGATGATCTTTCTCCATATTTAACTGATATAGAAGAGTCTGATTATTTTGTGGCATATATTTAGTGAAGAAGTAAACTTTGGCATTTCTGATGGTGCTGGCATATTGTATCAATGCAGAGTTGCAGATAAGTTTGTCGGTCACCAAATGCGTGGCATTCTGTCAGCGGATGTTTTCGTCAGCGTGTGCGTGAGGTGTGGTCTGATGTGTGTTTTAAAAAGAAAGCCGCGTTTATACGCGGGGTGCGTCAGACACAAAGGACTCGCGAAGCGCTTTACCTCCCGCAATCAGTCTATGGAGATTTACTCTACTCAGACACACATTCCAATTGTAAAAAAAAAATCATTTTAAAAGAAAAAGGATTGACAACTTTCTGGGTGTAAGGTGGAGGTTGCAGCTGTTGGAGGATGATGAGCCGCTGGAGGCAGGATTAATGAAGCAGACCAGTGACTGAAGTAACCAGGGACTATGGGTTCGGAACGGTCTTTGAAGTATATTTTAAAAATATTAAGGGACCAAATATGTATCATTAATAATTTTATTTTAATCCAATTAAACACTTTTACCAAAGTATCATTAAAAAATACCAAAAAAAAAAGGTATGCTATGGTTAGTAGATTGGATTAGTAGTATGTTGTTGTACTAACCACCAACCCTAAACCCTAAACTACTAAACTGGAAATAAATCAAAGATAAAAATAACTTAAACGAAATAGTAGGTTAATAATATATAAACTAATAAAATTAACAAAAGTGAATAACAAAATTAATCAAATTTGAACTTAAATTTAAATAAAAACTGAAAATATAAGATAATTTGAAACATTAACAGAATATATGATAATTGTATATAACTAATACTAAAATAACACTGGTCACCCATGAGCTTTCAAATATGCCAAATTTTTTTGGTCATTATTGAGTGGTCTATATTAATTTTTCCCTCAAATTTTAAATATTTGCATTTCTGTTACTTTTGGTGCCTTTTTTGTCCCAAGCCACTGTAAATTTCGGGCCCTGGTACACATTTTTTTTAGAGTGTTGGGGTGGGTAGTGGTCGGGTTAGTCGGTGGGGTTTGGTGTTTAAACGTGGGTTTAATGGTGAACAACTCATGGTCATGTGTTTGTGAATCCAGCTCTGAGAGGATTGGTGGTGTTTGTGAGTTGTAAGACACCGAAGTCTTTTAAAAAGCATCTCCTCAGGCTCTTACTGGTGACAGCTCATGTTTTATTGTGCGATTAGTCTGTGCTTCTCCTCCAGCTCCATTAGTGTAGGGGAGGTACTGTCCCGGTTTATGACAAATCGCTCGGCCCGTCCATCCGTATCCTCCTGAGACCCAGCAAAATAAGAGGAGTTTTAGCTTTCTTTTACCTCATTTTAGTGTTTACTGTATAGGAAACATACAAAAGAATTTAGTTCATATATGCAAAAGAATTCAGCAAAGATGCATTTTCAATGATAAAAGTGACAGTAAAGGCATTTTATAATGTTACAAAATATTTCTAATTCAAATAAATGCTGTTCTTTTTTTCCTTTGATTTATCCTCGCTTGGATAAAATAAATAAAAAATAATGTATTATGGTTTCCACAAAAATATTAAGCATTGCAACTTTTTTCAACATTGATAATATTAAGAAAAGTTTCTTGAGCATCAAATCAGCATATAAGAATGATTTCTGAAAGATCATGTGGACAATGAAGACTGGAGTAATGATGCTGGAAATCAGCTTTGATCACAGGAATAAATTACAATTTAATATTTCACATAGAACAGGCTTATTTTATTTTGTAATAAATTCAAAAATTTTTTACTGTTTTTTGATCAAATAAGGACAATAATAAAAGAAAATGCCTTGGTGAGAATAAGAGACTTCTTTAAAAAACATTTTTTTTAAACTTACTAACACCAAACTTTTCAGTGATAGCGTGTAAGTGCTTTGAGTGTTTTTCAGCATTGTGACACACAAGTCTTTATTTATACTAGACGTACAAGAAGCATAAACGGTTATGAAAGATATTACAGAAGACATTTCATAATATTTACTTCCAGATTGAGCAGAATGACGAAAATGAATCATAGCATGAAGACTGCGAAATCTAGAGCTAAAGTCAATCTTCATTTCATCAGGTAATAAATCAAACTGAAGAAAGCCAATTATAGTATTACACTAGTGACTGGTGACCAAGGGAAGAGATTTTGTGTCTTTCAGTGACAGTAACAGTGAATAATCTCTTATCCATCACATTACTGACACTCGAATGGAGATCAATGGACTTTTTATTGATCGCAAATCAGCAGCAATGACAAAAGAAAAAGAATGAATTGACTTATCTTCACTTCTAATTGAGCCGAAACGTCTCCTTTCGCATAAAGCGTCTGAAACTCGACTGACCTTTTGTCTCACAAACCCATTTCAAGGTCATTCATGAGGGATTTCAGAGCAGCGTCCCTCCTCTCCACATGTGTGCTGGTGTATTGTGTGAACGTTTGTGCTGTTATAAAGATGTTTGTCCTCCATCCTCCTCAGCCTTCTGGGTAAATGACTTTAATTAGCTTTGTTGAGCCGCTCTGATTGACTGGATTCATTAGTTTTATCAGCATTATCACTTTATTATTCCACCTGCAATTACACATTGCACGCCTGACCTCGCCGTCCCGTCAGAGGACAAGCGGGTCATGATGGAGAGCAGGTGTGCGTCTCGGGCCTATTTTATGTGCAGTGTTTGGTGTCCCATGTATGGAGACTTTGAAGTGTCATTAAATCCCAATTTCAGCCCCGCCTCTCTCAAACGCTTCGTTTTCTACAAAGTCCCTCCTTCCGACAAGCGCAGTCTGCTCTGATTGGCCAGCTGACCCAGTGCATTGTGATTGGCCGAACACTGCAAGCGCTTGTCGGAAATGTAACGCCCCTTACCATAATAACGAGCTTCATCTTTCAAAATAAATGAAAAAAAAGGGGAACAGAGTCTCGTGACAGAAACAGTG
Source organism: Sinocyclocheilus anophthalmus (assembly GCA_018155175.1). Lineage (NCBI taxonomy): Eukaryota > Metazoa > Chordata > Actinopteri > Cypriniformes > Cyprinidae > Sinocyclocheilus > Sinocyclocheilus anophthalmus. The sequence goes on from JADLZN010004686.1 coordinate 61,638, forward strand.
ATGAAGCTGGTATGTGTTTGTGATGTGACCCTCTCTCTCTCGCTCGCTCGCGCGCGCACACACACCACACACACACACACAATACACACACTCCGCATGTGAACAGTCAAATAGCAAAATACCTTAAACTAATAACAAAACAGAGCTGATCAGAAGCGCCAGCTTGTCATAGCAATCAGAAAGACCTCCTCTCTAGGTTAACGAAAGGTCGTCCAATAAAATGCATCCATAAAAATAAGATTCATAATTGAATTACTTCTGGACGGCCAATAAAGTGATTTTGCAATTCGACTAGAAACACCCCACAGCGGTCTCCTGACATGCTGCTTCAAACACTAACTGCGGGTTACTGAAAACCACGCTTCTTTCTTGAATGCACATCTTTGGGCAAATTATGCTAATATTTCCACATAGTGAGGTAGATATATGGGGGCGTGTTAGAACGAGCCGTTTTGGGGGGCGTGGCAGAGTCGTTTGTGAGAGATTCAATGATTCACTCATAAAGACACTCATTTGCTTTGTTTCTGAATGAATCAGCGTGTATTCACAAACGGTCTATTCATACATGCTGATTCATTCGGGAGTGAAGCAAGTAACAGTTTTTATGTCTGAGTCATTGAATCCTTCACAAACGTCATGTTCAAACACACTGATTAATTCAGAACTAAGCAAGTGACTGTCTTTATGAATGAATCATTGAATCATCCCAAACAATTCCTTCAAAATCAATGATTTGTTCAACAACAAGGTTGACTTGTCTTTATGAGTGAGTCACTGAATCATCCATGCAATCGTTTTTGTTCAGAAACTAAACAAGTGAATGCACTCTTGCTGTTAATTTATGAAACTGACATTGATTTATTTGTGTATTTTTTGTTTGTTTGTTTTAATATAGCATAAATGTAATTCAGATAACTTATGATAAATGCATACGTTGAATTCACAGTATCCACATCAGTATCTACCACTATTTACACAGTGTAAGACGCATCTACTTCCTTTTCGCTTTCTGTAGCCTGCCTTCTTCAGCCTGATTTAGGCTGCTCAGTGTATTTGTTCAATGGCCCAGAAGGGAAATATTGCATCATTTGTAGTTCTGGCGACAGCGGGATCTTTGACCAGCCAACAGGAGTGTGTTTAATCGTAGCTCGAGAGTTTCTGCAAGCGTTTCCCTTTTTCACAGTCATGGGAAACCCAGCACTAAGTGGCATTTTAGATCCGATCTGAAAGCAATCACCCAGAGCGGTGAAAGGCAGAGAGATGGTGAATAGCAGCTTCAGGCTAATAGATGCTTGACAAAATGTGGCAAATTTTGAATGAATAAATAAAAAGTAGGTCAGTACACTTAAATCAAATTAATTGCTTATTTAAATATGAGTGATAGAAAACTATTGTCATATCAGTGTTGTGGCCTAATGATTAGAGAATCGGACAAAAGAATAAAAAAACACTGTGTTTGTGTTCACAGCATGAGACTTGATGCTTGTTCTTGTCTTGTATATCTTTGGTAATGTTGGGTATGGTGAGTGACCTTTTACCTAATTGGATGCACTGCAAAATGATCCAGGCACTCGGATGTGCGGTCCTGAGCTAAAAGTGTGTGAACGTCCCGGGTCGGTAAGCGATCGTTCTGCCCGCTGGCTGTGAGGAAATGTTCCAGCGCTGCCTGTAAGACTTTCACATCAGCGGTCTCGCTGTTTTTTAAAGAGCACATGTGATGCTGCTGAATATTCCCTGATGTTAGGCGCTATATGCATGAGAATAAAGGCAATTGGACATGCTCATTTTCATGCATATTTAAATATGATGCCGACACTGTAAACACACTTTTATGTTGGTCAGGGTTTCTTGCAACCTTGCAAATCAAAAATGCCACATGCAAAAGTCATTTTATTTTAAAGTTTTTATTTTGGACATTTAAAAACCAGCTTTTGCAGCTGCTCTGAAAGATTTAGTTACAGTAGTAATTCTTTAGACTGAATCAAAACAATGACTCTTTTTGAATGATTCCATAAAAGAACCGCTCATAAGAATCATTTGTTTATGAATCAGTCTACACAGATTTAGCTGTATGTTTTTGTATTTTTAGGTTTATTTTTTATTTTTGTTTCATCTCTTTAAACTCAATTCAGACTGTGAACTCACACACTACCTGTCATAAGTTTGGAATAATTAAATTTTTTTTTAAATGTTTTCTATATTTAAATATTTTTCACCAATCAGCATATTAGAATGATTTCTGGGATCATGTGACACTGAAGACTGAATGAGTAATGATGCTGAAAATACAGCTTTGAATCAAATGAATAAAATTACATTTTACAATGTACTGACATTAGGAAAAACAGGTATTTGAAATGTAATAATATTTCATTAAATTTACTGTTTTTTCTAGTTTTGATCATAAATGCCAGCCTTGTGAACCGGTGTCTTCTTTCACAGACATTAAAAATCGCATTATGCCAAAACTTTTGACCTATAGTATTTATTTTAGATTTGTAAGTTTACAGTCTGAATTGAGTGTAAAAAGAAGACAAAAATACAACATTAAGTAAGAAAGAAAGAAACAAACATAGATCCTAACCTGTGCAGACTGATTCATAAACAAATGATTCTTACGAGCGGGTCTTTTAAGGAATCATTCAAAAAGACTCATGAGTTATTGCTTTGAATCATTCTAATGAATCACTAACTGAATTATTGAGCGTGGCTAGTGAATGAATCTGCAAAAACAGGTTGTAGTGGACTTGATTTGATTTTAAAACGCATATGTTTTGCAACAGAGCTCACGTCATCCTGTCCTAATGGCTGTTGAAGAAAAGAGTGCATCTCAGTTCTGCTCTCTGTCAAAATGAGAGAGTGTTTTATAAGAGCCAAGACTGAGACTGAAACTTTCATGAAGCTTCTTAAATACTTTAACTGGATGTCGGAGGTGAGAGAAGAGAGACTCAAAGAGAGAAACCCAGCAGGCTTTTTTTCATTTTCAGACCGCAAATGTGTGTCCGTCGTTTCCGGCAGAATTCTCAAGCAGACGTCTGCGAGATCTTTACACGAGAGCGCCTGCATCCATCACAGCATTTCTGACACAGCATGAAAACAAAAAGTTCACTGACCCGATTCTGCAGCTGGAAGTAAAGTGGCTTTAGACAGAAACAATGGAGAGATGATTATTTTATCTGCTTTTGGCATTCAAATGGACTGATGTATCACCAGACCAGTATTTGCACAATTTGAGATTATCAGCGTTGGTTTTGCCCATTTGGACGATTAATAGAAGCGTTTCTTGTGTCAGATCCAAAGTCTACCGGGAGCTTTGTCAGTAGATAATACACAATTTGCATGACTCAAACAAATTAAGCCTATTTTAAGAATTTTTACATTTTGAGAAAAATAGCCATCATTTTCATTTTGTGAAAAATATAATTTCATTTAATTTTGAAATACGATGCAGACATGTAGGTGTAAAAAAATGAGTGTAGGATTTACTAACAATTTTCAATCAGAAATTCCTATTAAATTTCACAAATTATAACAAATAAATGACAAGTAACACACTGAATTAAAGTTATGAAGTAGAAAGACTGAAATTTTATTTTATAAAATGTGCTCCAACAATCTTTAAAATGTTAATCCAATAAAATGGATAATTCACAATTTGCATGAATAAATATTTTTAATTTGAATAATTTCATTTTTGTTTATATTTTCTGTTTTAATTATATTTTTAGGTAGTTTTAGTCATTTTTAGTAATTTAGTGGTTTGTCTTTTTTTTTTAATATGTCTGTGTTTTTTTATTTCAGTTTTAGTTTTTATTGCCAGTTTAAGTTTAGTTTTCGTTGTAGTTATTTTAGTATTTAGGTATTTAAGTTAACATAAATGGAAAATGAGAAATGTTCATTGGCAATACCTGAAATGAAATCAATTTATTTGGGTTAATGATTATTATGGACCTGTTAAAAATACGCATTTTGTGTTTATTTAATGGAAGAGTGGTTTAAATGTTGAAATTAAGTGTTATTTTATGTGTTTTTGAGCATAACTTGATGTTTAATGTTCTGGTATTTGGGGATTTCGAAGAGTTTCTGATATAGTCTTTGAGGTTAAGAGCGTTTATTGTGGACGGATGTGAAATGTGGCAGAGGATGAATAGCACATTGATCTGGACGGGTCACACGTTCGATGAGGTCAGACTCAAAGGTGCGTCACTCATTGACATGTCATTTGTAAAGGCGGTTATGAAGAACTGCGCGTCCGTCTTTAACACACACACATTTATCAGTTCTGAAGGGTTTTTGAGGAGGAGCGTTAAGAGAAAATGGTGCCAGTGAAAATAGTGTCACTAACCTCAACAGCCTGAGAGTCTGAAAATACAGTCAGATATAGAGGCATCACAATAGCTTCTGACCTGTCTTTATGGATCCAGTATTAATTGACTACAAATATCATCCTTTTTTGTCATCATTTTTGCAGTTTTGTCCATCATATTTTATTTTACATCATATTTTATTAATTTTTTTATATTGTGTCTGGACATCAAATTCTTTTATGGATCCAATTTTAATTGACTACAAATATCATCCTTTTTTGTCATCATTTTTGCAGTTTTGTCCATCATATTTTATTTTACATCATATTTTATTAATTTTTTTATATTGTGTCTGGACATCAAATTCTTTTATGGATCCAATTTTAATTGACTACAAATATCATCCTTTTTTGTCATCATTTTTGCAGTTTTGTCCATCATATTTTATTTTACATCATATTTTATTAATTTTTTTATATTGTGTCTGGACATCAAATTCTTTTATGGATCCAATTTTAATTGACTACAAATATCATCCTTTTTTGTCATTTTTTTCTTTCATATTTTATTTTATTTTGTGTCTGTTCATCAAACTCTCGAGTTAAGACTAAAGAAACCTTTATCTAATTATATATTGTATATAGATAGAGAGATTTAGATAGTTTCAGTTGGTCACTAATGGTTTACGGTCATCACAGAGGTCAGTATGAGTCCGTGTTTTGTTACTGCGATCGTCTCCTCCATTGATGGCATCTTAACGGGCAGCATTTTCAGCTCTGCCATACGGAGGAGCCGTGCCTGAGGAGGACGCCATCTGCCCGGCCTCCTCTCTCGCTGTCATTAACACCTTCTTTTTATAGCGGAGAGAATCGAGGGCGGACAAGTTTAATGCTCTGAAACCACTGTTGCACGACGTTTCTCCGTGCAAACACAGTGATGCATTCGCACACTTCCAGCTCCTATTTGTTTCTCGATGCCATTTCCTGAATCAGTCTGTAGTGTATCTCCTTATGCTGTTACTGTGATTGGTTCCTTCATTTAGAATTTTTTTTTTTTGTGTGTGTGTTTGTGAAGTGAGTCAAGCATCACAGTTGCTGGTACTTATAGTTAGTTAGTGTTGGTGATGCGACCCATTTTTTGGAATAAGAAACCACTTTGCAACTGCATAGCAATGCCCTAGAAGGAATATGGCGGCATGCCAGAAAGTCCCCAGAACCCCTAACAGCTACATAGCAACACCCTAGCTATGAATGGCAGCATGCCAAAAGCTTCTCATAACCCTTGACAACAACAATGGAATATCCTAGCAACCACATAGCAACACACTAGCAGGCGTATGGCAGCATGCCAGACTGATCTTAGTATCTCTAACAATCGCATCGCAACAGCCTAGCAACCGGATAGCAATGCCCACTAGCAGGAAGAACAGCAGCATGCCAAAAAAAACTCTTAGATCCCTTAACAACTGCATAGCGACCCTTAGCAACACCCTAGCAACCACTTAGAACACCCTAGTAACTGCATAGCAACCACATAGCAACACCACTAGCAGGGAGAATGGCAGCATGCCAAGAAAGCTCTCAGAAATCCTAACAACTACATAGCAACACCTTGGCAACTGTATAGCAGTGCTCTGGCATCATGGTGTTAAGCACAGTTACATTTATAATAGGTTTTATCACTTGTTGTTTTATCTCGGAGTCTGATTAGCTCTGCTGTCGCTCGTGACAGAACAGTGCTGGGAGGATGGTGTGTGTCAGGCTTCATTAGGGAGATGGGGAGAGCCCAGAAAACTCACCTCCACACCTCTGAGAGAGGAACAAACCGCTGGCAGATGGCATGAGGGTCAGCGTGTGTACGAGCCCAGTGTTTGCTTCATTTGCTTTCTCAGCACGTAGAGCCGTGACCAATCCTATTAATGCATGTGAGATAATACAGTATGGATGACCACAACACACACTTCATCACAGTTAACACTCTTATCTCAGATAACACAGTCTTTGGGTTTGCACACGCCACAAGGTTACCTTGGTTATATCGTATGTTTTTAGCATTTCATTTTTTTGTGTTTTGTGCCAAAGTTAGATTTTTTTTTGCTTATTAGTAAATGCCTCTTCATATGTGAAATGATAACTGTTACATGTTTGAATGCATTTTTTCAGAACAAGTCATTTTTGCAGTTGAGGCTCAATAAATAATTTGAATGGATTGCAAAAAGAAATATTCATGAAAACGATGATGTATATGAATGTCGGAGGCTGGTGGGAGAGATTACACTGCTTGAGGAGAATATCGCAAAGCAGATAGCAGAATCAGTGATAAATAAACACTTTATGCAGCGATACACACACATACCTGTCTGCACACACACAGTCAGAAAATAGCAGATGGTTTATGCTGGTGTTCAGAATGTCAGCTGTTTTCCCACACGTATAGCAGCATTGAACCCCATTTCAATTCTGATTCACAAGCTCTCAATTTAGAAGATCGAAGAAATTAAGGAAGAACTTAATGCATAGCAACACTCTGGCAACCACATAGCAACAATCTAACAGATAAATGGCAGCATGCCAAAAAAGTTTTCAGAACCCCTAACAACTGCATGGCAACACCCCAGCAAATGCATACCCTGCATGCAACACCCTAGCTGGAGTATGGCAGCATGGCCCCCAAAAATTTTTAGAACCTTTACCAGCTGCATAGCAACAGCCTAGCAACCACCCAGAACAACCTAGAATAATGTAAACAAGCAAAAAAGTTCCCACAACCCCCAATAACTGCATAGCAAAAGAATAGCAACTGCATAACAACACCCTAAAAGGAAAATAGCAGCATGCCTAAAAGCTCTCAGAACCCCTAATAGCTGCATATCAACACTCTAGCACCTACATAGCCACATCCTCAAGTAGGGAGAATGACAGCATTTCAAAAAGCTCTCACAACCCTTACAAACTGCATAGCAAAGCCCTAGCAACCACATGACAACACCCTAAAAGGAGAATAGCAGCATGCCTGAAAGTTCTCAGAACCCCTAACAACTGCATAGCAACAGGTTGCTAGCAATGCCCTAGTAGGAAACTAGTACAACAATGACACACTTTGGCCTTTAAGAATTGATTTCAGATCATGCATATTGCAATTAATTATAGATTTGTTTATTTTTACCCAGTGCTAGTGCAGAGAAAGAGCCGTAAATGAGGGATGAGATGAGTGTGAGGTGTTTCTGTGTGTGTGTGGTCTCTGGATGACCTGTTTTCCGATATGTCCATCAGGTCCAAGTCATCAGTCTCACTGACAGCCTGCAAGACTATTTCCGTCCTCACAGATCTATCGCAGTTCCAGCGCTCAGGCACACGGGTGACTTTCAGTCTGACTGCATGTCAAAGCGTCTGAGGCCTTTCTGCCTGTATTTGTATTTGTTCATTTGGTGGTAAAATGCTTGTAAAACATCTCAGGTGCTGCCATAAATGTGTCTGAAAATTACAGAGCAAATATTTACAACCCTACAGAGGAGGTTCTGAATGCTCAGACTTATCAAAGTTCTCAGTTATGCTTTATGTATCAAGTTCAGCTCAATTTCACCTTCGTCTGAGATGTTTCACAGAAATTCCTAAAATAGACTTAATGATCAATAGTTGTCATCCAGTAGGGTTATAAAATAAATGTGGAGCAGCTCAGATCATTTGAGGTCATAATAGAATCTCAGCGTTTTCATTACAGACTTATTAAATCTGAGCAAAGTCAGAGACACTGATATCAAGTCTGAAACTCTACAGGAGACGCAATGAGAAACCTTCTAGCAACCACAAAGCAACGCCCTAGCAGGAGTATGACAGCATGCCAAAGATTTCTCAGAATCCCTGACAACCACTCACAACACCCTAGCAACCACATAGCAATGTTCTGGCATCATGATGTCGACACTTACACAGAAAAGCACAATTGCGTTTTCTTCAGGAAATATAGCTTAAAAATGCAATTCTTGTTAATGCTTTATCACAAAAGCATTTTGATCTTAATTTGAACGAATTGTTTTCTTTAAATGCATAGCAACGCCTGGAGTATAGCAACATTCTACCAACTGCATAGCAACACTCTAGCAAGAAAATGGCAGCATGCCAAAAAGTTCTCCAAATCCCTGACAACTGCATAGCAACATACTAGTGACTGCATAGCAACTGTATAGCAACAATCTAACAGGTAAATGAAAGCATGCCAAAAAAGTTCTCAGAACCCCTAACAACTGCATGACAATACCCCAGCAAATGCATAGTACCACCCTAGCAGGAGTATGGCAGCATGCCCCCCACCCCAAAAAAAATGATCAGAACCCCTACCAGATGCATAGCAACAGCCTAGCAACTGCATAGAAAAGCCCTAGAAGAAGAATGGAAGCAAACCAAAAAGGTGGTCAATACCCCTAAGAACTGCATAGCAACAGCCTAGCAACACCCTGGCAGGAAAATGGCAGCATTTCAAAAAGTTATCAAAACCCCTAAGAACTGCATAGCAACAGCCTAGCAACACCCTGGCAGGAAAATGGCAGCATTTCAAAAAGTTATCAAAACCCCTAAGAACTGCATATCAACACCCTAACAACCACATAGCAACACCCCAGCAGGAAATTTGCAGCATGCCAAAAAGCTCTTAGAACCCCTAACAACTACATAGCAGCAGCCTAGCAACCACATAGCAACTGCATAGCAACACTCGAGCATGAAAATGGCAGCATGCCAAAAAACAAAATCTCAGAACCCTGACAGCCGCATAGCAACACCCTAGCAACCACATAGAACACTCTAGAGGAAAATGGAAAGCATGCCAAAAAACAAAATCTCAGAACCCCTGACAGCTGCATAGCAATGCCCTAGCAACCACATAGCAACGCACTATTGGCAGCATGCAAAGAATGATAACTTCAGTCTCTGTCCTGGTGATTTATGTTCATTATCAGTATCTGTAAAAGAAATATTGAATATGTTTTCAATAATGTCAAAACAATAAGCACCAAAATCCCCATGAAGTGAATCATCTGAAGGCCTCAGTGACTAAAACTCATTCTGCTGACTGATGCTGCTTTAAACTGCATCTGACTATAATACAGCTCCGTCTCTCACACACACACACACAAACACACACACACACTCTAGAGGCGCTATGGCACCCAGGGAAAGCCTGAGAGCAGGAGTGTGTGCGTATGCGTTGACCTTCATGGCTTCAGTTTAGTTATGGGGTTACAGTCTTTTCAAAGCAGCCCATGGAATAAAGAATGAACTAGCAGCGTCTCAAGGCTTCACTATTGTCCTTAGTAAAGCAAGAAGCCTGGTTACTATGGAGATATGAAGATAAAAAGGGATGGACCCAATAAAACACCTGTTAGTGAAGCTGAAATGAGAAAACCTCACTAAACTAAACTCCAAACAGAGTTTCTCCAGCTGCTTAGATTGAGAGAAATATTTGTATATTTTACAGAACTGGAGAGTTTTTTTTCCTGAAGCTGCTCTGTTGCGTATCCTCATTCATATCTGGTTATATTGATGATAATTGTTTTTTTAATTGACTCATTGCCTGCTGTACTGTTTCTGGAAGGTCAGACAGGTCATGGATCAGCAGTTATAGGATCACATCTCACTGCCGTCACTGAGATCGAACAGAGATGTTCATGAGACTGAACCGTTCTAGTTCATTCACCATTATTATTTATTCATACGCTGGACACTATATGAATATTTTCTATTTGCTATTGTTTTTTAGGCAGTCTTTTGAAATTTTAATTTTAATATTATTATTTTAATAGTAAAAAGTGCTTATTATATGGCTAATGAATTCAAAATGACTTGCATTAAGATATTTTAATTGCCTCTCTTATTTAACTTTCAGAAGTTCAGTTCTACATTCTGTGAATCAGTTCAATCGATTCAAAGATTCATGTAAAAACTGATGAACGATGCACGCGTTACAACTCTCACGCAAGAGTTTATATCTCGCAATTCATCGGTTTTCATTTCCCCTCCCCCAATGAAATTCTGAGTTTATATCTTGACAATTCTGATTTTTTTCTCTGAATTCTGAGTTTGCATCTCACAATTCAGTTTTGTTTTTTGTTTCTGCCACAGAATAAAACATTTTTAAACAAAGGTAATTGCGACTTTTAATCACACAACTGATATTTTTCTTGCAGTTGCGAGTTTATATCACGCAGTTCTCACTTTTTTCTCATAACTGATGAGAAAAAAAACTCAGACTTGTGAGATATAAACTCATAATTGCGAGAATAGAAGTTAGAATTGTGAGATTAAACGTTTTTTTTTTCTTCATTCCAGGCTTTCGTACAAATGTGTTTTACTATGTGCACCGTAAAAAATATTTTTTCAGTCAATAGTTGTTTTACAAGAAAATACTGTTTTAGTCTTAAAAATCCTGAATGTTATATGTTGAATATTGATAGAAAAATCAGCTGGTGTTCACTGTGAGTTTATTTTCCCGTGCACATGTTGTGTATCTGTGCTGTTCTGTATCCTGTATGCGTATGGAATGAGAAATGAGTGGTATTTTGATGAAAGCGCAGGTGTGGAGGTCTGCGTGAGCTGATTGTAAATATTTATTCCAGAGGTTAAAGGTCAGTGCGCTACAGCTGAATAATGCCTCTCCACGCTGAAAACAAGACCCACTGAACAGCGTTCAACACAAACCAGCATTATTGTGCAGCGTTTGTCGACTTCCAGTTGAACATGTGTTTATGCCTCATGGATTAATCATGAGCCTTTCAAAGCATCCTTTGACTGACGGGGCATTCTGGTAGTTTGGTTATTGGTTGTCTTCAAAATGAGTTGTATGAGTTGTACAGCTTGAGTATGAGCTGTGTTGACAGCAGAAGACATTCACACGCACTCGGGGTTCCTGACTGTAAATGAGTACAGTGGCGTCTCAGAGTTTGCTGATTGGTAAACAAATGTGTGTGTTCTGATTGAATAATTGAGTTTGCAGCCACAGTAACAGCTTGACCTTGAACCGGACACTACCGTATGCGTGATGAGATGAGTTTATTCTGTCACACTGATTGTGATCATATTTATATACCGTGGTATTTTAAACAATACCATGTCCACAACCGTTTTTATAAAGCTGTTTGTAAGGGTTGATGCATAAATGTCAATGGACATTTAACTAGGACTTTTATTGCATTTTATTGGAGTTAAACAGAATATTACATTCTTATTTTAAGCTGAAAGCACCATCCGATTAGTTAAAATGTTTCATATTTTTTACTTTTGAATTTATGTTTTTGGATTTCCATATATTTGTAAAGTACAGACTATACGTGAAGTTTGCTGTGTTCATGGCAACAGATTTATGTAGTTCCCTTAAAGGAAGAAAAAAAATGGCTATATTATAAAAATAAATATAATTTTCAAAATTTAGATAATTTTGTATTAGTATTTTTCCAACAAAACACAGAACATCCTATACAAAATACAAACAAACAAATAAATAACATTTTAATTGAAAGATCCAACAAAATATAATTTTTTTACTATGAATTTATCTATTTTAAATTATTTGTTTGTAATTGTTATGTTTTCAATACTACAAAATATAGGCGATATATCTAGACATTACGTAACGTTGCTACGCATTACTGATGTTTGTAAAGTGAGGTTTGTACTAAAATATTAGGGTACTCAGATTTAATATTATTTAAATTAGTTGCTCTTTTTGAAGTATTAATATTTTAATATATTTTCATATATAATGTTTGAATATTTTTAATATTGTACTTTTCCCAACAAAACACAGATCATCCAACAAAAATATCATATTTTAATTGAAAAATCTAAATGAAAATAACTTATATAAATATATTTTTTCATTTCCATAAATTTATAAAGTACATACAAACATTACATACCTTAACATTATTTTAATAAAGGGGCATGTAATTTGGTGGCTGTAAAGTGAAGTTTGAAATGTATATAGTAGGTTCTCTGTGTGTGTGTGTTGTGTGGTGTGTGTGTGTGTGAGTTGTGTGTGTGTGTGTGTGTGTGTGTACTGGTTTATATATCCTGGTGGGGACTAAAACCTGAATCACACAGACTCATGGGGACTCGTGTCAAGGTGGGGACCTAAATTGAGGTCCCCTCGAGTAAACAAGCTTATAAATCACACAGAATGAAGTTTTGTGAAAATCTAAAAATGCAGAAAGTCTCCTGTGAGGGGTAGGTTTAGGGGTAGGATTGATTTAAGGGGATAGAAAATACAGTTTATACAGTATAAAAACCATTACGCCTATGGGATGTCCTCACAAGGATAGCAAACAGAATGTGTGAGTGTGTGTGTGTGTGGTGTGTGGAATGACATGGTAGGTCCCATATCACTTAAAAAAACTCAATGAACGCGTTGTTTCACGGTATAAATCAAGGCCGATTACGGCGGTCGGTTGCCACAGTGATGCAGTCCGTCAAAGCTAAAAAGAGCTCAATGTGTTACTTTCCATAATTTGTCACTTTGGATTTTGCAGTCCTTGCTCTGAGAGCGAGCGCTCTGCGTTCTTGAGTGTTGTAATGTGGGATAGCTCCGCGTTCCTCCAGCTGCTGATATGGGACGCTGCTCACGAGCACCAGAGGAACCTACAGGCTGTCGCTTCTGCAAATATTAGCTCATGAAATCTCTCGGTGAGACTGAGTCTCTGAACGACACGCTGATGATGAGTAGATAATCAGGAGTTTGTTACAGTGTGTTTACAGTAAATATACTCATCATACTCTTCTGAACATATAACCATTAGACTTCATTTCGACACTATAAAAAGCAGTGACAAGATTGTAGCTACTATTGTTGTAATGTTGTAATGTTTAGGGTTATACAACAGTAAAATTGTGAAAATTAATTTAAAAGAATGTTTTCTATGTGAGTATATTGTAAAATGTAATGTATTTCTGTGATCAAAGCTGTATTTTCAGCCTCATTACATTACAGTCTTCAGTGTCACATGATCAAAAATCATTCTAATATGCTGATTATTAGAAACATTTCTGATTATCATCAATGTTGAAAACAGTTGTGCTGCCCAATATTTTGTGAAACTTTGATAAAAAAAAATTATTTGATCAGTAAAAATTCAAAAGACAAATTTATTATAAATAATCTACTATTTTTTAAATTAAATTAAGTATTTCATCAATATTAATTATACATAATATCTGTTACATGCCTGATTAATAAGCAAGCTGATTGGCAGTATTAATACACAGCACAACTAATGACAAGAAAAGAAATTACCAAATGACCAATATAATAAGGTAGAATTGAATAAGGTGCCAAGTAATGACTAGTAATGCATCTATATTTTTAAAGTGTATTAACTAACTAAATAATTAAAATAATTAGTTTAATTTATTACATGTTTATTTTATTAAATGATGAACAATAATGAAATAAAGTATCTTAATATTGATAATATTAATAGTAATTTATCATTAGTTTTCTTAAAATGTATGTGGAAAGTGTGATGATATTTTATTTTTCAGGATTCTTTAAATAGAAAGTTCAAAAGAGCAGCATTATTGAGATATATTCTTTGATTAATAAATTATAAATGTTTTTACTGTCACTTTGATCAATGTCAGCATCTCTGATGAATACAAGCATTCATTTCTTTTCTTTTTATTTCTTACTTACCCCAAACTTTTGAATGGTAACGTATCACAGAAATATTAGGCAGACAACTGTTTTCAACACTGATAATTATCAGAAATGTTTCTTGAGCAGAAAATCAGCATATTATACTGATTTCTGAAGATCATGTGACACTGAAGACTGGAGCAATGATGCTGAAAATACAGCTGCACATCACATAAATAAATTACATTTCAAAACATATTCAAATAGAAAACAGTTACTTTAAATTGTAGTTTGCTCCAAATAAATGCAGCCTGCTGAGCAGAAGAGACTTCCTGCCAACACATATTATAAAATATTGCAATCATTCCAAACTTTTGACTGGTAATGTATAGTATGTAAAAAAAAAAAAAAAAAACTTTGTCTTTCTCTTTATTTATTCCTTCCCTTTTTAGCTTGTACTGATTTAAACAATGCCTGAAACTTGGTATTGTGAGCACTTCCTGTGACTGTTTGCCTCTTTGTGTATTCCCCAATTGTAAGTCACTTTAGATAAAAGCGTCTGCAGAATGTCTTAATGTAATGTAATGTAGTTCCAGAATACTGTACGCTCACAGACACACGGGATCCTGCAGTGTTTCGCTCGACTAGATCACAGAGAATTAATCTGTCATTTCAGCTCACAAGCGTTTCACTAATGAACCAATTAATGTTTAACACACGAGGTGCACAGATAACGGGCAATTTATTTGAAAAATGAAAGCACACAATTACAGCTCACACACACACACACAACACACAACACACACAACACTCTCTCTCTCACACACAAACACACACAAACTCACACACACACACAAACAAACTCACACACACACAAACACACACACACACACACACACACACCTCTCACACACACACACACACACACACACTCTCTCACACACACACACAAAAACACACTCACACACAAGCACTCAAACACACACACAAACACACCCACACACACACACACACCACACGCACACACACACACACACACGCACACACGCACACTCACACACGCACACCACACACTCACACACACACACACTCACACACACCAACACACTCCACAAACACACACACACACACACACAATCACACACACCCACACACACACACACAAAAACACTCACACACACACACACAAAAACAAACACACACACACGGTACCACTGAGATAAGGACAAACAAAACTGGTTACACTTTATTTCGATAGTCCATTTTAGACATTCTATTAACAGTAAGTAAATTTGCAACTACATGTCAACTAGCAGTCAGTAGAGTATTAATAGACTGTCTGCTTAATATCTTCTAACACTTTATGTTGATGGGTCAACAACATACAACATACTGACTATCAGAAACTTTGCAAGTATATGTCAACTTATTCTACTAACCCTAAACCTACCCTACCAGTCTACTCTGAGAGTCTACATTAGTAGACATGTAGTTGCAAATTAATGAGATTTAGTTGACATGTAGTTACAAAGTTACTGATAGTTAGTAGAAGGTCTAACGTAGACTATCGAAATAAAGTGTAACCAAAAAACTCTCTT
The DNA here is from genome assembly GCA_018155175.1 of Sinocyclocheilus anophthalmus. Lineage (NCBI taxonomy): Eukaryota > Metazoa > Chordata > Actinopteri > Cypriniformes > Cyprinidae > Sinocyclocheilus > Sinocyclocheilus anophthalmus. The sequence continues at coordinate 77,164 of JADLZN010004686.1, forward strand.
ATTCCAGGGAGTCCTGACCAAGATGACCGTACAACGTTTCACATACATTTAAAAAAGTAAAACATACAGCACACAAGACAAAATTATATACAATCAAGCAAAACATTAATCATGAAACAACAAACTATTTAAAACAGCAACAAGGTTCATTCATTACACACTGCAATACATTTTTAAAAGTATTCATTAAAGGAATTGCTTCTAGTGGAGTAATATTACCTTAGAAAAAATTGCTTCAGGAATGGCAGCAAAAGATTAGTGTTAGTAATTAGTAACTTGTTTTAGGTAAGTTCAGCTACCTGAGAAAACCTTTTTTGAAGAAGAAAAATGTAGTTCACGAATATGAATTGCTGTGGATTGAAGTTCAGTGATAGACTAATATTCAGTGATAAGAAATAAACAATATATTGACTTATAAAGACACAAAAATGTCATTGATTTACTTGTCTGCCACAATAATGTAATATCTTTGAATTATATTCTTTGGAGGCTTTTCTCCGCAAACACATGTGAACAATTGCAATGCTTTCAATAGATTAA
>JADLZN010004688.1:0-30174 GCA_018155175.1 Sinocyclocheilus anophthalmus
CTTTTTTTTTTTTACTCTCAAGCCGTGATTCCCATCCATACATATAATACTGACACGACTGCAACGGTTCGGTTATATTTTACTTTGTTCGTGTTTGTTGTTACAATTGGGTGCGAGGAAGGATGGCAGGAATCGGACTGATAATGGGTAAGTGCACCAGATCGGGGTGGGCGAGTGTTGGAACAGAGGCCGATAAATACAATCATTCTACGCATAGTGCCCCACCGTAGGCCGAATGCGCGGGCGGCTGCTACTTTGCGGTTGTTGGGAAATTTGGGATGATCGCGGCTTGGTCGCGCAGGGGCAACGCAGCATTTTGATACGCGAACGAGAGAACCCGTATGTGACTGGCCACGACACAAGCAGGCGCCTCATTACAACGCCCACACGCGTACCAGTTGTATGGGGGTGAGAGTGTGGGTGTGTGGGAAAGGACAAAACACAAGAGGCTCAGGAAACGAATCCTAGGTCCGCAATTAATGGGGTGAGGCGAGCGAGCGAACAAAAACCCAATCACCCAGGAAAAGCGACCAACACCAAATCCATCCAACCCAACCTTAACCTGGCCACCCAAAGGACAGAAATGAGATAACCCCAACTAAGCAGTTGTCCAGACAGTTATGTAAACAAACCACGAGGGCGTTCGGGGTCTGTCGCCTGCGGCGACCCAGCCCCCGGCACGCCGGCGGTGAGAGCGGACAGTCTGGTGGGAAGCACACCCGATTTGCAAGGTGCCGCGGTTGGGCGCCACGAATCATGGAAAGCCGAGGTGCAAAAACGTATGTTCTTGGTCGACCGTGCCGGAGCACTGAGGGAGGCTGTTCGGCCTTCGCTCGGTACCAAGCGTTCTACTTGGTAGCGCCAGCGCTCGCAACTTCTTCTAGATCGAGCTCTGCAGCGCACACAACGCCTGGAAAATCAGGAAAAAACACACGTTCGAGGCAGATTCACGGCACGTACGGGCCGCGTCAGCCAAATGCAGTCTTCCCTCAATCAATGATGCTCCTCGACCCCGCTTATTTATGCGAGAATACAAGCGTTTCTATCGCTACACTAGTCTGACAATTGAAAAAGTACTGTGAGTACGATCTGGAGCGCGCCACTCCGCTACAAGCGGAAAAAAACCGAAAAGCCAACAAAACCACTAGACAGGAAGTATTAGGGCGGCGTCAACGAGAAGAAAGGTCAGGCAATGAAAGCGAAGTGCTAAGCAAATGCGTTTTGAGTGAAAAGCCTGGCCTTGGGATTTGCATGCCAGATTGGTGATGTAATGAACCGCGTGAAGTACGGACCGCCACTCACTGCACCGCGTGCTGCCAAACAAAACAACATAGTCACTGATAGTCTTGACGAGCTATGGGGTAATAAGGCAAACGGCTAGCGAGGGGGATCATAACGGAGTACCCCGGATTCACACACCACTAGACGAGCTGTAACTCCGCCTTCCCTCTACAATTTGACTCGCAAGTAAGCATTTGACCAGACAGACCTGATTTAGGTGACCCGAGTGAATGCTGTAAGACACGGAGTACAGGAGGTGACGGAAGCCCGCGTACAATGTATCTTGGGGTAGACACAGAGCGGCTTAGTGGGGCCCTCCGACGGTGTTGGGTATATCAGCGACGGACAGATAAGGGTGGTGCCGCAGGCTAGGTAGCAAGCACATGTTGGGGTCGTGTGAGTGAAAGCACGGGGGGTGGGTTCGCCTCGAGCGGCTTTTAGAATCAATCTGCTTCCCCGCCTGCGGTATATGGGTGTATGGGGTGGGGGGAGAAGGTAGAGCCTTAACATTCTCACAAGACGGCCGACGACCATGTCTGAGTGGTCGGAAGGTCCACTAGTGATAGATGCCCCTGCACCATCCCCCTCATCGTCCCATTTCACAGTAAGAGAGGGCCAATCTCAATCACGCTGGGGGAGTCTAAGCGGCTCGACCCCTCATCTACAAAAAAAAAAAACCGCCCACGCTCACCCCCGTCAGCGGCCGGTCTGCGCGCTGCACTAGACAGCAACCCTTCCGTGCAGCCTGTGGCCTCTCAGTTTGGATATTCTCCAGTCAAACACGGGCAATAAATCAAGGCATCAGCAACACTGCGGGAAGAAGCCCTACGCACTTGAAAACAAACCCGAGCAATTGTGGTTACAATCCTTTTCTTTCGTATGTGTAGCGCACGCAACAACTGGTGTATGGTGAACAAATGGAGGTCGTAGGGAGCAGAGTGCTGAAGGGCAACAGATCATGAGCGCTTAATAGTGCAATTCCAAAAGAAATTATCGTGATAAAATGCTAAATCCAAATAAGAATGGAGATATAAACACATTCACGTTTGAAATATCTTCCAAACTGTGTAGCATTCCATTAAAGCGAACAAAAATTAGATACTTTCAGAAACATGCTATAGGCTAGAGGATAATGCACAAATATTCAAGAGTATATTAAAACATATATGAAATTGTTCCATAACCAAAAATGATAGTGGGGATTTTCCAAATAACCAGCTAGTCAAATGTTTGGAATATTGGCATACCAGGTACATAACTACATTAATAACGTAAGTTTTAATGTATAAACACCCTTTGTTCGCCTAACTCTGAAAACAAAGACAAAGTTGGTTGTTCATATTTTGAAAAGTTTTTAAAATCTGAAAACAATAATTATTACTAGATACCTGCTATCAACTGCGTGTAGTTACGCATAGGGAGCGCCAACACCAAATTTGGAACAATTGCTTATCGCAAAAATATCCTGAGCCATTAACCGACAATTTTTCCAAACTCCGAATCAGAAAATCTTTTTATACTTTGGAAATGTTTTAAAATCTGAAAATCTAAACTATTAATTGATTTATCATTAGCGGCTGATATGATAATCTCAGATTTTGTCCAATTATCATTGCTAGCACGATAAAATCTAAAACTATTATTTAAATAGAAATATAATAATTATATTTACTTTTTCCCCCCAAAACTCCTGAAGGCAGAAAATGTTTATCCATCAGCATTGATTGAAAATCTGATTGAATTATTAGTTTTAAATCTTGCATAATCATTTATCAGTCAAATGCCACAATCCCAAACAAGCCACATATATCGGTCAAATACATCTTTTTTCAATCGCTTACACACTCAAGCTGATTATATTAGCACAAAATCACTAACCATTACTTCTGCATCTTTGAAAAGTGATTAAAAGCAGTTTATTATCCAATGCCAGTGACTGAAAACAAACGCAATCAAGAACTACCAGCTACAAGCGGTGGCATTTAATCTAAAAAAAAAAGTCAAACATTGGCCGATTAATCGGTTTAGATGATAAATCGGTTGATCGCTTGTGTAAACAGACAAAAAAAAAAGTCTACTTAATTCCACACACTGTTCAAACCCATATGATTGTGTTTTCTACGTAAGCACGCCGTGTACACTGCTTAATTCGAGGTAGTACGTGTGTCCTCTAATAACCGAGCAGGAATTGGTTTGGCGGGGTTGATATCCGGGTGTCTATCTGGAGTGACGAATCCATGAAGCATTTCAGACCATCTCCCCTTTTCAATTTCACTCGGTGCCTGTGAACCAACATGGTTCTGATGCCTTTCACCCTTCAATGGACACACAGCCACCGCTAATCAGGATTACATCCTTCATTCCACAGTTCAGTTTCATAAAGAAAAAGAGAGAGAGAGGGGGAGTAGGAAGAGACAGGAATGAAAGAAAACAACAAAAATTACTCATAAATTAGAAGCTTGAGGCTGACTGGGCTCCCTAAATATTGTCAGTCAGTAGCACGAAGGTGATTAAAATCGTCATTCGAAGCGGAATCCGAGTGAGGTGCGCTGTGGTGGGCAAATTTGTGGGAGTGAACACACACACACGCGAGGCAGGAAACGAAAGCGAAGGGGCCGCATACACGCATGCAAACACACACTCCCGGTAAAGTGAAGATGATGGTACTCGCCCCCGAGTCGCATCTGATTGCACATGCACACACAAATTGGCACAAAGTATATTTATGAACAACAAATCATTGCAGGGGGAGCCTGACCTCTTCAAAATGAGCCTTTGTTACAATCATTTCAGTCAGCGCAGCCACCACGAGGTGCCTCATACTAATTTGCTGTCTCCGTGAGAGAAAATGTGAAAAAACTGTGCTGCCCCCCAACAGGTTAACACACTAAAATGCTAACACGCTCACCTTTAAATGGATGTGACGTGTGACCTTATTCAGGGTTTGGATATCGAGCTAATAACTTCCTTCGTGAAACAAATTACCCAGTCTTGGCTTAACAATATTAGTTTCTGGATGGTTTACAAGAAACTATTTAACAACAGGCGCCGGCTATTGAGCAGCGAGGCGCGCGCGAGAGGAGAGAGAGAGAGAGAGTGTGTGTGCAAGCACCATCTGACTGTGTGTACGGTTTAATTACCACATCGACACATGTGTAACTGATGCAATACCGATGCTCGCCGGTGAAACCCCTGTACAAACACGCGTCACTTGGAAAACTCTTCCAAGATGTGTGCTCGAAAATCGGGAATTGCTAACATGCAGGAAAACAAATCTAGACTCGCTACTGCATGAAGCTAATAAACCGTTTCAGACTGGCGGGGATAACGGTACTTGGCGAGACTAGAGGCAATTTGGAGCTCGGTCGGGGAGCCGCTAGCTGTTTATTAGCTAAGGAAACATAGCATTATCAATCCCTGGAGAAGAGCTGCTAGAGTGGGTAAAGTCAAGTCAATTTGTGTCTGTGTCCTTCCAGTACACGAGCGTTCTGGTGAGGGGGACGGGCGGCTAGTCGTTTGGTGACTGCAGGATGGGGAGAACTGAGAGAACCGACTTGTTTTCTGAGCAATTAAAGCGTTCGGCTCAACAGGAGAGAAGGTGAAGTGGTCTGCCATTAAGCCTAGTTAGAGGGGTCGTAAAGCTAACCTGTTGAGGGGTCGAGGACTTACTGGTCATTTCGTTTGATGAGACGGTCATGTGAAATTTGTGTCTCATTTCAGGGTTGCCACTTATCAAACATGAAGTATATGTTAAGGCAGGTTAAAAGGGGTACCGCGAGGGCCAGACGGCGTTTGAGGCATCTGTGGCCCAGAAGTCTATTCTTTCGCTTGAAAGGGCTAAGAAGCCGCTTATCCGACGGATCAAAGAGGGGATGCATCATCAGAAATCTCTATCCCCCACCGGCCAATTAAAGGCACCATGCGAACAGCACTAGGGAAACTTTCCCATAAAGGTAGAAACTTGGGGAGGTATACCTCTCGTCAACGGCTCTCTGCGGAAACGCCCCCGTTTCTGCTTATCAAACATCTGTTTCAACACGACACGAACCAGAGTGCATTCCTCCACAACCATCACTGGAAGATTATTGGTTGGGTTGGAATTATTACGTATGTAACAACACCATAGAAACTCGATTCTGAACTGTTTGTACATTTGGTGAGCTGTGACTGCTGATGATTCCATTCAACATCAAAAAGCACACAAACTGTCACTAGTAAAAGTTAAGTTTACTCAATGATCATTCATATAGACTTAAACTCAGCAATACATTATGTTGGGCAGACACCACGGGTGAGCGTACCCTAGGGGCCTTAATTCTCACATCAATTTATCAAGTAAGATGCCAATCAATTAGTCGTAATATGAAGCAGAGTGTTAGCAAACAATTACGTCGACATTTTTCTTGTAAAATAAATACTTTTAGGGTTCTGCAAGGAAGCAGGAATGTATCACAATTGACAGTAGGGGTCGGGAGCAAACCTAAAAAACTGTATCTAGATTTACAACAAAAAAATAGACGGTTTTGAACCTTATATAACCATAAGAAAAATGTTTCTCGATAGGCAGCGAATCGAGCATATGGGGAAGACAGGATTTCTGAAGGAGCACGTGTTGACACTTGAAGGCGGATCCTCAGTAACGATGCTGAAAAATTTTAGTTCAGCTTGTGACCTCCACCAAGAAACTCAAGTACATTTTAAATGTTATAATTAAAAAATAGAATACTAATGATAGAAAAACAGATATTTAAAATTGTAAATAATTTATTCACAATATTTAACTAGGTTATAAAAAGGTTTTTTAGCATTTAAAAATTGTCAAACGTGGGTTGAGCATAAGAGCGTTGTGGGTGGCGTTCGGGAAACATTAAAAACCAACCTTTGAATTAAGTATTATATTATCGTATATGAAGGATATAAAAAGAACAGGCAAAATTAGCAGGTCCTAACCTGCACTTAGCTTCTATGTTTAAGGATGGGGGAACTGGGGGCTAAATCTGTTTGTGCGATGTTGTAGTGGTTTATGCGGCAAAGTGCGACGCTCTGTCCAAAGCGTGCTCGCCACATCAATGTTGCGCAGCAATAGTGAGAAAGCGAGCAGCGGGACCTCCATCGCATGGCTGGCCTCGTAAAAGTTTACCGATAGTCATGGCTAGTGCCTTCCAAAAATCCACACAATCCTTAAGTCACAGTTTGAGCATATTGGCTGCGAAACAGGAAGATCCAATGAAATCCCAACATTAAAGTATCCAGACTTATTCTCTCAAAACAATCAAAGTGAGTTCATTTTGCAGACCAAAACTGTTGAGGCGCACAACGCCGATTCTTTTTGATAAGCGTAACGATATCGTGTACGAAGAAAAACGGAATGAGCTAATTCTGGCTTCTCACGAGCAGAGGCACCGGGCCGTGGAAACTCAATGATCTCCTCAACCCCTCACCAAAGACAAGCTCTGGACAATACTCACATTTACCCCAGAATGAAACAGAAGTTCTAGTTGCCGCCGCGGGAAACACCCATACCTAGAGCACATTTGCTTTCCTTTCTGCCCCGCAGATATACAACTCTTTGCAAGCACATTACACTGTAGAGTCGAGACACAAACCAAAGTTCGATTTAGAGATACCTTCAGGGATTCTACCCACCCAGGTTGGTGATTGGATATATGGTGTTTAGCTGCGGGCTAAGAAAGCAAACGACAAAAAAACAATACAGTAAACACCACACAGCGACCCGACGCTGTAGGGTCCAGCGACGCTCTTATGTGGTCTGCTCTTATTAGGGCCAGCGGTAGTGAAATATAAAATAATACAACGGCTCTGAGGACAGGGCCTTTCCGCCCAACCACACTACGTGAGACAGAGACACTATAAAGGAATCCAACTTGGATTTCCCTAAAGTCTAGACGAAATGACTCCAGATTTTGTGTGTGCGGCCCTCCACATCCTTTCATTGTAAGAGGGCAAATTTACTCTGGTTGCTAGTCCAGAAAGCCGAAACATACAGGGGGTGATTGCATTATTCTACTAGCGCGGTCACTTACATATGTTTTGCAGTTTAGGGGTACTTAAGGTTCATATGGCAAACATGAATAAAATTAATAATCATTTTATGGTATAGTACTATTTAAGTATAGAATTAGCAAGAAGATGCACTATTATATATTATTCTTATATATAATAATAGATGTGTGTGGGATACAAAAATACATCTTATAATAAATATATATATAAAATATATATATATATATAGATATAGGTGCGGTAATAATCTATATATATAGGTACATACCCCCCCGCCACTACTATAACAACATATCATACATACATACATATAATAGGTATCTCAAAAGATATAATACTATACATGGGAAAATGACTTCAAGTGCTTTTTATCACTAAATTTGATAGACGGAAAAGAAGTAGATAATCGATATCTATCGGTGCGATCGATAGCATAGATATATCGGTCTAAAAATTGCTTAAATACTTGTTATCATATATACACAGATGAATAATACGAATAGGGGCCGTAACCCTGTTATAAATAATAAAATCAACTTATAATAACTAAAATAAATAATATGAAAACATACTCCCTCTGAAGACCTATCTCTGTCAAACAAAAACAAAGGGAATGTTTGTTACATTCAGAATTTTTTGGGGTCGAATCTCTTGCAATGCTAATAACGTGCCGTTGGCTACCAAAACAAATACATCGCACAACCCCACATTATTTAACAGCCCATAGTCAGTCTGCTTTCAATGCCGAATTTTATTTTTTTCTAAAAGAACAATTGATCCTAGATTTTTTTAATTCGCATATCAAAGTGGACCAGCTATACATAAAAATTTGATGGGGCAAGCCAATGTAATTATAAAACTACTAAAGCTCACTATGGACAGTAGTGCAATTTCTATTGCATCAGGTATAGCGAGGTTAGACGTGTAAGCCGGTGTGTGTGTTTGTGTGTGTGTGGTGTTGTGGTGGGGTGTTGTGATGTGGGTAGATGGGTTGTTAATGGGTTGGTGGGGTGTGTGTGTGTGTGTGTGTGTGTTGGGGCGTTTCCACTACGTGAATCCGGTATGTCTGTCAAATAACTGACCTTTTTACACATACAGCCCTTAAAATCTGAACGGCCTGAACTGAAGGCCATTGGTTTCCTCTTCATTCAGAAGTGTAAACATCTGAGGTAGGATAATTGGAGGGAATTTCTTACAGAATGCAGAGCCTCCTTTGGCACTTTGCAGACACGGAGATTTAGGGATAGAGGAGAGTCAGCCAGTACTCCGGACGAGCGTATTTTGCGGTAACCCCAATTCAGGAAGGCATAATCGGCAATCGTCTGCACGAATAGGGTAATGAGTCACTGCAATACACGATGCAAAAGACACTCCTCGTACTGAACGCAGGTGTATATTACGCTCACGATATCTTATCTGGAAATTATAGTGCATAATGTTTTATACACACATGTCCATGAGCTACTATAACTCTGTAGTCAGATGGTTATGGGGGGGGTTCTGGGAATTGGGCAGCAGACAAGCCCACACAAGATGCTGAAAGTATTCTGTGGATCATCTTATTATATTCGTGGGTTTCTTTAGCGGCATTTACTGCTTTATTAATGGCAAACAGAAATGAGGGGATATGATTTGGGAAGACATTAATAACCCTTGACTTAGCACTTTCCAAAAGTGGATATTTGATGCCGCCCTGACTATAGTCGACCTTTGGGGGTAATATCATATCAGAAGCAGACTAACAGCCTTCCTAGTAAGTAGTCTTTATTCCCACATCACAGTACAATTATGCTTGTGCAGTATCCCGTGTTATATATGTCTGCCAACGGGCCTATAGCTCCAAGCTCGGTCTTGTGTTTAACAAGTGCATACACATTTCCCTTTTCGGGCTCGTCATATAAGGGCAAGTAATGAATACTTTTTACATCTCGCATCGTTATACAGGGTCCATCTGACAGCCAGCACAGACAGTTTTATATAGTTCTTGCAATACCATCCAGAGAGTTCCCCACCTTAGATGATTAAATAGGACACAATCCTGTCAAGCTGTGACTGGCATCTTGAAACATTACATTGTGTTATAACCAAGCAGTGGGTTGGTTAATAGCTTCTGAAGCTAATCATAGGAACAAGACGGTAGAACATAAGTCATAAAAGGGAAAGTTAACAACACGGCCCTTCCCACACCCATGAGGAAACGCCTGTCGTATTTTCTTATCCAGTTGGAGCAGGTTTATGCCCACACCTTATGCGAGTGTTTAATTTATTTGGTTTATATTTTCGTGCATTGTCCATGAGTAGAAAGAATACAACATTGGTAAGCGTAATGACTAGTCATGCCAACAAGTCAGAACTCCTATTTCCTCAGAGTGGGAACCTAGCGATAAACGAGCCATCCTTTTTTGTCTAGCATGTCTAAAGGATATCAGGAAACAAGATATATCGATGAAGGAGTTCATTAAGTGTCAGTACGCTTAATATCGGATGGAGCGGCGACCAGAAGATCATAAGGATCAGATCATTTCTGAATTAGTCCAGCTGATTCGCACAGATCAGACATCTTACACTACAAAGAGGCCAGTTATTCTAAGCAGAGAAGAAAAACATACCCAGCACTTTTTTTTTCCACTACTCTTTGAGGTGTATAACCTGTAATACTCTCTTCTCGTCTTAAATTTTGCCCCTTGTCTTCAAAAAGCTGCCTTATCTATCTGCGGCCGATGAAATAGCAAGCTCTCCGACGAAAGGCCTGCCATGTATTCCTGTAGATAAGTGTTGTCAGCCACCACACTTTTGCTAAGCCCCCTGAAATCCCACTTTCAGGAGCGGAATCCATAAAACTCATCCGAGTCTAGTGGATCTAATGAAACATGCTAGCCCCTATAGCATTGATTGATCAGCCAGCGGTCAAAGCCCTGGCCCGGCCGCCCCAGTGTCACGCTCCTCTTGTGGTCCATCTATGATGATAAATTAGCATTAGATGGAGCCTAATGAGTTTACTAAACATTTGGGATTTGCGCTAATAAACTGGCAAGCTAGCAGGCTAGCAGTGAGAATGAGCAATCCCCGAGCAGCCCCTTATCTGAGGGACATGACAGTTAAACCACGCGTCCAATCTGCCATCGATTCATCATCCTGGCGCCATTGTGCATTCTTCACAAGAGGACAATTATGCAGCGACTGCTTCATGCTTTACACATGAGCGAGACCTTGATGTTGCCTTGATGTTAAATACTCAAGGAATACTATGGTTTTACCATGTTTTGCTAGCATTAAGCTGCAGAAAGGCTAAAGAAAGGAGCAAGTGAGACTACATAATGACTTTCTAATGCACATGCAAATTAAAATGCTTGCGGCATCTGTCAGCAATAAGACACAAACTAAGATTTATCTCTAAGTTTGATTTAGCCCACATTACAATGTACGATCGTGCAGCTAAACGGCCTTGCTTTGTGCGTGCAAACAATTTAAGAGTAAAACAAATATTTAGCATGGCTAATGATATTCTATCAAGTCGACCTACAGCAACAACAATCAATCAGCATCGCACCCCATATTTAAAACAATGTAAATTAGCAGCAGCTTTGAGCCGAGTAAACGGCTGATGATGTGCGCTGGATGGCAGACGGGGTTCTGGACGCTGTAATTGCTGGGAATGATTATAATGAGGTTTTGGGAAACTTAAGCAGAGACTCACTTATAATGATAAATAGCCTTGAGCTAGAGTGTGAAACAGGCGGCCTAACCTTTCAACTACACCACTCACTGCTGACTTCTGGGTTTGAATGTTTCTGATTCCTTTTCGCCTAAAATGTAATTCAGACTTCACACAGGGCAGTAAAAGACAAGTGCATGCACAGATATACGTCCTCCAGTGCAAGCAAGCGCAATCTACCATCAATTGTTCATGTGAGATTAGAAAACATGCTTGTGTTATCAGCAGAAGGGACCGGTAGCCGATAATCTTTTGACATAGGGGCCTATATTTAGAGATAACTTGTCAGCTTTAATAAATGATAGTTATTTGCTGCAGTTTTTTTTTTAAGGTTTCAGAGCTGATGGCCCCTCCCGGGAGCCCATGGGACAGGCGACGGCCAAGGCCCAGTGCCTCTCGCGGAGAGATGCTGATGGCGTGTGCCCAATGTCCAGATCACTGTCCTGCGACCTCAAATTGGCGCGACCAGCACCATGTCCAATACAATCCTCACACTGTTTCCTAACCTAATCTCAGCAGTGTCACACGACAGATTGCCACATTCGGAAAAATGGGAATGGAGGTTGGGTGGGTGGCTGGGAGGGGGTGGTTTAAAAAGAGAAAAGACATGGGAGCTTTGTGTTTTTTTTAAAAGAGAGAGAGATCGGAAGGACAAGGAATGGATATTTCGTCCAAGAGAGAGACGGCGCACACTCAACACCCTGATCTGATTTACAAACTGCTCCTAATGGCAAACAAATGTTGTGGGTGTGTATTTGCGAATAAGAAAAAGAGAACCGTACGGATCTACCGAGCCAACATCTACCGCAAACCAAAAGCCAGTTATCATGCTTTTACAGCCTAAAACACACACTGACATAGTGTTGACAGAATCAAACAGGACGCTCCATAAACACGCACATGTAAAATAGACAATCCGGCGAAAAGAAACCAAACAACTGGTCAAGTTTTAATTTAGCACGAAACATTTCTGCTAAGCGCTGCCGCGGCCGAGACCTAAAACACACGAGAATATTCAAATACAAAATAAACATTTTGATATTAAGCATTGTTAGCTATGTTCTCGTAAACAGATCTTGTTTTAATCCATCATGTTGGTGAGGTTATAGCAAAAAACAAGCTATGTTGCTGTGTAGAACGGGAACAAGGGGAAACTCTTGCTCGCTTCCAGAGGGAAGCGTCATGAACTAAGCTGGACGCTCATTCCAGTCAAATAAGTCCTCTAAGCCACAACTGCTGGTCAAGTTTCCCTTGTTGTTATTCAAAAGGAACGTGGCACCCGCGCTGGGCTATTGTGATGCCAGCACACCCTCGGCATGCGCTGCCGCGGGGGTGATGAATTGGTTTTTGTGAAACACGTCTGCATTGCATGCGGCGAGTGTGTGTGTGTGGAATCACATTTTTACATGTCTGACGATAATCGTGCTTTTTGCACGCGAGTATTTGTTGCATGTGAATCCATGCTTGCATATGCATGTGTGTGTGCGTGTTGACACGCTCAGCGGGGGTTTTCACATAGCCCAACAAAAGGGGAGTGTCGTTGCTTTGTGCGCTCAATCAAATAAAAGGGGCTTTTTAAGGCACATATGTCCCCTCCACGGAGTCCTGATTAGACTCTCAATATCTCCACCAGACACACGCGCACACACACACCCATGCTGGTTGTTATAGTAAATCTATCATTTTCACATTTCTCTTCTACTTTTGCATCCACTGCTTTCTCTCCACTAAGAGTGTGTGTGGATTTCGTCTGTCACTATAGACTCCTCGGAGCCAGCGTCTTCCGGTTACAGGGCCCATGCAGCATGTCTTACAACAACACAGTGCAGGGTTCCCTCCTGTCTACACATGCTAGAGCCATTTCCCTCTTCAATCCTAACACACAGACCCACATGGCATGGAAAAAAGAAACGCACACATTGCCATTGGCAGTAATAGCATGTAGCAGCTAAATCAAGACCATTGATGTTTCTATTCTAATGTCTAGAGCGTCTAAACTCCTAAACCTTGATGATTTAAAAATAAAAGTCCATCTCCTTTCAGACACCAGAGTTGGGTGTTAAACATATGGGTGATATAAATATAACTTGAAGCCCTTTGCTATATTTTTTGCTTGCCACCTGATGTCAACAAACTTGAATGCAAAAGTGCAAAATTATGTCACAGAAGAAAGAGCCTTTCTGATTGGCTATGTTTTTATTTATTTTTTTTAGTTGGCTTTATGGTTTTTAGAAGATTAAAAAAGTTCTTCATGAAAATTAAGCAACACCAAGATCATGGGTTTAATTACCAAGGAATATACAAAGGTATTCAATCATTTTGGATAAAAACATCTTCCAAATGTAAATGCGAATATAGTTTGTTTGTTTAAAAAAAAAAAACGTAGGAACTTTTCCCATAGAAATCGGGCTGCAAACCCAGTTGGGAGCCTTATTTTTAAAAGTGTACAAGCATTATTTTTCAGATATGAAAGTGTTTACCTCTGTCTGTAGAGGACATAGTTGTGGAGAAGCCTGCTCTTGAGTCGTGTGCTGTCGGACATCTGCTAGGCCTTGACCCACTTCTACGTGTGAGCAATGTGTGGCAGCGCTAAGGTTTGGCTTTTTGACCGCAGAGGCTGTTTCTCATTTTCTGTGTGAGTGCGAGTTGAGTGCTAGCTGCCAAGGGCAGGTTAAGCTCTCTGCTTCTCCCCTCCTGTAGATCTGGCATCCCTTCAGTTCCTCGCATAAAAGGTGGCAATCTTCATTAAAACCTCTTACAGACAACTGTCAGTTATTCACAGTTAGAAAGAGCCAGCTGTTCTCACTCGCTCGCTCCCTCTCTTGATCCCTCTAGTGAGACAGAAGTCACTAGTTCATAACAGAGGAGTTTAGAAACGTAGTCGGTTCTGAAGAGTTTCAAGGTGACAGTGTCATCCACGCAGCACGAAAGGCATTTTTGTATATCATTATGTCGACGAGACAAAAGAGCAATTAACAAATAATTACAAAAGATTTTTGGTCTACATTTCAAACAAGCCAGCATAAGGAGAACCTTAAGTATGCTAATGATAAATAATTTGCATACTAGAAAACACTTGCCTTTTTTCTTTCCAGGTTTTTTTTTTTTAACAAAATCCTCAATTTATTAATGCAGGATTGATTAATATTTAAATGCTTAACTGTTTATCTATTGAAAGAAAATGTTACATTTAATTTATTGCACGTAATAAATTGTGCCGGACTCAAATTGCAATCGGTTTGTACAAGTAAGCCAAACAGCCAACCAAAAGCATGACTGTTTTTCCATCTATGGCAGATAGGGGGTGTTTTTAAAACTTGTTTGAATACAGTCATTATTTTTCCAATTCACTTTGCTGCCTCTAGAGGCACAAAAATGACACCGCACCTTTAACTAATACCCTACACATAGGAAAGAGCGCATCTAACTAGCAATTATGCACTTAAAACCTGTGCCAGACACCTTTTACACAACCTACACCAAAGCAATACACTTGCAAGCATCCTAGTATAGCACTGTGTGACTATTCTGGTGTTATTTTTCATCCCGTAGGTGAGATCTACACTCTACTTTCACTTTGGCCACTACTGGACTTGCTCATTGAAGGGAAAAGCACTCTTTCTTTCTCTTTATCTCTCTCTCTCTACTCTCATCTAGAGCCACTTCTCTCTCTCTCTCTGATAGTAGCAGGGGTTTTGCTGACTGTCCTCAAATAGAGAGGCGTTGCTGTCCACCTGTTTACCTGCAGCAGTAGAGGCTATTACCAATGCACAGAGATATATTTGATGGCTGCCCTTCATTAATCAGGTCCTAATGGAGCTCGGCGCGCTCTCCTTTCTCACACTGTTACCTCTGTGAACAAACACACATATCGTAAAGGGGGGAAAAAAAAGAAGGGGAAAGCAAAAGTGCATACGCATCCTCCAAAACTGCTGTGGCTCTATCGGAGATACAAGGACTTTCGAATAAAACATTCATACACACACATGATCTGTTGAATGTCACCTGGACAAGGTAAGATATAAATAAATAAAAATATTACTCTTGTGGCTGGAGGCAAAAGCAGCAGTTCAAGTGCCCTCTACCGTACCGCTCTGTTTCACACAGGATCCTGCATTTTTTTTTTTTCCTATTTAACAGGAATTCGAAGAAAAGCGTAGACATCCCAGGAATGGTTTGTACTTAAATCAAACTAAATTGAGTCCGCCCGATTAAAACGTCAACAGCATGATTTGCTACTTTCTATTACTCGTAAGAGTCCGTGGCCTCAGGTTGGAAGGGGTATTTCATTGGATTATCTCCCCATTTTATAGAGCATTTGATTGGACAACAATTTGGATACTATCAGAGAAATCTGCAAAAATTTTACCTTTAGGGCTACAACAGCTTGTCACTGGGGGAGTACCCTTAAAAAGACCACTTCGTGCCTTATCTACCTCTCAAAGGTGCATAGGTCCTTAGAGTAGTAATGCAAAACCTTAAGCTACTACTATGCACCTTTTAGCTGTAAATAAGGTACACAGATACTCTTTAAGGGTACTGTGGTTGTACCCCTAAAGGTACAACTGTTGCACATTGTTCTGAGAATTGATATGTTGAAAAAGACAGCTCAGTTTGGTTCATTAAATCCAATAATGGGAATGTTGTCTGTTTAAGAGTGCATAGAAGCTTTCAAAGCTAATAAACAAGGACTAAAGCCACAGAACTCTGCACAAGGTGGGCAAAACAGGCCTTTCTTTGGAGGAAAATAACAGGCAGAGGAATTAACACTTAACACGGGCTTAATTACGGCATGCACGCGCCTGTGAAAACCTGCCATTCAAGTGCATTGGTAAATAAACCTCTCTTTACAGGTGATCCAAATATGTCTCGCTCCAGACAGCCCTCTGTTCCAGCGCTGATATGTAATTAAAATCATCTCCAAAATTCTCCTCGACAGGACGGGCCCGAGCCAAAAATGTAAATGACATTAAGGGAGACAATGAATTGAATTTTGTTTAATGTCCCTTTTGCTGGTGCTAATTTACATAGTGCTTTTCCAACAAAAGCTCTGACCTTCTAAATGCTGGCATTTGCTCAGCTCCGAGAGCGGGCCTGTGCACGGATGAGAGGGAGGAGGTCTTTTTAAGTAGCCTGGTCGGAGAAGATACAAACAAAAGGGCAAATAAACTGAGGAACGATCTGTGTTGGTTTTTAAATATTAAATAAACCTGCAACAGGCTGAGTACGAACACAATTTTTTACCCGGCATATGGCTCCAGGAAGACCTAGCTAATAACCAAGAGTAATCCCTTCCGTAAAGGTCCTCTGGTACGAAAAATTAATGAATGTTTAGCTAAATCAGCATTGGGACCCAAATACCACGCGGTCCGAACAGGTGTAGAAGCCTCAGCTAAATGAGCTACATAAACCGTCCTGCTCCACAACTGTGTACTCTGACAAAAAAAAGTCAATCTCATGAATTATTCAGTTGAGGGAGGGGGTTGGCTGTCAGAGGTCAGCGTGTCTTGACCTTTCTGACAGGAAGTGAAAGGGAGATCGGTTGACTAGGAAAACCCTGATCGCTCTTGAGTCGGAGGGGTATTCTTAGTTCTCGGACCGATATGTTCTCGGGCTCACACTTGATATGTGCATTCAAGACATCACCTACAAGAGTTCGAGTCTAGCCATAGAACCCCTCATTTCTGAGGCTCAAACTATCTTTCAAAAATACCAATGAATAATCTATGGCAAAGCAGGGTCGGGTTGTGAAATATTTAAAGATCTGTTGAGGTTGAAATTTTGTAACAGCTGTGAAATACAACCAAGTTTTTTCTCGTTTTTTTTTCTTCTCCTCGTGAAGAACCTAAAGCTGCACCAAAGTCCAAGAGAAATAGTATAAACAGATGTCTGGCTTGACTACAGGAAAATAGGACACATTTGGAATGATAAGTCTCCTAAACTCCATTGAAAATGCCAGAATCGAGCGGATGCCAGTTATTGTCCAAGCCCGTGCCAACGAGCAGTATGCCTGGCCCATGTGCCATCTGGGAGAATGTGGCTGAAAACGTTATTGATAATGGATCACCAGATCTTCTGGTCACCATAGCCCTGTTTAACAGAACATTCTCTTCCTCTTTTTGTCTATCTATTTATCTATCCCAAGTCCAACCCAGTAAAATGTTTTGATTGTAATGCAGTCGACCCTCACACAATTGCACTTTGGCTCTACTTCCTGTGCATGCAAATGTTTGTTTATAAATGGTGACTTAGCATGCATGTATCTTAGCTATCCCTGGTGTACTGTAATGTTCCACTTTTTCCTCAGAGACAAGGAAAAAAAGACGGACCTAACAAGACATTACCCCACAGGATTGGTTTCGTGATGGTACCGAGGGGGGTAGTAGCTTTATAGTGCATACAACACCCACCTGCACGAGCCAGTCATTCGTGTTTCCGTGCGTTCCGGGCTCTCTTGGCCGCCTTGTTCTCTGATCGTTGGATAAAATCATCTGTTCACAGTTGTGATATGCAGACAATGTAGTCGGCTAATGAAGCACATCTGCTTTTGTGATCCGACAGAACGGATCACCCCTCTATGAAAACGATCCTCTCGAGTCTTTCAGACGTCTCACAATCAAAATGTGAGCTTTTTTATCCGCCGTTTCAACCTACCACAATATCCTTCCTTTTTGCCGAGTATCAGACCTTCTTTGCGCTGTTCTCCTTTTCCTCTTTTACTAGTGTTACACATATTGTTCACCAGATTGAAGCACAAAGCGCCAAGACATCCGATCCATCCACCTCTATTTAGCCACAACACAAAGCCCAGCAATTTATGGGAAGAGTCAATGCAGTAAATATCAGTGAAACCCTGTTGTAAAGTGTTTGTATGTTTTTTTCTTTTAAAGGTAAATACATTGTATAAGCCATGGCCGGTGGGGAGAATCGACTCTGACTGCCTGAGACTCTTTTCAGGATCTGCTAAGAGGAAGTGATATGTGTTTTATCTTCTGTTCAGAAAACCAAAACAAATCCTCCTCCTCCTCCTGGGACTCCAATACTTCTTTTTTCCTCCTCATCCGAGCCCACTAAGTTTCTTCTCCTCGGTTGAGTTACAGTGAGTGCATGCATTTCGGTCCTGTACTATTACTGTTCGCCCCAACTGTCCTCAGTCTTCAGCACATCCTGTTTAAACAAGCTATCATTTACTCAAGATAACCAGGTTACTGGGATTGATTCACACTCTTTGAGAGTGTTTACAGAAGAAGATGTAAGATTCAAAAAATTCCCCTCACAGGTTAAACCAGGGGCTCTGTTCAAACCTAGTGCGCCGCCTACATAGGGAACATTTTTAAGGCATCACATCAATGCTAATGTGATAAATAATTTAGCTTTATTCTACCAAATCCTAATACACCACATTTTGAGCCAATTGTATGGCAGTAAAAAAACCTGGCTTATGCATGGCCGAGAAAATACCAGAATGCATACATAAATTTAAAATGTCATTGTAAAATACAAATAAAATTGAGTATTTTAGCGCATTAAGCAGTGCGGATTACAACATGCTAATGGACAACTCTAATCAAATGTTGATTCAATGTAGTTTGCTGACTATCATTTAGTTTTCTGAGCAGAAAACAGAGACAGCCTTACTATGCTTCATAAACAGCCATGGGTGATGATTTAAATTAAAAAACTATATATATATACTCCAAAAGAGAAAAGAAAAATCCAACTGAATCAAACAGCCTCTCCTCACATGAACCAATTCGCTCACATTATTGTGTAGTACGGCAGGGTTTCCACATTACGATCACATGACGTGAGAGCGGGAAACACTCAGACCTCCAAACACGCAAGCACGGACATAATTTCGACACACAGGGCATGAGTCCTTTTTTCCAATACTTCACACACTTTATGTGCAGTGAGTGACAGCGACAACTGGTCACTGCTATTTGATTACTAATAAGAGAGATGTCCCCTCTGTCAGATACCAAACATTCCCCGCTAAGCAAACAGCTATTTCAGCAAGTCAAACATTAGCATTGCTATCCACTGGTGGTGCATATTTCGTTCACGGCTTTGCCCATCATCTCGCCCTCCAATCTAATTTCCCACTCAGTGGACAGACAAGTTTGTGATCGGGAGATAACTTTGCAACAGCTCTGGTGAGAAAACAAGAGAGAGAGACTCTTGCTGCTGGCACCGCTTGCTGGTTATTCATGGCTCTTTACAGCAGATGGAAACAGAGAGACTCATGGCTTTATGGAGCAAGGTAGGCTAGTTCTAGCTCACTAATCTCCAAGAGGCCCGGACTCCAGCAGCCAGCGCTCCCTGTCACATTTACCGTTTCACGTTTCAGACCGCGAGTCGCGAAGACACTGTCCCTAAAAGGAAAACCGAATCCACGTGGGGCATCTGCCACCATCAGGGATAATTGGACACAAAGGAAGAAGTGATAAGGGTGTAGACGCTTGACCATACTGGCACAAGAGAAACACAAGCCTGCAGACAAAAAAACACACAAAAAAAAAAGAAAGACTCATCCCATCCTGTGGGAGCCGGTGTGTTTGAACACGCTTTCCCTAATGTGATCAACATGCAACCGCCAACAGCCAGCCTAGAAACATTACTCATTTCCCACCGGCAGCACTACAGAGTGCAACGTAAAGATGCCTCGAACATGCATGTTTGGAGATGCAGCATTACTGCTCTGCTCCGGCACGCAGTCGTGCCACAAAGCCAGCGAGAGGCAGTGCACTGTTTACAGACAAAATAAGCCGAGTAGTTGCTAACAAATTACGATGAAAGAGTTGTGAATTTAAAGTCAAATGCTCTCTAGATGCAGTGAACTGCTTGCAAGTCTCGAGGAAAGCACTCCCCTGACAACTCACCAGCAATTACACGGTCCCTAAAGACACCCCACGTCAACCCAACTGCGCAAACCAGGCCAGGATGCTGGCCCACAGCGCGCTACGCTCACAGACCAGAGGCGGGAAGCAGATAGATAGTCTTACCTGTCGATGATCACAGGGTCTGAGGGCGTTTCGTTCCTGTTTCCGCAGCTTTTTTTGTCACAACACCGACTTGGGGAGAAGAACACAGGGAGAGAGAAAACGAGACATGAGATGAGATATGAGAGCATCAGCATACAGCTTGCATGTGTCTTTCGTCTCCGAGCACCGTGTGTTTCGATTTATTCAGACCTGACAAAACAAGCTCTCTGGTAAACGAATCCTCTTTTCTAGCTACCTCCAGAGGTGATGATTGGGCTTGGTTCTGGTCGGAGGGGCGGGGGCGTAATGGTTTTGGTCGCTGCGGTTCTCACAGAGTGCTGGTGGAAGATTTAAACACGGAGCCCGGCGCTGTGGCTGAAGGAGGGAAAACAGCATGTTTTTGGTGTTTGTCTTAGTGCTGAGAGGAGGAGAGGGGGTGCCAGGAGGCTGGGAGGGGGGGGAAAGCTCTCTCTCAGCCCCAGCTTTTGTTTACCTCTAATTGTCAAGCTGTTGTGTCTGGAGAGGATGCAAGATGCCACCTTCAACCAGGATTTCTGTGGGGCACTTATTAATTACCAGCTCAAAAAGCCTCCATCAGTCTCTTACAATTTGCCAATGCCTCCATTTTGAGGCCCTGAAGATGCTTCCATTATGCTTTCTTTAATTAATGTTGAAATTACAGAGGGGAAAAAAATTTTAGTTGTTATGGGTGGGTCCTCTTGAATTTAAAGAAGCCCACTTGTATAATGGTTACATGTCTAAGTGAGCTAAATTAACACCATATGGTATGGAAAACACGTAAAGCTCCTTAAAGCTGACAGCTAAAGTGATTAAGGTATGGCTATGGACCTCTGCTTGGGACTCGGAAACGCATCTGTGGAGTGCGATGCGAGGAACTTGCTTGATGGTTAAACGAGGCTCCGTAAACTCTTAAGAGTTTGAAGCGCGCAGAAGGATGTGACCTTTGCGCACGGTTCTGATTCCTTTCCGATTTGGTGGGACATTGAGTGCTTGCTTCGATAAGCGTCGGGTTCTCTTTTAGTGCAGTTATTTTTATTTATCGTCATTTTTCTACTTTTAAAATAACCACAGGATAAGGATTTCTCTGTGGCCTGTGCAAAAAAAAATCTAAACAAACAGAGTGGCGCACGATTAAAATGCTGAGGATGAAAAGCCACTTTCCAAAAAAAAAAAAGGCCAGAGTGCGTGCACACACACGTCTGCATTTGAGCAGACCGCTGTGTGTGTGTGAATTTCAATTCATCCATAGTGTTACAAGTCCAGTGAAATCATTCATAAGTCCGGTGTCACCAAATGATCCGGTAAAAATGTGCGCTTTTGAAGTAGAACTTGTGAAACTCGCAGAGCAGGGCGCAAAGCGAACCGTAAATCATTACGCAAGCGCCTGACAATTCTGGAACATTGATGGATTCTTTTCAGCGTCAGCCAGAAGCCGATCTACTCGGGATTACATAAAAATGATTTTCTGTAAGTCCGAGGCCTCTCTGCCTGGACAATCCAAAAACCGTGCCTACATCATGTGCGTAACGCATTTATGAAAACACGACAAGACATTATGGCTGATAAAATTCAATTACGCAGTCAAATGCAATAGTTTATAATTATCAGAAAATGAAAAGGAAGTTTGTTTTTTCCTTACCTGCACATAATTTCGTGTGTGAGAAGAACTCGGCACATTTCTGGGTTTTTATCTTGCCCTTCATAAATAATAGCCTTGAAATAAAAGTCACAGTGAAGACATTTTAAACAAGTGGATAACACATAAAATATTACATTTAAAATATTAAATATAAAACCGCATTTCTCCAGCAAAAAAAATTAAATAAATTAAATCAAACATAAAATAATAACGTGTTTTTATGCCACAAAGTTCAAGTTCATCTTCAACAATTAAAAATCGGCATGAGAAGTTGCGTAAATAAAATCAATTTAGCCCACATACATTGTTAAACAATGTTTTATCTGTAAACCAACACACATGCCCACATTCAAGATAGAGATAACCTTTGTGTTATTAATTTGCATAAATAAATATGATGTTTGAAATTAATATCAACACTTGGCCGGTCATTGCGATGACAAATTATACGAACAGCAGGGGGGGGGAAAAAATAAGCATATCACTCAGAATGAAGAATTCGCTAGGAATGCTCTGTTTAGACTAACTCATGCGCGATTTATTTGGCATTAACTGATAAGAAATCACATAGAAGTGTTCGCTTCCTCCGACGCGAGATGGCCAGACGGTAAAAATACCCCATAACCGTGTACACATCCAACGCTGTTATCAATCTGCAGATATTTAGGGGTAGTGCTAAATGGGCATCTAGTTGTTATTTTGAACAGCGAACAATGATTTTCTTTATCATAAAAAGCGTTTACGGAAGTAACGCTTGATAATACTTTTTGAGCATTGCTATTCATACCTGATGGCGTTTGTACTGTAGGTGCGCGGCGGTCCTTGTGCTTTTTGCGAGCGTTCTGTACTCACTCTCTCTTTCTCTCTCTCTCCCTCCCTCCCTGTTTGCCCTGCTCCCGTTATGATGTACTGTGCAAGAGCGCACTCCAACGCGTCCTTCCGTAGGATCCGTGGGGCGCGTTGGAGTGCGCTCTTGCACAGTACATCATAACAAAAAAAAAAAACACATTCACTTTTATAAAAAAATACACAGTAGTCTTATTATTGGTGCATATAAATGTATGAAAATCCAAGCACTGTTGTATACACATAAAACTGGAATTAAAAAAAAAAAATACTCATGCGTAAATAAACACACGGTGCAAAAAAAGAAGAAATAATTGCTTTAAATATATGAAAACTTATCATAAAAGCATAGTAGCAATAGGTCACTTTTGAATTTTAATTTGCCAGCTGCATTCTGAATGCAAGCGTTAGTCTGTAAGTCTCATGACATTAATTTTATTAATCAATTCTATTAAGAAATGTCTAACAAAGATAAACTTAAATGGACAATGGAAATGAGCTGAGAGTGATTTCAGAGAACATCAGAGTACAATATGAACTCAAGTGCCTGTCTCAAGCCTGGAGCTTTATTTGTATGCCTTTATCCAGATCTGATTACAGCACAACAAAAGTGAGTTTACACGTGCGACAGCGCGATATAAATGACACACTAAAATATAGTAACTGAATGGCAATTAGGAAATATTGCTCTGCGGGATAAAAAAAACGCATTTTTATTATTACTATTTTTTATATCATATATAAAGCAGCTATGACATAAAATTATCAAAATAATTTTCATGCATTATAAATTGGCATTTTGTGCTTCACAAGCGCACGCATATGAGCTATACATTGTATCAGATTAAAAACACAATAAAAAAATAATAATAATACAGCCTAACTGAGCGCAATACAGAAATGATGCTCCATATGCGAGAGTAAGACTATAATGTGGCTCTTAAGAAAGTACTCGGCATAAATTATAAAGAAAATGATTAACACTTTAGCTTATTTTGCCTTTATCCTCAGTATTTTTTTTTATTATTTTATTTTAAGTGCTTATTTTAAAGTGTGTATACATAATTGTGTGCCCTCCACCATTTCATTAATTCGCAATAAATTATCAAGCAGCTACACGAGAAGAAAAATGTGGTAATGTGATTCATATTAAATTAAATCCGCCAAATAACCTCCCCCATTAATCAGAGCAACCCAAAATACAGCCACGGCTTTACATTACAGAGTTCATTGTACATGTGAATATAACCAGTTACAGCAGCAATAACAATCAAATGCTCTGCATCTCCAATAAATATTAGATATAAAGAAGAAGATGTATTTGCTTGTTTTGTATTTACTTATGGAAACATGCATACTGTAATATAAAGTGTGCCCAAAGCACGTGCAACAAAACATTACACAGATTATAAATATAAATACACGCACGCAAGAGAAAAGAAAAGTGCTTACCTGTTTTGTCATGGAATCGATTAACCGAACATAAAGATCCTGTTCTGTTCTGACGCCTGTGGGAAATTATTTTTGTTTTTCAATGTGGAAAAAAAGTGTGGTAAAAAAAATTACACAAAGTTTCCTCGGGGGAAAAAATCTGAAAGTATTCTTGAAATTCACTAATAGACAAAAAAAAACACTCATCATCGAAGGTTTGCCATCTAGGCTACTAGAATTACATTTGTGGAATAAACTGAACTACATTTTAGGAAACCAAACGTAAGTTAATACGGCTCTACTGAGCGAATAAAACACTTGTAAATCTATCCTTGCTGAATAGAGAAATTTACACTTACCGTTGCTGTACAATAGTTGTATTTTGTAATGTATCCCATTGTTAGTTTTTTCACTGTTAGGCTCCTGAAAATAAGCATTTGTTTGGGGTCAGATTGGCATAATCGGGTTGTTGAGAATTTTATTTGAGTATATTTCTGAAATGCATGCATTTTTGTCTGTATGCATGTTCTCTCATATTTACGCTTTCATCCAGCAACAACAATCAAGGTTGTATTTTAGTAGATTAATTCCTGGCAATAATGTGTATAATGCATATCAATTTCTGTGATATCCGTCAAAACGGTTTAATGGCGCACGTGTTTCCAAAGATCTAGAAGTGTGGAAGTTTTAAGGTGAAAATTCAAAGCAGTATTCCAGAGTGGCGCTTACTTTATCCTTTTCCACAAAGTCCACATAAGTTGTCCTTTCGATCTCCACTGGCTGTCCCTGTCTGTCATAAAGCGCCAGGACGAAGTGGAAAAAATTGGATTTTCTGAGGTTGGATGGCGGTTGTTTCTCATAGTGCGCCCGTGCCAGACCAACTCCACTGCGGGGAAAAACAAGACACCAGTGTGGGTTAAAACAACAGGCGTACACTTGAGATATAGATAGATGTAGATAGAATGAAAACATTGGAGAATTCTTGATTTGTCACTTAAACTGTAATATGATGTAATGAACAGGGGAAAGCGGCGAAGAGGTGCATGGGGAGATTGTAATTGATACATGGCATATTGGGGATTTAGGGGTCGATCTGAGAAATGCATTAAAAAATCGGATGATTTGGCAAACGTACCTCTGGGCGGCCGTGTTCGCATCCACCACCCCAGCCGTGTGCATCCACGATCGGACCGGATTCATGCCACTGCCCAGCGGTTCCTCTTTCATAGTGGTCCCCCCTCTTGGTATATTTTCCTGAATCCCAAACATTAAAACAGTTCGCGTGCAACCCACTTCCAGCCAAAGAGATGAAATGAGAGTGTGAGCGAGGGCGCGTCGTTTCTCCAAGAGCCCCTTCGGATAGCCGTGAGAGTTAGTTTGGGATTTGTCGAAAAGAGAAGAAGAAAAGCAATAGCAGTCCCGACTCCTTCTTCAGTCCGCCCTGCGTTGGCACCACATGAACGATTCAGTGCGTAAAGATTCTCAAGCCTCTCCAAGCAGCTTGTTTGGATAGATGGAGATCCTCCCTTGGAAGAAGCGAAACAAGTCGCGCAAATAGCAGGGATATTAGACTCGTTTTAATTCAGTTAAACATTTCTTGCAACTTTCTGTTGTTGTTTTTGTTGTTGATGATGATGATGATGATGGTGATGATGATGATGATGATGGTGATGCTCTTAGCTTGGTGGCATCCTATAACAACAGCATCAAAAAAAGGCTTCGGGACACTGCTGAATCCACCACTTCTGGCTCCAAAAGACAAATAAACGCGTAAATGATCACCGTGGAGGTGTTCCCGGACACGGGAGAGGATGATGAGGGGCCTTTAGCGCGTCTTTGCAGAATGGATGGAAGCATACAAAACTCAACCCTCTATCCCCCAGGACTGGAACCTTTCCCGGGAGCCAAAAACTCCAGACCCACGGGATCCACGCTGTCAGAGGATGACGCGCACGTGGGCGTGGCTTTGCCCATACATGGAGAGGATTGACGCTTCCTGTCGCTGAGCTTTAAGCTTGGACCGTGAGTACATACACGGGTAGAGTCGCTGCAACTGCTTTTCCAGTGAACATCGTGTCAAGTAGGCTAATCATCAGAGAAGAACAAAAATGAATGATAATGAAAGCCCACGAATGAAGCGCGGCGCACGGGAACTATATATCCTGAAAAACTGCCATGCAAGTTTATAGAATGCAAAAGAGCACTGACTGACCACCCATCCGCTGCAATTGGGTTCCAGAATAAAACAATAAATACAAATAAAAAAATCTTACTGGGCCATCATCACTATGACAGCGGTGCCAAACGTCCTGGACGCAAGCCTCCAAATCGATTCACTTTGATTACTCTCAAGTCAGGAAGATGCACTGGCATTTTAAGACTAGATGCTCCTTATAATAAACACCCTGGGCATCTGCATAATGGCGTAATGCGCGTCTTAAATTATGGCAACGTTGACTGCTTGAATCTAAAAGCCAGCTTGCGTGCGTGGAGCAAGCCGAGGCGATGTCAAACTCCTAGTCCTAGCGCGTACAAGCTTAATTTTGTAAATTATTGCAGAATTACATCTGAAAGTGTGAAAGGACTCGGGGGGAAACATTGCGTCCACCCTCTCCTTCTATGCGCAAGAAGTAGGATGTCTTTTGTAATAAAAATATAATCATTTATCAGGACAATAAGGGCAATTTTTTCGTAAGGTGCTCATGTCTCCGATATTGGCAGACTCTGCATGTATGTTAATATTTGAATTAATGGGGGAAAATGGAAGTTCGATGTTGGTGGTTAGCTGGGCCGGACCCCTGGCGAGGGGGACCCCCGGAGGATGGATGGCCGGACGGAGAGAGGAGAGGGAGAGATGTGTTTTACACTGCAATCTCTTTGCTAGTGGGGGGTTTAAGGACTATGCCAAAGATAAGTGAGTATCAAAGCTGTTGCTCTTGCCTCGACTCAAAATCCATCACGTTGCATCGTCGTCTAATTAAATACGTAAGTAATAAAATTATATTTTACGACAGTTTAAGATTGATATGCTTTTTGTCTTTAATTTGCAACGACTTTGATCCATGCATACACTGAATGCGTCTGTGAACTTGAATGTTAAATGGCACTCTAGGCAGCAAACGATGATTATTATTATTTGTCTTAATCACGAAACAGTTGTTTTATGTTTCACGTGGAATGTTCTTAGAATTACTGTTATCAAAAAGTCTTAATGACGTGTGTGCTAATGAATAAACCTGAAGTTTCCGGATACCTATTTGGCATGTGATATATTTATACTTGTTTTTATTAAATTAGTATTCTTTTTATTTATATCCAAACCCTAATTGGATTCTAATTTACCATCATAAATATTTCAGGTTTGCTAACTCTAGGCCTAATCTACAGTATCTCTAATACAGATTACACACCAAAGCGATTTCAATCTGATTACCAAATTAGGGTTTTAGTCTAAATCCCTTTAAATCTGATACTGTTGACTAGAGAAGTTCAACAATCCCATCGCGTAGGTAACGATCCCGTCCTAAAAAGGAGTTTTAAACCTTATTTGACAACAAATGCAGCTGCCCCTCTATTTTGGAAGATATTAGGCGAAAATGAATGCAAATCTGTGTTCAGAAGCCATCTGGCCGGGGACTGGAGAATCAGCTGCTCGCCTGAATCCATCTCGGCTCATTTCTGAGGCTCATCTGGAGCCCGGAGCCAAAGCGTGCAAAATGCGCTCTTTAATTCACCAACTTTCACTTTCGCTCCTCGACGTTTGGAAATAAAGTGCGGGACAAATTTATGACACACAAAAAAAATCCGGCGTGTTTATTGTGATAACCGCTTTAATTGCGTTGTACATTTCCAAAGTGTCAGCTGTGTCAGTTTTTGTTATGCAGAAAAAAAAAATTAAAGGCGCAGCTAAAATATCTACTTCGTGCAAGTAGGGAAAAAAAGACAATTTGCCAACACAAAGAGGTTTATAGGTTTGCAAACACAATAATAATAATAATAATCATTAAACAAATGATTTACGCATTAAATGTTTAGACCTTTAATATTATCTTTAATCATAAAAACTTGCTAAATTATAGGTTCTTCAGATCAGTGTTTTGGTTGATGCGTTTTTTTAGAAAACCATTTTTTAGAAAATGTTTTACAATGACACGTAAAAGCGTTTTGCTTCTAACTGGAACGTTTATTTTATTTTGTTATTATTTTTGTTTTATTTTTTAAGCGAACGCTGCGGATTGAGCTCTATTCTGTCTGCCCATGTTAGATCTTATTTGGGGAGATGTACTAACAGAGAGCGCAGGACAAAGGAAAAGTTAGTCATGCAGAAGGTGTGTGTGGGTTTGAATAAGATTTGTTCGGCGTTGCCAAGACCTCCCGAAGAAACGACCCTCCTCCTTATTGTGTGTGAAGTGTTCCTTTTGTGTGAATTTACGGGGTGAGGCTCCAATGATCCCCAACAAATTTGCATTTAAATAGCGACATCAACCGATTCGCGTGCCACACACCAGTGGCTTTCCCAGATGTCAAGGCAAAGTCAGTCAGATGGCCAGTGCCCAGATGTCCCCTCCACGCATCATACCAGCGCACCACGACTTTCCCATTTGCATCTTTGCGCACGGCCAAATCACCCAAAGCCCAGTTTTAATCTTAAAGGTCTGGAGCAGAAATGACACCTGCAAAACTCTAGAGAAGCTGTATTGGTGAGGCATGGCCGGAATAAAATTGCTTGGAGAGAGTGAGGGCCTGTCTGTCTCCAACATCACAGAAAAGCGTTGACATGTGCATGCGTTCGGGCTGATATTGGCATTGAGACATGAAATTAAATTAGAAGTGCTGAGATGCTGGGTGCGTAAAATCGGACAACTGACCACTCAGAGAGCACGTCATGAAGTGAAAGGCGTGAACTAGCTCATCATAACTCATGTAGAGATGCTGAAAGATGATTTACCTTAGCAATATCAATCCAAGTGCTCAAGTTTCTATGTTTTAAGCGGATATGCCAACTCCAAAAGTCCCAGTTCTGTGTTTGCGAGCATCGAAAATAAATCTGGAAAGTCGCCCTCCAGAAAGTTGTGTAGGGGTGTGAGGAAGCTAATGGATGAGGTCTGCAGAAACTCTCTCTCAGCGCCACCCAGTCTCCTCTGACAGTCGCCCACTTTGATTAGAGTGCTTCCTACACGGCCAAAGCACAGATGAGTCACGAGGGCCCACTTTCTTCCTCAGTAAAACCCACAGTGTGGGCAGAATTACTTCATTCCCACAAAATCCATTTCATTTCCACAAAATCAATTTAATTTCCAACACAGATAAATTAAGTGCATTAAATAACACATCTTGAAAAGAATTCTGCTGATCTGTAAAAAAAAGTTCTATCATCACCTAATTTAATGAAGCAAAGTTCAAAAATATCAATAACACGTTCCAGCACATAGTTTTTCACAAAATAAGGATGAAATATTATAAATAATATCAAATTATATGTATCAGCTTTAATTCACGTTTCAAAGTAGCAAAAGCAGTCAAATGTCAAAAGTTTTGGTTTTAATGAGAAAATAAGTATTCAGAATGTATCGTTTAACTTACAATCTCCAAAGGAGTGGCAAAAGTGGATTTAGGCATCAATTAATAAGAATTTAACTAAGGAAGCGTCTTTTTCTGCTGATTAAGGGATAGTTTAAGACTTCATCAACTAACAAATGGTTGTCGAAAGTAAAAATGCTACAAAATGCAATATATTTTATGAGAAAGTGCGACATGCTCGAGCAAAACAGGCACTATTTTTGAAATCAGCACCACAAAATTAGTAAGAAACAAGTATTGGATTTCATTCAGCAAATATGATGCAGACCAAAAGTAACGTTTCATATCGGTACTTAAGGTCATTTTACTGCATTGCAATCCAATGGGGAAATAATGTGGATGTAAAATAAGGATGCAAGCAAATTGTGTCACAGCCGGTTGAGAGGGACATTCACAAATATGTTAGAGCAGCTGTTCGGCCCACCGAATCAATAATTAACACCTCTTTACATGGCAGTCTGTGATTTTAACTGCAAAACTTCACTGAATTGACTCAAGCTCTTTTCTGTTAGGCTTGACTTCAAAAATCACCATACTTCCTTTATATCAGAATAATTAAGGAAATATCACTATCCCAATATCAGCATCTTCAGTTCCGAGAAGGGTCCAAATAGACCAAGAAGGAGCCCAAGAAATGGAGGAAAGTTTAGTCA
>JADLZN010004689.1:0-46551 GCA_018155175.1 Sinocyclocheilus anophthalmus
CCACAGTGTTACTTCAGTGTTTCTGAGAAGGGGAAGTTGTACTGAATCACCGGTGGGAAGAGAACTTCGATCTGCTGCAGTGTGTTAAGGTGGGCTAAATTTTAGGACAGAAACACAAATGCATACAAGTTTGAACTTGATTTGTTTTGTTGGTCAATGGTTTGATTGCAAATATTTTAGTCATTTTTAAATTAAAAACGATTATCTCTAATTTAAGCATGCAGTGTAGTAAGGTCATGTGACAGTGTAACTTGCTGTGGTTTGAAATGCTTATTGCACAATACGTACTTTTTTGCATACCATTTTTGACGAATATATAGTAGTATACATTGCATACTTTGCAGTGTGCGGTATTTAGAGTTGAATTCTGAACATGGCCCTGCAGACATGACATGTATCTTTATCACTTTTGGTTTGGACCAAATGTTCCAAGACACTTTCGACCAACTCAAAGCCTCCTCTGTTTGCGAGAGCAGCTGAAAATGATTGGGTTTGTACCGTGAGGTGCGTGGTTCTTTGATTTATGTTCTTACGTTTTTACAGGGCCTGAGTTCTGGAAAAATCTATGAAAGCGATCGTAGCAGCTGGTCTGTTTTAGACGGTCTGGAAATGGCATTGTGTAAGCTTAGCAGCCGCCCCACCTCTCCTTTTGAATGAGTGCCATTGTTTTTGGAAAAGCGCGAGCAAGTTCAGGTAAAGGAAGTGCGATATGAGAAGTTCTCGGGTCTTTAAAGGATGTCGTACGTACATTGTGCAGTTATGTGTGCATATTTCGGTGTGGCGGTGTTTGTCTCACGTCTTGTTTTGCTTACATCACTGCATGTAAAGTTTGTGAGGTGTGTGTGCACGCAGATTCTGCACTCCGTGTGCGTTCTTCAGAGAAGGTCCAAAAGTATTGATTATCTTTGCCATTTATAGGCATGCAGGGATTTTGAATAGCCCATTGGCTCCTTATGGGACCTGCGTTTATTTCCTCCGACAGGCGCACACGTGCTTGTAAGTGGAGCCCTCCTGTCCCAGCCAATCACAGCTGCTTAGATGAAATTCTGGAGGGTGTCAGTCAGACCAATAAAACCACGTGCTGTGCTGAAGACTGTGTACATACTATCCTCTGTAATGGAATACTGTGCAAATGTCGGAGCGGAGGAATTTACAATGCATTGACTTGTCGAGTAGCTTGGATACATGTGAGTAAACAAAAGACACTTATGTTTAAAATGGTCACGGTCACTCGTTTGAGAAACATTGTCATTGTTTTAAAGATAATTTTTTGACACTGCAGGTTTTAAATTTGCCGCAGGAGCTGCATGAACATGCTAGTACTCGGAACGCATGGATAGAAAGAGGAAATAAAGTTATCTCTGTTTTGTTTTGGTCTCTCCATTGAGACCATGTAATCTTGTCCTCACTGGTGAGCTCAGCCAGTGTCCGTTTTATTAGCCAGTGTTTCGTTGTGGGCTTATGGATGGGACACGGGGATAATGTTCCAAAAACATATTTTTTTCAGCCTTATCTGCTCTTCATGGGTGAAGTATCTCTTTGAAAACAAACTGCTTGGCTGCTTTTCTAGCCCCTGGAGAGGGATTGGGCATAAGAAATCCAGAGCCATGTGTTCTGTTCAGCTTCACATGCACTTATCTATGCTGTTTTATTTCTGTTTCCAGTTTACTGTAGTTTGACTGTCAGAATGTAAATTTTTTTAATAATTTGACATATACTATTACAGTCATACTGCAGCTTGTTTTTTTATGCAGTCTTGATTTTTTTTTTTTATATTTGTAAGCAAGTAGTTAAGTAGTATATAAAATTGTGGATTAAATCTGAACAAATTAACAAAATGGCGCTGTGCCGGTTACACAGTTTGTTACCAATTCAGGTTATTAAAGCTTTCTCAAGTCAATGTTTTGTCTCTTACCTAGGCTTCTGTGTCTGTCTTTGTGATATAAGTGTCGCTTACTGCATACTACATTGGCTATTTAAGCCAACTGTGGTCATACTATGCTTTGTGCATGCACAACTACATCAGACCCTTCACACTTTGCAAACCATGCAGATTTGAGTGTTACCCAAGAGTTCAATCTGTGATGCTTTGTTCAAATGCCTTGTGCAGATTCGCAAGTCAGAGTTTACCAAACTTGAACTTTAGTATGCAGCAGAAGACAAAACTTTCTGGCCCTCTGTGACCATGACTTAATTATTTTTGACATGAAATACTCCATAATTGCCATAAGACCCCATAATGCATCACAGCCATAACCACGCCATCTCATTGGAATGTACAGTTTCATGTTCTATTGAAGCACAGCATTTGTAGCCCTTGCAAGTGGTTAAAATTACCACAACAAAATACTCCGGGTACTAGAGAATGTGTAGATTGCAAACTTGTCAATAATGTGTTTTTGTTTGTCACTAGCCATAGTGCAACCTTAAAAGCGTGAAGTGGTCATTGAGTGCATTTACATGTGTTGCTAACTTTCAAAAATCAGCTCATGAAAACCAGGTGCAAGAAAACATGTTTGTGCCAGATTTCAAAATATCAATGTTTTCTCCTATATTGGCATTAAAATGGACAATGAATCAGCTGGGATAATGGGCAAAAATCAATGTGTGCAGATTGGGTTTTTTCCTAAGCCATTTATATGACCTACACGGTTATTAAGCATAATCGGTATAAAATTATGAATGTTTTTAGCAGATGTTAAAAAGGTGACTTGCAAATTATGACAAAAACATTGCAAACCTAGGGATACTGTAACATGAGAAGTGCTGCAGTAAAAGGTTCCAGAACTGATTAGTAAAGTACCAGATATGAGCTAGTACAAAGATGTACATGAGACACTGTGAGACCACAGAAAGAGAACTGAGAAGGGTTAACAGTAAGTGTTTAAAAAGTTACAGTGAGTCAAGTGCTCACAAAAGGGTCTTTAGATGTTTCCTGGTAGATAAATTCAGCTGTTCTAATGGACCCTTTTACTGCTGAACTGATAGAACTGCCCAACTGTACAAACTAATAAAAAATATCTGCAATAAATTAACTATTCTATAAAATATTATAGTTGGTAGTAAGTTTATACTGTAAGGGTCTGATGTTTCAAAACTCTCCTTATATAGACTGTACATGTGTATGCAAGTTGGAAAGACAAACTTTTCTCAATTTTGTCCATCAATGTTGTTTTGCAGTGAGGCTGAAGTCCTGAGCCCTTCTGTTGGGAGACATTGCTCGTGCTGAAGGGAGGAGCCTAATGCCTCAGAAATGTGAAACTATCAGTTACTGCAACCCCACCCCTTACCGGGAACCACGGTTACGAGCCTCCAATCTGCCATCAGTCTGGAGGTAATTAGTACTTACTTCACTCAAGCCTATACATGACATCACACATTTTGAGGATAATTTGATGGTAATTCTTTTGCATTTATTTAGATAGAATGAATCCAGTTTAGTTTCTGCTGTTCATTTCCTGAAAAACAACACAAACTCTTTCATCTGTTCATTGTCATCACCATGGATGTCGCCCTCCATCCACGGTGTTTTTTATTAATCTGTTTGACACGACAGCCAACATTGACATTCAGCAAAATGTGTTTTTATAACAAAAACATTAGAGACATTTACCATGTAGATTTGGCATTGATTTTGTGTTGATCTGTGGCAGAACTGTTAGCACACTTAGAGCCTTGGTGCTCATGTAGACAATTTCCCTTCCTAATATGTCTGTCAGTAAAAGTAAAGTTTTGTTTTTAATATACAGTGGGGTGGAGAAAAACAAGCTGTTTCACATCTGTTTAGCTTCACAAAAAGAGAGATCCTGTTCCCATCTCGCCTTTAATTGCCACTCTGTTGTCTTGTCTCACTAAGCTACATGAGCTATAGACTGTGGCAACACGTGTGTGCAGACCAAGATTCTCAGCCTTTTCTTCAGGAAGAACAGAGTGTTACGACATAATTGGAGCAAAGTAGACTTCATAATCGTGACCTCATCCTTGTTCACTCCCACCACCCCCACCCCCCTTTTCCCCATCAGTTGGACAGGTCCTCTGGCAGGCCCCTTGTAGAGGAAGTCTTGAGCGTTTACAAGAAGAGGGGAGCAAACAAATCTCCTGTTAACTGAAGCAGTGTGCTGATTCCAGTATGAGCTCACTTCATCCTTTGACATTATTCGTTCTGATGTTTTGCTTTTCACTTGTGGGTATTTGTTTTCTTTTTACTTAATGCTGTTGTGCTTTTGTGCCCTCAAATTATCATTAGCTCACGTGTGTTGGCTCGTGGTCTCAAGGAAACTCTGAGTTGTAGGTGCGTTGAGAGCAAGGGCTGGGCGGCAGCTGAATGTTGTTGCCAGGTTGTGTAATGGGTAAAAATCAGCATTTGAGCGCCAGATAGGAGCTGGCGTGCCTCCAGGGTAATCATACTCCCGTCCAGCAATGGCTCAGCAGTGTTCCTCTGCAAACTGGGAAGTTCTTTAGAGATTTTGAGCTAATCAGTACAGTTCTGTGGTCTCTTTTATGTGGTGTTTTGTCATCCATCAATATATAAGTCAAATTACATGTTTGGGGCCTAACCATTTATGTTTATCAATGCAGGAACAAAGGGGGGAAGCTACCTAACTCAATCCATTAACTTCCTGTATTCTGTGCTGACTACCTTGTTGTTTATGTCTGGTCAAATTATGTCCAACTGCTGAATTTATGTGCTGGCGGCGCTCGCTAAAGACGAACTGGGGCAATCGATGTGGCTGAAGCCTTATACTGTATTTGAGCGGTTGTCAGCTACAGACATAGCAAAAGAACTAGCAATAACAGAGAAATCCGGTCACACTGTTTCAATTATGTCAGCCAGATACGAATGTACACGACGTAGCACAGTCCATCAGTGGACATGCGTAACGCCAACTGTTTGACTTCTCGCCTCCATGCTCTGTTAGTCACACCACTTTTGTCGCTAGACATCCATGGCTCTACAGTAACATTGATTCGACGAACCTACAGATGATGCCCGTCTTGCCGTTTCGTCAGCAAATGGAAGGTTGGCACAGAAGAAGATGTGCTGGTCTATGCAAGCTTTCCAAGGACACAACAAATCAGTGTTTCTCAACTGGTGTACAGTCAAAGAAACTACATCAAAAACAATTTTTTTCTAAATGTTTTTCTGATGCGAGACCTTTATTTTGAAGATGGGGGGGGGGGGGTTCGGAAAAGCTGTGTACAAACTTCGTCAATGCCATTTTTTTGTTTAAAAAGAAGTAAAGATGTCTGAGAAAATGCCTGTCCGTTCAGTATCTGCAGTCAGATGAAAAATATGTCTGTGCTTATGTCAGATTCATTATTCTATAAAAAAAAAAATTAACTAATTCATACTTATGAAATAAAAGTCCTCTACCCGAAAAACAAACTATCCTGTCTAGTCATAAGTTACAATGTGGCTCATAGCTCACACTCTTCATTGCACGCGCAATTTTGTAGTCCTGTATGATTTGATGACTGTGGTGGCTCATACCAACTTCATGTCGTTACACAACTAGTTTGGGACTGCTCTTTAATACCTTACCTCTAGGCTGTTTATCATCAGATTAGTCCTAGTTCTTACAATTAATGCGTTAATAAAGGGGGGCAGTAACTTGTGGCATTTCACGTGTGTTGGTGAAACATTTTGATTTTTTAAACAAAGTTTATATATATATACTATATACATACACCTATTTTCAGGGGCCTAGCACTTAAAAAAAGATTATGAGCACATTAAAAAAAAAAATCAGGCGATCACCTCTGATCATAGTAGGAGTGATTTTGGACAAAGTATTTACTTTTTTTTTTTTTTTTTTTTACCTTGTACGGCATTTTTTCTAACTTTATCCAGTGTCATCTTTTTGACATTCTAAATTTTATAAGCTGTTTCAAAATTTCTAATTAAAACATAGGAGCTATAATATGAAGTTACATCAATGACATCAGTATTACAAAATTTACACAAAGATCTACAAAGTGCAAAGAACACCTCAAAATGCGTCGTGCAGTATTATTTAAAGCGTGTTTATTGGCTCAGAGGTTGCCTGAGTGCAATAATTCATGTTGAAGATGAATGGTGTAATATAACATTGTTGAATATAGAATTTATAAATAACTAAATAAATAAAAAAATTCATAAAATTTATAAAATAAATATAATTCCTATTTAATAGCATATTAATAATGATATTTTAACGAATGCGATAAAAACTGCCAGGTAGGTGGTGCAAGTCACGTTTTTATCACTGAATCATTCATCAGGTGATTTGTTCTAAAGGCTGATTCCAATCACAAACGAAGCAACTGACTGCTCATTGCGCGTCGCGCCAAGCTTTAATTTGTGGCTTGCATGGCAGTAAATAATATGATGATATGATCATGCAGTCAATACAAATATTTCATAAAAACATTAAAAACAAGCAGGTCTATAACATAACCCATTAAAAAAAAAAAACTCACACCATGTCTACATCGCACGCGAGTGGCGCGATCCCACAAAAGACAATATACCCAGTGATGTTGTCTACACTGGATGCGGCGCGACACGATCCCCATCAGTAAACTAATGCCTCGTTCTGTTTATGACGAACTGTACTGACACTACTTTCAGATGATTTGCAACTGTCGCTTTGTTGCGTCAAGTGTAGACAGACTTTTAGCTCAGCAGGGCGTGGCACGACAACTGTTGCATCCGGTGTAGACACATTCAGACAGTGTCTGCTCTATTACAAATTTATATATATTTTTTTAAATACCTAAAACATCGGCATTACAAGATGGAAATATAGACTAGAAAAGATATTTACACTTGCTCTGTCCTATGTCCATGACACTGACTCACTGTGGAGTTGCCAGTTTTTATCTTAACGCCGAATGTGCACTTGGATGGTTAGATACATGATGGGCTAGTATAAAAAAAAAAGGTATTTCCAGCATTAAGGTAATCCTGCTTTTTTTTAAATCATCTTTTCTCAGTTACAAATTTGACTGGTAATTGATAAAGAATGATAGCCCCTTTTGTATTGCACTGCATTGCATATCAGGGATGACAGATTGATAAAAAAGACATGCTATTTATGACTAGATGTAACTTTTGATACTTCGCGGTAAAAGTGGCACTCCGATTGATTTTTTTTAGTGAAGACCACTGGTCTTTATGAATGGTTAATTGAGTCATTGACTCACTAGATTAGTTTAAAAATGCACGTTCATTCATAAACAAAACACGGCTGTGCTTGCTTGGAGATCAGGCTCAGCTGTGACTTTGAAAATATTTTCGTTGACGAAATAGAGCAAAATCAGGCAATAGCGTGACAATGCAAACGATCTCACAAAGTTCTATTATAATCAACAAAGCTCTCTACACTGAGCAATGAATCTCTTATTTACACCCCGTCAACACTTTGTTTGTTATAATGAGAGGATTCGTGAGCTTGCCTAACTCGTCATCTGGAACGCAACTGGTGTTTTGATGCATTTAGTGTATTCTGATTAGCTTGCTTTCAAGAATCATGAGATACGTCTGTGATACATTACTCGAAGCTGCAAAAACACGTAACGTTAGAAACCTTTGAAGCTCCCCTGAGCGCAAACAAATATGCTGATCGGGCCAGACGCACTGGTGCTCCTAAATGTTTTTTCATATTCGCACGCAGTAGTTTTCCATTTCAAATGCGACTGAAATAACACTCTAGAGCCAGGGCTCTACAGTGATAACCAGTGTGATTAAATGTGGGTCCCATGGCCAAACCAGCTGAGAACCATTGCAGCCAACTGGTATGGGGGCACACTTGTCAATGGACATTCCATTCTTTACATGTTTGCTATCCAATCATGGATGCGCCCCAAGTTCTTCCACCCTTTGTGGCAAGTCAAGTTCGCCATCCCACTCTCACTTGGCTCTGAATCATGTCCACATTGGGTGGGGGGTGGGGGGTCTAAATGCCATCCCATGTTAAGTCACGTGAGAATCCCCAGTACCACTTTAACAGGTCTGAATCTGCAGTGGAAGAATGCCTTATATGCACTTGTGTCTGTGAGAGTTCAGTCCTCCCACACATAGATACTGCTATTGGTGGTGCCGCAAGCTTGTTTGTAGGGCAGCTGGGTCTGTGTCAGCTGAGTGCTTGTGTAAGAGCCCAGCTGTGTCTGGACCTGGGTGGCTCTGCTCCTATTATGTCAGCTTAAGGGCAGGAGGGAACAGCTAGCCCTTGTGCTCACTGTGATACTACTTCTGGAGTTATTTGCTGTTTTGCACGTGCTATACAATCACGTGCTAAACACATTACTAAGAACCTGTTGCACTGATGGCGGGCACCAGCAATTTTTTGAAGTTTCCATCTCTAGATTCTAATGTGTCATTCTAGTGTTTTACAGCTAATGTGCATGAACAAAATGCTCTGTTGCAAATTATACATTCATGGCCAAAGGTTTTGGCAGTGACATAAAATTTGTGTTTTGCAAAGTTTGCTGCTAGATTTGTAGATTATTTTTCTACTTTTCTATGGGATAATGAAAACACTGATAAAGCTATATTTTAAAGGCTTTATTACAAAAAAAATCAGTCCAAATATTTACAGTGTTGACCCTTGTTCTTCATAACCTCTGCAATTCACTCTGGCATGCTGTGGGGGGAAAAAAAAAAATATTAGCTTCTGGGCCAAATCCTGACTGATGGTGATCCATTCTTGCCTTATTAGTTCTCGGAGTTGATCACAATTTGTGGGCTTCTGCTTGTCCACTCGCCTTTTGAGGACTGACCACAGGTTCTCTATGGGATTGAGATCCAGGGAGTTGCCTGGCCACGGATCCAAAATTTCAATGTAATGATCTTCGAGCCACTTCTTTATCACTCTTGCTTTGTGACATGGTGCTCCATCATGCTGGAAAAGGCATGGATCATCACCAAATTGCTCATGGATCGTTGGAAGAAGTCACTCTTGCAGGACGTTTTGATACCATTCTTTATTCATGGCAGTGTTTTTGGGCAGAATTATGAGAGAGCCCACTCCCTTGGTTGAAAAGCAACCCCACACATGGATGGTCTCTGGATGCTTCACTGTTGGCTTAACACAGGACTCACGGTAGCATTCACCTTTTCTTCTCCAAACAATAGATTTTCCAGATGTCCCAAACAGTCGGAAGGGAGCTTCATCAGAGAAAATAATTTTGCACCAGTCTTCTGCTGTCCAATCCTTGTACTTCCTGCAGAATTTCAGTCTGTCCTTGATGTTTTTCTTGGAGAGAAGTGGCTTCTTTGCTGCCCTTCTTGACACCAGGCCGTTGTCCAAAAGTCTTGGCCTCACTGTGCGTGCAGATGCTCTCACACCAACCTGCTGTCATTCCTGAGCAAGCTCTGCACTGCTGGTGACATGACTCCTCAGGAGGAGATGGTCCTGGCACTTGCTGAACACTCTGGGACGTCCTGAAGACTTCTTCACTGCAGTCGAACCTCTCTGCTTGAAGTTCTTGATGATCCGGTAAATGGTTCTTTCAGGTGCAATATTCTTTGTAGCAATTTCCTTGCATGTGAGGCCATTTTGATGCAAAGCGATTATGGCTGCACATGTTTCTTTGGAGGAAACCATTGCTAAAAGAACACAATGATTGGAACTTCCCTCCTTTTTATAGCAATCAGTCTGCTCTTACAATCTAATTAGTATGATAGTGATTACCTGACTAGTACTCAGTCCTTAATTTGAGCCGGCATTAGAACCGTGCGTGAGTGCATACGAGAGTGAGCACAGGTTTATGTAGTATTTGGAGGTTATGTATTGGTCCTCAACATATTTTTGACCGTGACCAGTCAGCTTTCTTAAGTTCAAAGTTCGCTCTCATTGATTGATGCTTAGGCTACTGCTTATTGTTTTCTGAGCAGCAGAACATTTGGAGAGAGTGTAATAATACCAGAAATAATACCAAATAAAATGAAAAGTATGCTGCGCTCTGTGTGGTAACACATATAAACTCCTATAAATATCGCAATATGACGGATGCAGTTATGGTGCCACCACGCCATAAACATAGTCATATCCAAAGTGCCTCACGCTGATAATATGGACATGAGAGAAACCAACGAAGAATGAAAATAAAAAACTACTATCTGCTACCTAAAGACCCGACAAATCGCACTACATACTTAACAGTCGTGACGTGACAAAGTACCTGTCGACGCATTAATGTCGGGCCAACAGACGGCGAGATTGCACTGTCGGACACTACACATAGCGCGTCATGACCTTTCCATATGTGCAAGTGTGATACATGTGAATGAAACTGATTAGTTTATAATGGTCGAACAGACGCTCTCTGTCACCCTTCCGCGCGCGATGGTACATGGTTGAGTGACTAGACAGACTGTCGATCTGCGACAATCATGTACAGCGATGAGCAAAAGAGTGACTGCATAAAATGCCTGCTGCGATTATGAACATAGAATGTGAGTCACTAAGTCTACATGACCAACAACACGACTGGAAGGCATATGACATGATTGAGCCATGTGAGAATCACCTCTCAAAATTTCGTTGTTCGAGTCCTGATTTGTCGTTAATTGCATCTGGATATACCATGACAACTGTAGGGCTGCCCACGTTCGAAGATGGTATGTCGAACTTAGTGTGGGGGGGGTACGAGGGGGGGGGGGTGGGGGGGGGGGGGTTTTCTTGCTGGGGCCGCGAAGTTCATGGAGACTTGTATGTCATTGTCGGCCGCGCGGCTCGTTTTGTCTGGGTAACGAGGAGTTGGGATCGGGGGGACTATTACGGACAGCGTTCTCAGATGTATTGGGGGTTTGGGAGCTCCGCGAGGAGGACTGGGGGACGGCCGTGCAAGTACGCGCGTGGGCGTGGGGGCGATCGCGGGGAGAGGCAGGGGAGTGCGCGAGAAGCGGCGCGAGCGCTCGCGGACGGCGCCCCCGCGACAAGCCACACCGCCGGCTGCCCGGCACAAACGCACACAATCACGCCAGACGACCCCTCGACCCACTAACAGAAGGTGATAGGGCCCATCACAGCACGGAGCACGGTCTGACTTGTCCTCGCCAACTGAGGACCAGGAGGGAAGAGCCAACACATAGCAGACAAAGCCCATGTGAGCAAGATCATGTAAAGCACAAGCAAGGATGCGTGTTTAAGCATAATAGTGCGGGCAAGGGTGAGAAGGAGGGCGGCATGGGGGTGGGAGGAACGAGGCTGGGGGAGCGCGTCACGAGAGAGTGGGCGGATATGATTTTGCTTTATCAGCGTTCGAGAGAGGCAATACCATTTATATCGATATACAGTATTTTGATACGAGCTCATCTGAAAATATAGCAGAGGACACAGACTGAGCTGCTGAAAGTGCATAATCCAATTTGTTCTAAACATGTTACAAGCTTCATATTAAGGCATTTAAAAACTGGTAAGACAGTTTATAGTTTAGTTTTGCATATTAGTTTAAATGGCTCGGCCCGTCATATGCTCTGACATAAAGGCTGCATGTGCCGCTGACAGAGACCCGGCTACGCGCACTGTTGTAAATTTGAATGCTGAATGCATAACTTCCATTTCACGGTACATTCTCCATCTGTAAATGTTATAAAGCCTGGAAAATTCAATTTTCTGAGCTGCGTGCATGAGTCTTCTGGCTTGGGATTCTCCCTAACTTTTCTTAAGATTTCATGAAGAGCGCCGCCGCGCTCCGCACCAAACAAACAGAGCCAATTAATAGGAGTGCAAATATTCGACAAAATTACATTGTCGCTGAAATTTGGTAAAAATATCTCTAATACTGTATATTGCAATCACCAAAAAACAGAGATATAATTTTTTGCCCATATTGCCCAGCCCTTTTTACCTATACTATGATTGAATTTTATTTTTATAAAAAAAAAATATTTTTAATGTATCTTAGATATAAATTTTTCTAAAATTGTCCTAGCAACCAATTTTTGACCCAGGGTTTGAAGCTGTGCCCTAGTTAGGTTAATGCAGAAACTTGTGAACGATGCTCTTATTTAGTTGTGGCATCACCGTTTAGTGACGTCGTTGAATGTAAACTTAAGTTGTATTTTCAGTGTCGTCACAGCGCCTTTTAATCGCTGTTTTGGATCCAGCAATTCTTAATTTACGAATTAAGCCCTGCTAGTACTCATTCACACTTTCAAATGTGCTGCTGATATGATTAGTCAATTCATGTTAGCTGGTCATTTGTGTCAGAATCAAAAAACAGTGAAATTAGTGTTTTTGTGAAAAGCTAATTTTTTGGCCAAAGAAGCTTTTAGCAATTATTTAAAATACATCTGATCACTCTACACAATAATCTAGAAACAATGTGAATTAACACCACAACAGCTTAAGCAGCAAAGTTTGCAAAACACAAAATGTATGTCTCTGCCAAAACTTTTGGCCATGACTGTAAAGTGGGCACATTAAAGAAATTACTTTTTGGTATTGTTAGTTTTTATTGACGGGACATGCATCTTAAAGGAATAGTTCTCTTCCTCATCCGTTTCCAAGCCTGTATGATCCTCTAACACACCCCAAGTCAGAACCCCCCCCAAGTCAGATTCCCAGTGAAACGCTCTCTGACAGCAAATTCAATGAGTTTGCTTCCTTCTTTTCTGTGAAGATCAATAATATCAGAAAGGCAATTAGCACACCCTCAAGTTATGCAGAGGTCAGACAGACTCGACCGCAATTTCAAAAAGCAGTT
This sequence comes from Sinocyclocheilus anophthalmus, assembly GCA_018155175.1. Taxonomy (NCBI): domain Eukaryota; kingdom Metazoa; phylum Chordata; class Actinopteri; order Cypriniformes; family Cyprinidae; genus Sinocyclocheilus; species Sinocyclocheilus anophthalmus. The sequence goes on from JADLZN010004689.1 coordinate 12,694, forward strand.
ACTATGTCTGTTTTTGAAGCAAATGATAGCAAAATTTTGGAAGAAATTGGGGGTGTCTGGGCAGCACCTAAATGTCAACGTTGGGCCTATGTCTTTGACCACTTCCCACATGCGGCCGGGCGTGTTTTGGGGGTGGTGGCAACGGAGTGTGCTTAACTGTTTAGAAGCAGATTTCTTAGAAGTGGTGAACGCCTCACTTTTTTCTGGGACTTTTCCAAACTCCCTGCAAACTGCAGTTGTTAAGCCCCTTCTGATAAAGAGCAATCTTGATAGCACCATATTTAGCAACTATAGACCAATATGAAATCTTCCTTTTATAGCCAAGATTATTGAAAAGGTAGTTTTTAAATCAACTGAACAACTACTTAAAGGGTCTATAATGCTATTTTAAAGATCATTATTTTGTGTATTTGGTGTAACAGAATATGTTGACATGCTTTAATGTTCAAAAAACACATTATTTTTCAAATACTGTACATTATTGTAGGTCCTCTATGCCCCGCCTCTCTCAAACACGTCGTTTTCAACAAAGCCCCCTCCTTTGACAAGCGCAGTCTGCTCTGATTGGCCAGCTGACCCAGTGAATTGTGATTGGCCGAACACCACAAGCCCGCGTCGGAAATGTACTAGCCCTACCATAATCGTGAGCGTCCGCTTTCAAAGTAAATATCAAGACAGTTATTAATGTCGTTAGTTTTACCATCAGTTCAAGCCCGAAAGGGCAACAGAGTTGCGTGACAGACACAGTGATGATGCAGTACACAAGCCGCGGTTAAGACAGCTGACGTGCTATGATTTCTGACAGGCAGTTCACTCTCCTGTGATGTGACCCTGTTCCCCTTCTCTCTCACACACACCACCACACACACACACACACACACACAACGCGTTACTCTGCGCTGCGCAAAACTCCGCATTTGAACAGTCAATAGCAAATACTTAAACTAATAACAAAACATACTTACAGTCGCTGATTCAGAAGCACCAGATTGTCATAGCAAAGTCAGAATTACCCCCTCCTTTTTTTTTTTTTTTTTTTTAAATAGCCTTTTTGCACAGCCAGCCTTGTACTCTTCTAGGTTAAAAAAACGGTCGTCCATAAAATGCGTTGCACAAATTCGAACATCTGTGTTGTGCTGTTCTGTTGTAAATAAATCTTAACCAATGATTCCTAATTGCATCTACTTCCGGAAGGCCAAATAAAGTGCTTTTGCTTTCGCACTGAAATGCACAGTGTCTCTCTGACATGCTGCATCAACACTACTGCTGTTCCTGAAACCACGCCTTCTTTCTTTGCGTGCACATTTGGGCGGCATTATGCTAATATTTCCACATAGTGAAGTAGACATGTGGGGGCGTGTTAGAACAAGCCGTTTTTAGCCCTTAACTTTTATGAAGAATATCTCTTTGGATTTGAGACTTTAGTCTTTGCAACTTTACAGATCTTCTTTATGCACCAAGAGCTTGTAACACTCCAAAGAGAAAGGAAAACTTGAAATCGCATCATATGACCCCTTTAAACTCAAATGGATACCTGGACTATTTTCAATCTGGTTTCAGACCACATCACAGCACAGAGACAGCGCTCATTAGGATAATGAATGATATTCGCTTAAATTCTGAATCGGGCAAAATATCAGTGCTGGTACTACTAGATCTTAGTGCTGCGTTTTCAATCTGGTTTCAGACCACATCACAGCACAGAGACAGCGCTCATTAAGATAATAAATGATATTCGCTTTAATTCGGATTCTGGCAAAATATCAGTGCTGGTACTACTAGATCTTAGTGCTGCGTTTGACACTGTCGATCTTAACATACTTCTAGAGAGATTGGAAAACTGGGTCGGGCTTTCTGGGATGGTATCTAAATGGTTCAGGTCATACTTAGAAGGAAGAGGTTATTATGTGAGTATAGGAGAGCATAAATCTAAGTGGACGTCCATGACATGCGGAGTCCCACAAGGCTCAATTCGTGCACCGCCTGTTTAGCCTGTATATGCTCCCACTAACTCAAATAATAAGAAATAACCAAATTGCCTATCACAGCTATGCTGATGATATTTACCTAGCTTTATCGCCAAATGACTACAGCCCCATTGACTTTCTCTACCAATGCATTGATGAAATTAACAGTTGGATGTGCCAGAACTTTCTTCAGTTGAACAAGGAGAAAACTGAAGTCATTGCATTTGGAAACAAAGATGAAGGTCTCAAGGTGATTGCATACCTTGACTCTAGGGTTCTAACAACTAAAAATCAAGTCAGGATTCTTGGTGTGATTCTGGAGACAGACCTCAGTTTCAGTAGTCATATCAAAACAGTAACTAAATCAGCATACTATCATCTCAAAAACATTGCAAGAATTAGATATTTTGTTTCCAGTCAAGACTTGGAGAAACTCGTTCATTCCTTTATCACCAGCAGGGTGGACTATTGTAATGGTCTCCTCACCGGCCTTCCCAAGAAGACCATTAGACAGCTGCAGCTCATCCAGAACGCTGCTGCCAGGATTCTGACTAGACCAGAAAATCTGAGCATATCACACCAGTCCTCAGGTCCTTACACTGGCTTCCATTTATATTTAGGATTGATTTTAAAGTACTTTTTACTCGTTTATAAATCACTCAATGGCCTAGGACCTAAATATATTGCAGATATGCTCACTGAATATAAACCTAACTGACCACTCAGATCATTAGGATCGAGTCAGTTAGAAATATACCAAGGGTTCCCTCAAAACAAGGGGTGTCCGCTTTCAGCCATTATGCCGCAGTTGGAATTAGCTTCCAGAAGAGATCAGATGTGCTAAAACATTAGTCACATTTAAATGCAGACTCAAAACTCATCTGTTTAGCTGTGCATTTATTGAATGAGCACTGTGCTAAGTCCGAACTGATTGCACTGTGTTTTATGTATAATCATTTTCTATTTTTAACTGTTTTAAATTTATTTTAAATCAATTTTTAAATAATTTTCAAAGTTTTCCTTGTTTTATTGTTGTGATTATTTCTTATGATTATTTGACTTCCTTTTATGTAAATCACTTTGAATTACCATTGTGTATGAAATTAGCTATATATAAGCTATATATATATATATATTATCTATACTTTCCTGCCTAACACAGAAGAATGTTGAGCAGAATATGTTGCTTTTTGTCCATACAGGGACATCATGTAGTAAACCTGGACTGTCAGGCTTCAAATCCTATTCAACTCGTACCATTTTTCAAGTCTTCTAAAGCCATACAATACAAACTTTGTGTAATTTGTATGAATGGACTGAAGTTCTACTGGACTGAAAGATTCCTTTTAGATACTTATGTATGTTTTATTATTTACCTTGGAATAATAAAAGTGTTTTTTTTATTAACCAGTTTTTTAGTGGAACACCTTATATTTGTTTTTAAATTCTCTCTTTTATACCTTTTTTCTTAGGTTTACCACCATGTACCTCAAGCCATACCCCAAACCACAAGATAAAGAGATACATCGGGAATCTGTGCACAATGGAACAAGAGGCCTCCATGCCGACCAGCAGGGAGTGCTCAGGAAAGAGTGGGGTGTTCGCCAGGAGTGTGGGCTCATGGGCTCATCTGGCAACGGCACAGCCAACCGGTGTCCCCTCAGTGTCATCTCCACCAACACCCTCCGATGTAGCAGTGGGAGTAATGCACAAACTAGAGTTAGTGGGTCTCGCAAGAGCAGAGCATCCTCTGTCACAACATTTACCAGTTCTTTAGTTCTGCTCTCACCTTCGACTGGTTTGGAGAATGAAGGCTCATTTAGGATCTACCAAGGAGAAGATGCAGAGGGGTTTTTGGATATATGGGCTGTCATTAAACCTGGGAACACAAAAGAGAAAATCGCCATTTTTGCAACTCAGAAGTGTGGCAGTACTTGCAGTAGTGTTATTGACAACACCTCAGAAAAAGAAGCCATTGCCCCAGAGCTGCGGACTGTCTCTGTGAAAAACAAAGGATGCTGGGATGGTGACTGGTCTGTGGCTAAGCGCAGGAGAAGGTCTGGAAACCCAGACAAGTCAAAAAGTATGGAAACATCTCCAAAAACTGAAATACTTAAAATATCTCAGCAGGAGACCCTCAATGAGAACGTCAGTCCTTGCAAAGGAGTTGCAGAGGATGCAGTCAGAACAGAGGGAGAAGATGAAAAGACGCTTTCTGTGGTGGAGATGGTGGCATACTTGGAGCAAAGAGTCAGCGACCAACAGGTGAGCTCCAAAGTCCCATTCTTACGCAGCACCAGCACCATCACTCTGTCTAAAGTTGGAACCGTCCCTCAGCCTGCAGAGCAGCAGTCCAAGGTTGCAGAAAAGCTGGAGGTCCAGGAAGAGGTAGGCGAGTCTGTTCGAGTTCTGGATATGGTGGCCAAGTTGGAGTCGCAGTGCCTGAGTAGACAAAGCCTCCGGGAAGGTGGAGGAGACCTCTCTCGAAACAACAGCTTACGGAGGAAGGTGGGGCGTGTGCTTCTGGCAGGGTCAGAACCTTACTCGCTGCCGTCACAACCAGTGTCACCTTCTGTTCCTCAGGACTGTAGAGTTGAGAGTGTCCCACAGCAACTGGATAGTGATTTAGACAAACTGAGTTCCCCACCTAAGACCCTTGAGTCGATAGAGACCTCGCAGTGTGGGCTTGACACCTGCGCCCTCAAGGAGGAAGAAAGTTCTTGTATCTCAAGACAGGAAACTAGCACAGCTGTTGAGACCGTGCAGTCCTCACCAAAGGATGCAAGCTCAGAGTGCAGTGAGGAACCGATACCAGGCATGTTGTTCTTTGCCAAATCTTCTCCTCAGCCTCTGAAGGAGCAGCACCTGCCCTCCCCATCAAAGAGCAGATTGCAGAACAAAGAGCCTTCTCACATCCAGTACCTTGAGCCTTCTGTCGACACTTCATCGAGTCATCGAGTCATCGTGTCTTTCAGAGAGGAGAGCAGGGATGGACTTGTGGGTGACCAAAATCATCCAAACTTAGAGGAGACCAAGGGAGGGGAGACTTGCTTAGTTAGTCAGGAGCCTGTGCCTATTCCATTACGCCGCCTGGCGTCTCATGAGTTCCTAGAAGCTCGCTTCAAGATCCAGCTGCTTTTAGAGCCTCAGCAGTACATGGCTTTCCTGCCGCACCACATCATTGTAAAGATCTTCTGCTTGCTGCCTACCGAGAGCCTGGCTGCCCTCAAGTGCACCTGCCATTACTTTAAATTCATCATTGAGAGTTACAACGTACGGCCGGCGGACTCTCGTTGGGTGAGTGATCCACGCTACAAAGACGATCCCTGCAAGCAGTGCAAGAAGCGTTATGACCGTGGTGATGTTTCGCTCTGCCGTTGGCATCATAAGCCCTACTGCCAGGCGCTACCATATGGCCCAGGCTTCTGGATGTGCTGCCGCAGATCTCACAAAGACACACCTGGTTGCAATGTGGGACTTCATGACAACCGCTGGGTCCCTGCCTTTCATAGCATCAACATGCCAATTTACAAGAAAAGCAGGGACACTGACGAGGATCTGTAGTGTGCCAGAAAGACGACTGCAGTGTGGGTTTTATTTCTGAGGCCTGATTATATGTGAGAGTAACTAGTGTGAATGGGCTGTGTGTTTCCTGTGCCTACGTGTTGCCAGTGAGCATGTGCGCTTTTGATGTATAGTGCTTACAACTCGGTTGCTGAAACTAATAAGAGATTGCTGGGTCTTTGAACTTCTACTCTGCCAACCAATCACCAATTCTCCTGTCGAAAACCCTCCTCAGGTCCTTAATGTTGGTCTGCACTTTAACCTTTAAAGATTGAATTTTGCAGAGTTCTATCTGGGTACTGCTTGATGATTTTTACTTGGAGTAAGCATTAATGACTAACTTATATTTCCAATCCACCCACCATTCTTTTTCTGTAACACCCTGACTATTTCATGCACTGATGTTGACTTGGCCTAATATTGAGCATTGCAGTTCTGTTTATCTCCCAACGTACTTACATACATGATTAACTCATTGGCCATTAGGGAAACTTTAAACAAAAGCACAATGAGTTATTGACCCATCTTCCCCATTTCCCCATCTTCCATTATCATCTCTTAGTACTGCTAAAAAGTCCTGGGATACTAGGTGGCGAAATGATTTTGCGACTTGATGGGATTGACTTTTTGAGATTGTTCTGAGCCCAGATGTTTACATTGTACATAGCACAGAATGCTATATATCATAACAGGGTGATGAATGATGGCATGAGTGTGGAGTGAAATGCATTTAATCTTAATATGGGGTAAAATGCCTTGTTCTTTTTATGCTAACTTTGTGTATATAGATATCTATATGAAATGGTCGCTCTTGTTCAGGGAGTGCATATTCTTCAGATTTTAAGTATTGATTTCTCCCTTGTTTGATGTGTTGTTTTTTGACAGGAAACATGTGGGAAGAGAGTTTCTCCATCTTGACAGTGACTAACTGAACACAATCTGAAAAAAGAAAAAAATTCATTGCAATATACTGTTTTCCAAAGTGTCAGATTTTTAAAAATTGTTAATGACATTGCTGTGCTCTGCCTGTTAAGGCATTTTACTTCAATAAAGTATATCTTGAAGAATTTGTAACCAATGTTCTGCTCTCTCCTTTTTTTCTTTCTTAAATGCGTACACTGTATTAATCCATAGAAGACAACCTTAAACAGAATACTTGTATTAACCAGTTAATCTGTGGCTTTCCTTTAGATTAGTGTAGGCAGGGTTTGGTTAATTGCAACCTGATAGGTATTCCTTTTGGATGATGTCTTGGGGTTGAACATTTGAATTTATAGTTTTAAATGTACTATAAAAATCTACATCATTCATAACTGGGCTTTAATTTCCAAAATAAATTTATAAAAAGAGTAGATCATTGAAACTATATTCAAGATGGAATGGGGAAGATGGGGAAGTCGTGGCCTAATGGTTAGAGAGTCGGTACTTCGTACTCAAAGGTTGCGTATCTGTCGCGGCACGGATTGTATTGGGGGAGTGAACTGTACAGCGCCTCTCTCCATCCATCCCTCAATACCACCTACTGAGTCCCTTGAGCCAGGCACCGAACCCCTCAACTGCTCCCCGACTGCGGACGCATGCAAACAATGCTGCCACTGCTGTGTTTGTGTGCACTTTGGATGGGATAAATGCAGAGCACTAATTCCGAGTATGGGTCACCATACTTGGCCACGTCACATCACTTTCACTTTCAAGATATAGTCCTATGTGAAAGGGTTTGAATTGCCCTCACTCATACTTGTCTTTTGCCTGGCATGCCTTGAAGTGTAGAAATACAATGGAGTTATGACCAAATACTACATAATTAACCTGTGTAACTAAGTTAGATTTTCAAAGTGTGTGTATACAGGAATAATGCTTAATTTCCTGTTACATTTCAGAGAGGTATTTAGTTTAATAATTGAAAAGGTTGGCTAATACAAAAACATTTCTACAATGACACCATGAATGAATGTGTTTTTTCCCCCAACAATTAAAGAGGGTGATAAACGTAAATAAATCCTAAGAGCAAATAGAAGGCCAGCCTCTCCCACTGGATGACAAAGCATTTTTCTGCCCAATGCAATCTGCAGTGGTTGAGGAAATTTAATGGAAAAGACTAAAACTTTGTTCATAAAACACAATTCTTCTTGTAAATTTAAAATCTAATAAAACAAGACAATAATATTTGCCATTCTCTCAGACAAGTCCAGCAAAAATTATACAGTAAGGTTCTTTGAAGAGCTGGTGAGAAGGTGCAACCAGTCAATCAAACTCAAAGCACAGTCAAGTCTGTCCAAACGATGCTTCAAATGTACAATTTCTGCACCGATGAGCAAACAAAAATATTTGGCAATATACACGGAATAAAGTTGACTGGTGTCTACAGTATAACATGAGCTACAAAACATCAGAAATGTAACAGTAGTTCACCACACTCTTCCATCCTGCAATAAAACCACACATGAGTTGTTTCTGAACACAGCCTTCACTCTGGTTTCTACCACACACTTTAGTATCGTATGAGCAGTTAGATGAAAACTTCCCTTTATTTCTCCCAATAGCCAAGCTGACATAAGTGAGGATGACATTAATGGGGTGTTTGCATAGGTCTAATTGGTGGTTCTAACCACCACCAGATCTCAGCGCTGTCCGGTGTAGGCGCGGAACCAGGATGTAACGGAGGCAGCTGCAGAGGAGATCATGCCCCCTGCATTTCCAACTGGCTGGGACGCCTGCATGCCGCTCTGGGACAGATCCATAGGCTGGGAAGGGATGTCACAGAAGCGAGGGCTTGGAACCGTCTCCCAGTCTGTACCCAAGTCTGTTTCTTCATCCGTCACAGCCTCGTCTCCGCTCTCCTCCGCCGGTCCAGCTGCCTCTGGTTCCACAAACTCCATAGAGTCTTCCAAGTCAGCGCTCACCTCAAACGGCCCAGATCTATACAGTGAACAAGAGTGGAAAAGTTTTCTAAACATTAGTTTTCCATTTATATGACAACCGACCAAAGGTGTGGGTCACGGTCTTCTCTTTTGCTCAGCAAGGCTGCATTTATTTGATGCAAAAATACAGTAAAAAACAGTAATATTTTGAAATAATATTACAATTTAAAATAAAACATTTTCTATTTTAATATATTTATTTTACATGTCATTTAAGTTGGAAATTTCAGCACATTACTCCAGTCTTCAGTGTCACATGATCTTGAAATCATTCTAATATGCTGATTTTTGGTGCTCAAGAAACATTTCTAATGGTAAAAACAGTTGTGCTGCTTAATATAATATAATTTTTTTCAGTATTCTTTGAGACTAAAAGTTCAAGAACAGAATTTAGGTGAGATTATAAGTCGTTTTACTGTCAACTTTTGAATCATTGAATGTCCTTTGTGCAAACACAAAAGTATTCATGCTTTAAAAAATATTTATGACCGCAAATTTTATTTGAACAGTAATAAAAAGAAAACAGGCAGCAAAGCAAATAATTCGGGGCGAGTCTTGGTTATCAGACTTTGAGGTGATCATGAACTAAGGACTAAACATACCTCTTGACAATTATAAAAGTAAATTGTTACAAAAGAGGAACAGGAAAATGAATTGCTCACATGCCAAGTCTGTTTGCTGTGACCCAAGAAATCTGACTATCTCAAGTGTGGTTGCGGATGGAGTGCTCGAGTAGAATGCTAAAAATCCCATCATAAAATGAGTTATGATTCATAAAAAAAACATAACTTCTCAGATCGAGGGTCTCAGTTTGAGAAAGAATTAAAGTGAGAAGCAGAGGAGGAAGGATGTGGGTTTAGGTGTTTACAGCAAGGTGCGTGAATCGGGGTAGCGGGTCAGATTGTCGCACAGAAATCACTGTAGAAAAGACAAACAGAACACGGACACATTTGTTTTTATCTTATAATAAAATATTTAAAAAGCAAACAAATTGTTTCAGCTAGTTGTCAGGGCAACATTTATCATTCTCATTTAGTTACTTTATCTACAAAAATAAACTGAAAATAAAACTATAAAGTCATTTTTTTTTAAAGGGGTCATCCGATGCTACATGCACTTTTACAAGTAGTTTGAACTGAAATGTGTGTGGCAGTGTGTGTTCACAACCACCATATAATGATAAAAATCCATCCAGTGGTTTTTTAATCTACTAAAATCTTTTCCCCTTTCTCAAATCGAGCCGATCTCAGATGCCTGTCTGTGTGACATCACAAAGACAGGCTCCTCCCACGATAGTTTGATTGACAGTAGTGTTTCAGCACAGACTGGACTGGTGTCTTACCTTAGACCTGCCCTGAGTGAGCGGTCATCAGTCCGCCATTGTTTCACCGACGGAGCAGATGTAGACAAGAAGGACTCCTAAGCGACTGAGGTGTTCTGTTATTGGATGCAATAATGAACATAGCAGTCATCATTTAATCCCGACATCTGAGTCACTGAACTCGCAGTGGATTACGTTTGTTTCTAAAGGGAATGCGCCCCCGATCTACATAAATGCGTTTATGTTCGCGCGAATCATTTATGATCCAGCTTCACCTACAGAAGAAGTGAGTGTAAGGTTTTTTTAATGAATCTTTGCAAATCGCCTTTCCTAATAATGTGCTAATTAGTTTCACGATGAATGCGGCTAATGCCCGGTTCAGACTATACGATTTTAGCCCGATTTTGCCACGATTTGCTTGACGTAGGGTGTCGTGGGGATTCGTAAACGACAATGGGCGTCGGGACGCAAGATTCCATCGTTTCAGCTCGTGTAGTGCGTCATAGTGGACTACAACCGATTCCGCGTCTGCGATGCTTCACGACATCACGACAGAAAGACTAGCATTTAAAAAAAAATTCCATCGTCCGCGATGAGTTCTGTCACATTGGTGACGTTGACCAATAGAAGCATAGAAGCTCTTTTCATACACAGGTTTCAAACATGGCGAAATGAAAGAATTATGAGATGGAGGAAAGGTTCGTGGAGCTGTGGCAGCAGTACTCCTGCCTGTATGATGTGTCATCGAGGGACTACCACGACAGAACAAAGAAAGAAAAATGCTGGCGAACTATAGCGGAAGCGCATCAGCAATGTTTACACTCTTGTTTTCGGAAGTCAGTCGCTAGTTCCGCCCTCGATGACATCACGCGCGTCGTTAAAGACGGCACGCGATGAATGGTCGGGAAGCAACGTGTAGTCTGACATGTTTCTTGTCCACCACACGACAAGATTTTAGGAGTCAAAATCGTGTAATCTGACACAGTGACTATCGTGACCAACAAAAATATTGGTAGGTTAAAACCCGGCATAAAGTCAACAGTCTCAGAGAGCGGCTTGGAAGAGAGGGGCGGGGTCAGCAGAGCTCATTAACATTTAAAGGAAAATGCTACAAAACGGCTTGATCTGAAAAGAGCTGTTTTTGACAGGGTAAAAAGGTGTTTTTACGCTACCATTGAAAAATTTTAGCCAAACTATGTTACAGACTTTTCATTAAGACCCTAAAGAATCATATCAACTTGTGGAAAATGGGCATCGGATTACCCCTTTAAATGTGTCAAAAACAGGGCAAAATTACTGAGACATTAACTAAAATAAAAAAATTCAATTCAAACTATAAATAAAAACCATAATAGACAATAAACTTGCAGCTGTAACCTGTTGCACAATTTATTCGGAAGGTTGACATCCAGAATATGAGACAGGATATTGACGAGCTGTGTAGCATAGCAGAGGGCGGCGCTGATGGTGTGTGCCGGGTTGATGTGGTCCAACTCTACACAAGAAAATACACAATTTTGTAAAATGAATTTGTTTAATATTTGATTTCCTTTAAAAAGTAACCGAAGCATTAAAACTGAATGTATTGCATTGCATAATTAGTCAACTATAACTGCACTGAAAAATAACAATGGTTGGCTGGTTGGTTGGTATTTTAACACCATTCCAGCTTCCTTGGTTCATAGCGAGTAACAAGCTGACAAACTATAAAAGGTTTTTACATTTTGCTTTGGATTTAATGCTTGAGATGTACAGTAATAACCAGCGTTATTACTATCTGTACCTGGCCCCTGATTTCCACTCTTCTCCTCCACCCAGCTGTAATAGGCTGAGCAGTCTCCATTACTGGGAAGTGTGACATGTGGACCAGTAATACTGATGCTCGTCTCTCCATTCTGATCGTCCCAGATCCAGCGGCCTGAGCTGTAGGTGATTCGCCTCGCCTCTGCGAGTTCACTGACGGTGCTGGAGGTCAGAGCAAGGTCATTTTCAGCCTCTGCTGGGTCCCTGCAAGGCAGAAACACTTAAGATGATGTTTTATGCTTTAGACACCATTTTCAAAAACCAGCCTAACAAGATCAAGTTCATGATCATTTATCAATGCCAAGTGATATTAAGTAATTGCACAAAGAGTGTCCCTGGATCAACTGAGTGTGAAGCGTCACAATCAAAGGGCACATTCATAAGCAATTATTCAGTATGATTATGGTGGGCATACCAGGTGGAAAGAATCCCAATTATCTTTACATTTTTGGGGTCAGTAAGATTTTTTTTTTATTTTGTAGGAAAGAGTCTCTTATACTCACCAAAGGTAACTGTTTTCTATTTGAAAGTATAACAATTGAATACATTTTAATTATTAAACATTTAAATTGATATGTTTGAATATATTATACATGTAATTTATTTGTGTGATGCAAAGCTGAATTTTCAGCATCATTACTCCAGTCTTCAGTGTCACATGATCCTTCAGAAATCATTCTAATATGCTGACTTTGTGTTGAAGAAACATTTCTTATTATTAATATGGAAAACAGTTGTGATACTTAATATTTTTGTGGAAATCGTCATACATTTTTTTCCAGGATTTTTTTTGATTTTCAAATTATTTAAAATTACATTTTTAAAATAGTCTTTACTGTCACTTTTCATCAATTTAACATGTCCTTGATGAATAAAAGTATTCATTTCGTTCAAAAATAAAAACCTTTAAACAGTAGTGTATTATTTTGCTGGTGTTTCAATGGTGATTGAAATCACAAGACTCTTCAGGAAATATGCACACATTTTAGGCTCTATCAATCCCCACATTAAAGCTGTTCTACAAAGTAAGCAGCAAAATTATGCTTACAAGTTAACATGTTTTTGCACAAAATCCAGAATGCATTGCAACAAGCTCAGTTTAAATATTCATCCGAGGCTAGAGCACTATGTGTAGTCTGTTAATGTGCATATGTTTTAATGTTCATTCGAATATGTTTATGCTCATCTTATTTGCTCTGACCTGCTGCCCTGCTTCTCCTCCTGGATGTTGAAGATGTGAGTAGTGAGCTCCAGGATGTGCTCTCTCCGCACTTCGGCCAGGACCTCCAGCCTCCCCTGCAGCTCTTTGGATCTCTTCTCCAGAAGCTCGCCCAGACGCTGGTTATGACGCTTAATTTTGTCCCTCTTTTCCTGGTGTCGGCTGGCCCTGCGCTGCAGTCGCTGTCCTTCATCTTGGGAACGCAATAACAGCTCCCTGCCTAAGGTGAAGAAAAAGAACAGCCATGACATCAAACAAAAGATTGCTATTTTTATTTTTTGTCCTTTAACTACTGAAAGGACAATCAAAAAAGAACTCACAGAGTACCTCAATTTGATTAATGAATGTTTACACACTTTTCTCATGGGAGCTTTTTTGTTGTAATACTCACCACTCTTCACTTCTTCATTGCCAGTGCAGATGGCCTCTTTGAGTTGCTGGATTTTCATCTTGCATGACATGATTTTCCACCTCTGTGTTGAACAAAATGCACAACCATGATTATGAGAACTATCTTAATAACAGGCTTATATATTGTTTTAAAGCACCAAAACATGCACAAAAATACTTACAAGCTGGTCTGCCTGGACCTTCTTGTCCATGGCTTTGATGACTCTGAAACAAAAGGACAATTCAGACTGGGTAACATCTGAACATAACGTTGAATTATGCATCTCACAACACTGATATAATACCTCTGTTGAAGATTCTCCTTCTCATTTTTGAGCTTTTGTAGTCTTTCCAGCTTTTCTGAATACCTGATGATAGAATAGCAATACAGTGAGTAATACACAATTGCTATCTATCTATACAGATAAATACATGGATATAAAAGTTAATAAAAAATACTGTCACACACACACACACACATACATACAGTGTGGTATAGATAGATATATATAGAATATATAATAATATACCACCACCACACACACATATACATATATATACCAAAAACATTATATATACATATAAATATGATATACATATAACAACACACATACAGATACACCCACCTATTATATATACATAACATACACATACTCTATATATATATATATATATATCTAATATAATATATATATATAATTATATATTTATACATATACATAACAACAATACATACATATTCTATATATATACACCAATATACAGATACACACACAAACTATATACAACACATCTTACCCAACACACACAGACATACCCTAAAATGTTGACTATGCATACACATATACACACACAAAACCTATACAATATATTATAAATATATAGATATCTATATATAATATATATATACACACACACACATATACACAAACACACACACACACACATCCACATATACACCCATATATACACAAAACATATTACACAAATATACAGTATACACACATATATATATACACATATATACACACACACATATATCTATATGATATAATATCTACACATTATATAGATATACACACAACACTAAATGATATATAATATATATATATTAGGTCTATATATACATATGCAGACACACACCACAAAATAACGTAATTATATATACTATATATAAGATACACATATTCACACACACACACAGTATATATATATATATATATATATATATTATCTGTACTAGAATATATAAATATATCAACAATAAGTAATAACGGAACTGTCACATTGGGCAAACAGGAACAGCTAAAGTAACACACACACAAATACTGCCACACAGTTTCTTCACAAAACTTACGTAAGCCATGACAACACTTTTAATTAATGACTCAAAACCTATTTAAATAGCTACGTCATTGACATCTTACAAGAAATGAACGAGACCGCAGAAACTCGAACCTCTTTGTTGTCTGATAGTTTGTTTACAAAGTTAGCAGTTAGCATGCTAGGGCCATGAATTAGCAAAATACGATCTAGTGTCTTTACAAAACGCATTTAAACTCCGAAAACACTTCAAATCAAAGGGGAACATGTGCTTAAAATAAATAGATGTGAAACAGCTCGATAATACTGAAAACTGTTAGCATGCTAGAGTGAGCTGTGTTAGCATAAAGTGGAAATAATAATACATTTAAAAAAAAAAAAAGCTATTAAAACACCTCTCCGGATTTCTCCCGTCAAAAAACACGAAATCGCCGTTCTGAATGCAGCGGGCGCAGGTCAGTCTGCGTCTGGCCGTGTTGCAGAGCGGACATCTCTCCACGGCTACAAAGAGCCCCTCTGCATCATCCAGAGCCTCCACCATGACCGCGGCAGCAGCGCTCACGCACGCCGGCTGAAGGTGCTGCTGAGGCGGCTGGGGTCGAACGGACGTTAGGGCCTCTGATCCAATCTCTGGATGCTCTTCACCAGGCCCCAAGGCCCGGGGTTCGCCTGATAAGGAACAAGCCATGACGATACAGGCTCTATAAAGAATAGACGCCTCTTAGAAACGGTCAATATTAGATTAACATTATCTGTAATGTTAAAATATAACCAGAAGTTCTGGTCCTAAGGTCTCTATGTCCAGATGAGTGTAATGGCTGTCTGCCCTACGCACTGTGTGTCGTTTGTTTGTGTATGTTTGTCACGTGTGTGGTGGTGGCGTCTCTTACAAAAATTTACCATGGTAACC
Source organism: Sinocyclocheilus anophthalmus (assembly GCA_018155175.1). Taxonomy (NCBI): domain Eukaryota; kingdom Metazoa; phylum Chordata; class Actinopteri; order Cypriniformes; family Cyprinidae; genus Sinocyclocheilus; species Sinocyclocheilus anophthalmus. The sequence continues at coordinate 28,112 of JADLZN010004689.1, forward strand.
ATACTTGAATCTAAAATATCATAGTAAGACAATATATTTTGCCATTGGAAAATCAAATATGGGCCCCCTTCGTTTGGTGTAAGTTTTTGATTCTTGGATTTATTTATACTGCATAAATATAGTATAATTATGAAAACAGTAAAAAAATAAAAAATATTTCTGTTGTAAATAAAGATCATTGGAGTACATTTCACAAGACGTATGTATAAAGGAAATAAAGCTTTATTTAATTTGACTGGTTCTGCAAGAGAGAAGTCTTCAACGTGTATTTACCTGCATCAGCAGGTAGCAGTTCAACATGTACAAAAGGGACAAAACATAGATGTAACCTAAGTGGACATGTCTGCATGTGAGAGCTTGTGAATATTTTAACAAGACATTTACTTTTCACAGTACGCTTTGAAATGCTCTGTTATTTCAGCAACCCTCGCTAATGTAGATAATGCATAAAGTAAACATAGACATTAAGCAAAGTGCAATAACAAAACTTTTGATTAAATTATTGCATTCAAACCTTTCAAGGATCACTCATAAATGGATACGAGGCACATCTTTATAGACAAATATTCAGATGCAGCTCATGTAAGCAAAAGTGCAGCATTTCTACTGCTTCCTGATGGGGTAAACACTTTGAGGATAGGGTAAATATTTTCAAAGGCTTCATAGATCTCTGACCGTTCTTTCGCACCTAAAAATCATAATATCATGAAGAGAACAGGTTTTAAAAACAATTTCAATGCATGGCTGCCAAATATAATTTTTTTTAAAGATTGGACTAGGAATAGTTCCCCCACAAACATGCAGCTTTTCACTTCACAAGATGTTAATTGATGTACTAGAGTCGTGTGGATTATTGTGATGTTTTTATCAGCTGTTTGGACTCTCATTCTGACGGCACCCATTCACTGCAGAGGATCCATTGGTGACCAAGTGATGGAATGCTACATTTCTCCAAATCTGTTCTGATGAAGAAACAAACTCTTGTATGGCCTGAGGGTACATTTTCAGCTAATTTTCATTTTTGGGTGAGCTATTCCTTTAAAGATGGACTATTGAGCTTAGACTATACTATTACCAACGATACCTTGAGACAACTTTTTCCAGACACAAGACACAAAAACAGCAGCACAATACGTGGCTTCACCATGCGATATATCAATCCAGGAAACAGCTCTGGCTCATAGCTGGAGGTAGTAAAATGGTTAAAGACAGATGTTACAAGGTCACGTATATTGTGGGCCAGTAACCATCAAAGTCATTGATGACAGACAGATGCCTGTCCAGACCTGCTGAACTGCTGGTGAGTGAGGACCAGGCCTTCTAAGCGTATAGGAAAGCAGACGTCACAACTTCCAACCATGTTTTGGATTTTGAAGTCAAGGAATTTGGCAGGGAAACCAAGTTTCTGTACCACCAGGGCATATTTCCGTGCAGCAAGGTGAGATTGCTCCTCACTGCTTGGAAAGATAAACAAAGGAAAAGGCAAATATGGGGTAAAAGACACATGTGAGACTATTTCTGAGTTACGTTTATCTGTTTTACAGTTGTGCTACCGTAATGCATTATGGTCAGAATTCTGAATATATATTATGTATACCTCTTGGCTCCAGTGCAGACCGTTTTTCCAGAGCTAAATATGAGAACAGTAGTTCTTGGTTCATGGATCCTCATTATAACCGCAGCTATAGGCAAAGTTTGGAGTTATGCTACTGAAAAGACTGAAAAATTTACCTAAAACACAAAGTTAAAGGAAGAGTTCCCCCAAAAATGAAAATTCTGTCATTTTTTTTATCTACTCATGTCAACGCAATACAGATTAGTTCTTTAAAAAAGCTATGTAAATGTGCATCTTGTCTATGATTTAACACAATTCTATAGTGTTGTACAGGTGCATCTCAATAAATTAGAATGTCGAGGAAAAGTTCATTTATTTCAGTAATTCAACTCAAATTGTGAAACTTGTGTATTAAATCAATTCAGTGCACACTGACTGAATTAGTTTAAGTCTTTGGTTATTTTAATTTTTATGATTTTGGCTCACATTTCACAAAACCCCACCAATTCACTATCTCAACAAAATTAGAATTCCTCATAAGACCAATAAAAAAAAACATTTTTAGTGAATTGTTGGCCTTCTGGAAAGTATGTTCATTTACTGTACATGTACTCAATACTTGGTTGGGCCTCCTTTTGCATGAATTACTGCATCAGTGCGGCGTGGCATGGAGACAGTCAGCCTGTGGCACTGCTGAGTTGGTATGGAAGCCCAGGTTGCTTTGATAGCGTCTTCAGCTCATCTGCATTTTTTGGTCTTGTTTCTTATTTTCCTCTTGACAATACCCCATAGGTTCTCTATGGGGTTCTGGTCAGGCTAGTTTGCAGGCCAATCAAGCACAGTAGCACCATGGTCATTGAACCAGCTTTTGGTGCTTTTGGCAGTGTGGGCAGGTGCCAAGTCCTGCTGGAAAATGAAATCAGCATCTCCATAAAGCTTGTCAGCAGAAGGAAGCATGAAGTGCTCTAAAATTTCCTGGTAGATGGCTGCGTTGACTGTGGACTTCAGAAAACACAGTGGACCAACACCAGCAGATGACATGGCAGCTCAAATCATCACAGACTGTGGAAACTTCACAATGGACTTCAAGCAACATGGTTTCTGTTCCTCTCCACTCTTCCTCCAGACTCTGGGACCTTGATTTCCAAATGAAATGCAAAATTTACTTTCATCTGAAAAGAGGACTTTGGTCCACTGTGTTTTCTGAAGTCCACAGTCAACGCAGCCATCTACCAGGAAATTTTAGAGCACTTCATGCTTCCTTCTGCTGACAAGCTTTATGGAGATGCTGATTTCATTTTCCACAGGACTTGGCACCTGCCCACACTGCCAATAGCACCAAAAGCTTGTTCAATGACCATGGTGTTACTGTGCTTGATTGGCCAGCAAACTCGCCTGACCTGAACCCCATAGAGAATCTATGGTGTATTGTCAAGAGGAAGATGAGAGACATCAGACCCAACAATGCAGATGACCTGAAGGCCGCTATCAAAGCAACCTGGGCTTCCATTACACCTGAGCAGTGCCACAGGCTGATTGTCTCCATGCCACGCCGCACTGATGCAGTAATTCATGCAAAAGGAGGCCCAACCAAGTATTGAGTACAGGGTTTTTGTGAAATGTGAGCCAAAGTCATCATCACATACTTCAGTCTGTGTGCATAGAATTTATTTAATACACGAGTTTCACAATTTGAGTTGAATTACTGAAATAAATGAACTTTTCCACGACATTCTAATTTATTGAGATGCACCTGTATATATAAACCACAGTAAAAGTACCTTTGGGTTGTATTCAGCATTTCGAGCTTGAAGTGCAATGGATTTGAGATCCAGAGGGCAAGCAAGATTCACTGTTGACACAATATTCCTGTGTATAATCAAAAACAGGTTTGGAAATATAGACTTACACTGTGTAAACTGATGCATTACTCACAAAAAAATTAGGATGCAATGGCTGGTGGTTCAAAAGTAATCACTGTATGCTTAAAGAAGTGCAAAGGATTCTATTCAAAGGTAACTAACTTACTTCAGACATCTGGTTTAGTTAAATCTTGGAATTCAAGCATTTTACAGCCTTTTACACTCTTAAAAATAAAGCTTCCAAAATGTTCATAGTGATGTCGAATTATTTTTTGGTTCCCCAAAGAACCTTTCAGTGAACAGTTCTTAAAAGAACCATTTCTTCTTAGTGAGAAGCATAATTTAATAATCTAACCTTTATCATATCAAATATTTTTTCCATTATAAGGAACGTTTTGTGGAGTTAAAAAAATATTCTTGGAACCCAATAAAGAACATTTAGTTTTTAAGAGTGTAGCAACATTTGAAATAAAGTACTGGGCCTATATGATGCCATTAGATGTTAAAAAGAATCCTGGATACACATTCTTCACATTTTTTCTATAAAATGCCTTACAGTAATTGTGGGATGATGCCTGAACTCTCTGCCACTGGGGTCATGGGGGTCATAGGGGTCATGGGAGTCATCGGGAGATTGAACTGCAGGAGTTTTGGACAGAAATACTGGTGTCAGTATCTGCCTCTGCTGGCTCTCTCAGCAGACAGTCAGCGTATATGCCGCTGTCCTCATTCCTGCTGACATTCTCAGCCTGTGACGGCTCATCTTGTGTGCTCAGTTCATCAGGTAAGAAGCTCAGGTCCAAGTCTCCTGAGAGGTTAAAGAGGACAGGAAAGAGGAATCTTGGAGCTGTGGAGCTTGACCCTGTAGGCCCAGATCCCCCTCAAAGATGTAATCAGATGAACCCTTAGAGGAGAAAAAAAAGTGATAAATACATTAAAGGCTTCAATTCAATCAATTGAATTTTAAAACACCATATGTTGTTAGGGAGGGCCAAATAAATACATTTGACTAGGACATTTATCTATGCCTTCATAGTTTTTTTTTTCATTTCTGTAGTAAGGTTTCAAATGTATTTATTCCTGTATTTTTTATGTAATAGTTCCTCAAAATATGTTGATTTCTTATTAGAACTACTTATTTAATTGTTATAAAACAGGTAGGCACTGAGTGTCCCTAACAAAGACTTAACATTTCAGCTATTTATTTTACAACTTTACACAATAGTCGTCAAAGTAATTTTAGAGAGCTGCCTCCTCATCCATGCTCCTTAAAGAGATAGTTCACCCAAAAATGAAAATTCTGTCATCATTTACTCACCCTCATGTCGTTCCAAACCTGTATGAGTTTCTTTCATCTAACAAAAGAACATATTTTTGAAGGATGTGGGTAACCAAACTGTTGCTGGTAGCCATTGCCTTCCATAGTATTTTTTTTTCCTACTATGGAAGTCAATGGCAACCACCAACTGTTTGATTACCAGCAATCTTCCAAATATCTTCTTTTATGTTCAACGTAAGAAAGCAACTCGTACAGGTTTGGAACGACATGAGTGAGTAATTAATGACAGAATTACAATTTTTTGGTGAACTATCCCTTTAAGTCCATTGGAAGAAAAACAGATGGGAGTGGTGAAGCTACTCACAGGGCGTGACAAATCATGTCATCAAAACTAAGGAGTTACTTCTCTTTAGTAGGCTCAAATAAAATATATTTTATACAATTACAATTATATTTTGTTGCATTTTTGCGCTAACAACATAACACAACGTTACTTAAAAAAATAAATATATTTTCCTATAGTGCAGTCTCCGGCCAGTAGAGGGAGACAGACACAACGCTGTAAACAGTCACAAATGTCATAACATTAACAACTGTTAAACGTGAGATGTGGATATGAGCTGTCACTAATAATTTCAAAACAAGAATAGTTAATTGTATAGTATGAATAGGTTGGCATGCATGGGAATAATGTATATTATGAGTATTTTAAGCTGAAGGAGGCTTGTGAAAAATCAGCAGTCACTGTATTGGTTCCATAGAAACTTGTGGAGAGTGTTATGGATGCAGTTAAAGAATGCTTGAGAGATTTTCCTAAAGAAGCTCGGGGTGAGTTCACTTACTGTCTATTGACATCTGAACACTTATAATAACACTTCTTATAATATAACATTTTATGCCGATAATAAACAGACAGACAGAAAGATACGTATATAGATAATGTACATGCAATGGTAATAGTATTTTATGGTAAATTATTTATCAATATATATCATTAAACATAAAAAATAATAAATAGGTGAATCTCGGAAAATAATTGAATAGGTCATATCTTTCCTCAAAATGAAAATTATATATATATATACAGTGGGGCAAAAAAGTATTTAGTCAGCCACCAATTGTGCAAGTTCTCCCACTTAAAAAGATTTGAGAGGCCTGTAATTTTCATCATAGAGACAAATGTCTATGAGAGACAAAATGAGAAAAAAAAAAATCCAGAGAATCACATTGTAGGATTTTTAAAGAATTTTTTTTGCAAATTATGGTGGAAAATAAGTATTGGTCAATAACAAAATTTCATCTCAATACTTTGTTATATACCCTTTGTTGGCCATGGCAGAGGTCAAACGTTTTCTGTAAGTCTTCACAAGGTTTTCACATACTGTTGCTGGTATTTTGGCCCATTCCTCCATGCAGATCTCCTCTAGAGCAGTAATGTTTTGGGGCTGTCGCTGGGCAACATGGTTTTTCAACTCCCTCCAAAGATTTTCTATGTGGTTGAGATCTGGAGACTGGCTAGGCCACTCCAAGACCTTGAAATGCTTCTTACGAAAGCCACTCCTTCGTTGCCCGGGCGGTGTTTGTTTGGGATCATTGTCATGCTGAAAACCCAGCCACGTTTCATCTTCAATGCCCTTGCTGATGGAAGGAGGTTTTCACTCAAATCTCACGATACATGGCCCCATTCATTCTTTCGTTTACACGGATCAGTCGTCCTGGTCCCTTTGCAGAAAAACAGCCCCAAAGCATGATGTTTCCACCCCCATGCTTCACAGTATGGTGTTCTTTGGATGCAACTCAGAATTCTTTCTCCTCCAAACACGACAAGTGGAGTTTTTTACCAAAAATTCTATTTTTGTTTCATCTGACCATATGACATTCTCCCTATCCTCTTCTGGATCATCCAAATGCTGTCTAGCAAATTTCAGACAGGCCTGGACATGTACTGGCTTAAGCAGTGGGACACGTCTGGCACTGCAGGATTTGAGTCCCTGGCGGCGCAGTGTGTTACTGATGGTAGCCTTTGTTACTTTGGTCCCAGCTCTCTGCAGGTCATTCACTAGGTCCCCCCGTGTGGTTCTGGGATTTTTGCTCACATTTTGACCCCACGGGGTGAGATCTTGCGTGGAGCCCCAGATCGAGGGAGATTATCAGGTCTTGTATGTCTTCCATTTTCTAATAATTGCTCCCACAGTTGATTTCTTCACAACAAGCTGCTTACCTATTGCAGATTCAGTCTTCCCAGCCTGGTGCAGGTCTACAATTTTGTTTCTGGTGTCCTTTGACAGCTCTTTGGTCTTGGCCATGGTGGAGTTTGGAGTGTGACTGTTTGAGGTTGTGGACAGGTGTCTTTTATACTGATAACGAGTTCAAACAGATGCCATTAATACAGGTAACGAGTGGAGGACAGAGGAGCCTCTTAAAGAAGAAGTACAGGTCTGTGAGAGCCAGAAATCTTGCTTGTTTGTAGGTGACCAAATACTTATTTTACGGAGGAATTTACCAATTAATTCTTTAAAAATCCAACAATGTGATTTTCTGGATTTTTTTTGTCTCTCATAGTTGAGGTATACCTATGATGAAAATTACAGGCCTCTCTCATCTTTTTAAGTGGGAGAACTTGCACAATTGGTGGCTGACTAAATACTTTTTTGCCCCACTGTATATATATACAGTGGGTACGGAAAGTATTCAGACCCCCTTAAATTTTTCACTCTTTGTTATATTGCAGCCATTTGCTAAAATCATTTAAGTTCATTTTTTTTCCCTCATTAATGTACACAGAGCACCCCATATGACAGAAAAACACAGAATTGTTGACATTTTTGCAGATTTAATTAAAAAAGAAAAACTGAAATATCACATGGCCTAAGTATCAGACCCTCCTTTGCTGTGACACTCATATATTTATAACTCAGGTGCTGTCCATTTCTTCTGATCATCCTTGAGATGGTTCTACACCTTCATTTGAGTCCAGCTGTGTTTGATTATACTGATTGGACTTGATTAGGAAAGCCACACACCTGTCTATATAAGACCTTACAGCTCACAGTACATGTCTGTGCAAATGTGAATCATGAGGTCAAAGGAACTGCCTAAAGTCTCAGAGACAGAATTGTGGCAAGGCAGAAATCTGGCCAAGGTTACAAAAAAATTTCTGCTGCACTTAAGGTTCCTAAGAGCACAGTGGCCTCCATAATCCTTAAATGGAAGACATTTGGGACGACCAGAACCCTTCCTAGAGCTGGCCGTCCGGCCAAACTGAGCTATCGGGGGAGAAGAGCCTTGGTGAGAGAGGTAAAGAAGAACCCAAAGATCACTGTGGCTGAGCTCCAGAGATGCAGTCGGGAGATGGGAGAAAGTTGTAGAAAGTCAACCATCACTGCAGCCCTCCACCAGTCGGGGCTTTATGGCAGAGTGGCCAGACAGAAGCCTCTCCTCAGTGCAAGACACAATAAAGCCCGCATGGAGTTTGCTAAAAACACCTGAAGGACTCCAATATGGTGAGAAATAAGATTCTCTGGTCTGATGAGACCAAGATATAACTTTTTGGCCTTAATTCTAAGTGGTATGTGTGGAGAAAACCAGGCACTGCTCATCACCTGTCCAATACAGTCCCAACAGTGAAGTTTGGTGGTGGCAGCATCATGCTGTGGGTTGTTTTTCAGCTGCAGGGACAGGATGTCTGGTTGCAATCGAGGGAAAGATGAAAAGTGTGGCCAAGTACAGGGATATCCTGGGCGAAAACCTTCTCCAGAGTGCTCAGGACCTCAGACTGGGCTGAAGGTTTACCTTCCAACAAGACAGTGATCCTAAGCACACAGCTAAAATAATGAAAGAGTGGCTTCACAACAACTCTGTGACTTTTCTTGAATGGCCCAGCCAGAGCCCTGACTTAACAACCCAATTGAGCATCTCTGGGAGGACTAAAAATGGCTGTCCACCATCGGTTACCATCCACCGGACGATAACTGGAGAGGATCTGCAAGGAGTAATGGCAGAGGATCCCCAAATCCATGTGTGAAAAACTTGTTGCACCTTTCCCAAAAAGACTCATGGCTGTATTAGATCAAAAGGGTTCTTCTACTAAATACTGAGCAAATGGTCTGAATATTTAGGACCATGTGATATTTCAGTTTTCTTTTTTAATAAATCTGCAAAAATGTCAACGATTTTGTGTTTTTCTGTCAATATGGGGTGATTTGTGTACATTAATGAGGAAAAAAAAAAGAACTTAAATGATTTTAGCAAATAGCTGCAATATAACAAATAGTGAAAAATTTAAAGGGGTCTGAATACTTTCCATACCCACATGGTATATATATATATATATATATCATGAAATATTGAACATTTTTTTTGAAAAATGTGTTTTTAGGCATAACCTTAAAAACATAAGCATATCAGTGACATCAGTCTTCTCTTCCTCAGAGCTTTATCTTAATGATGCAGTGCTGTACCTGGACGGGCCCTCCATACTCTCTCCTCTTCAGTTTTATCGTGACTGGATTGATCCAAACAAGCCCTGCATCATTCGTAATGCCTTCAGTGATTGGCCAGCTTTGTCTAAATGGAACCCCACATATCTCAGGTGATTATCAGATCATTCTAAGACTTCTAATGTTTAAACTCTGCTCCCCGATTCCTGAAAATGTTTCTGCAAACTTTTCTTATCATATTTGTGCAGAGAGAAAGTGGGCTCCAGTCATCAGTGAGGCAGTCACTCCAAACGGATATGCAGATGCCGTGAACGGGAATCGCTTTGTGATGCCAGAGGAGCATCAGATGACCTTTAGCCCTCTGCTGGATATCATCATAGGGGGGGGAAGGTGAAGAGCAGTGGTGTGTTTTACGTTCAGAAGCAATGCTCAAATATGACTGAGGAGTTACCGGAGCTGACGGGAGACCTACAGACTTCAGAGAGTGAAGCGCTGGGTATGTCCACTGTCCACACAATTTACATTCATTTTCTACTTGGATGTGCCTTTGGTTGGAGAATGGCAGATTAATGTGAAATGTGGATTTTTTAAATTTAGGATAACAGCCTGATGTTGTACATTTCTGGTTTTGGGAGGAAAGCACGGTCACATCAAGTGAGTTTGTCTTCACTTGTTCATAAACGTAAAATATTGTAAACTTTAAACTAGTGGTTCTCAACCAGGGGACCAAAACAAGCATTAAAATGACCTAAAACAACAAAAAATATGATTTAAATTCACCCCCTCAACAAATGTTTTATTTTTTCAGAATTTCCGCAGAAATCGTATAAATGAGGTATAAATCTTATACTGTATATGAGGTAGCCTAATTTTAAAAGTGTGAATTCTAGACATGGAAAAGTCATGGAAATGAATAAAATCGTAAAATGCCATGGGTATTTTAACAATACATTTTTCAAGTTAGGCCAAGCTCTTAAATATGTTATTGGGTAGAAATTGTGAGTAGAAAAATTGTGGAGTCCTTGACAAACGCTGTTGGATGTTGAGATGTGCATGTACATTTTTTAGTGATCTATAATAATTATTGCAATAAACAATGCAGTTTAACATGTAATAAATACAGTTTTATTTGTTTGACTTCTCTGAGAAAGAGATTTCAGGTGACAGATTGTATAAACACAGAGAATAGAAACACTTGACTTCGGTTTGGAGCAAAAGGTAAGACAAAGTCACAAGTTTCCAAAAGAAACAGTCTTAGAAAGCACTGGTCCACCTGTAATGCTAAAATACATCTTGATCAATTGACCACAGGTTAGATGAAAGCAGAGCTGGTCACCACAGAGAGATAGCACTGAAAGCAGAAGGTTCGCATGATTGTTCATGAGGAGCAGGTCAAGCGTACAACCATGCATTCTAGTTCAGGAAGCGAGCCCACCCTAAATTCTGCTTTTCTTCATGCATGTGCTGTGTATTCATGCTGATTCTCACATATTACTTTTGTTACTGATGCAGTCTTATTGTACGGTTTTCATTTCTGCTACATCACCGAAGCCCACTAGCTAGCTAAATAAAGTCTGTTTGGGCTTCCGTTAATTATTTTTATCTCATGCATTTTCAGTCTTGCTTAAGAGATGACAAATAAGAGCTTTTGCTGCATACTAGAATGGGTGTAAATAAATCTATTTCACTACAAGACTGCCAGTGCAATCTGCCATTGGTGAAAACGGGTAACAGTTGGGTAAAAATTTGCATTGTTTTTGCAATTGCACATTTTGCATCTTTCATTGTTAATAAATTTGTCAGAACAGTTTGATAGAATGTTACAAGAGTTGAAACTAAGCATCAAGTCAATAAATACAATTTGTGCATCTCAGACACCAGGCAAGTTGCAGCTGAACTAGTTGCAGTGTTGACTTAAGCTGGGTGTACACTGTGCAATTTTTTTTAATTCAGATCATACAATATGACACCAGTGAGATGCTGGATAAAAGGCCATGGCGACTGTGTGACATCAACTGTATTTTATGGCTGTATGATATAAATCTTTGGTCGCCATTGACGGCATCAACTAGGTGTTTAGATTATCAATTGTGTCATGTCCTGACATTTTCATTCACAAAGAGCATGTCATCTTAAGCAATCAAATACTGTCAATTTGGCCTGTCGACAAAAACAATCTTTTAACATCCCAAAATCGTACAGTGTGCACCTGGCTTTAGCTTGGATTTGTATCAGTAGAAGAGCTGGACACTATAAAACATGTGCAGGTTCATTTATATAAGAAGTTACAGTACACTTAACATAATATGCCATCATTTTGAATCAAGCTTCATGACAAAAAAGTGCCTTACTGTATGTACATTATCAATATTACTACAGAAAAGAAGAGTTGTTTCAAGCAGAGGTCAGAGAGGCAACACCTCAACCTAGTTAGCAAGGGATTGTGGGAAAGGACTGGGATTACAGAGTGACTGGTTTGGTTTAGCTCTTGGGAAAATACCAGAGCACATCACGTAACAATAAAACTACCTTTAAAGGGGTCATAGATGCGATTTCAATTTTTTTTTTTTGTTTTTTTTTTTTTCCTTTCCTTTGGAGGGTTACAAGCTGTTCGGGAATAGATAAGATCCCTATAGTTGCAAAGACTAAAGTCTCAAATCGAAAGAGATATTCTTTATCAAATTTAAGACTCTGCCACACCCTCCTAAAATGGCTTGTTCTCACATGCCTCCACATGTCTACCTCACGATGTGGGAAGATTTACATAACAATGCCCAAATGTTCACGCAAAGAAAGAAAACGTAACTTTTATTCTCGCTGTAGTATAAACTTAAACAGATTTGAGCCCCGCTGCTGCCATGTCGTGAAGACTCTGTGTGTTTTGTTGTGAAAGCTAAATTACTTTGTTTGGTCTTCCAAAATAGGACACAACTAGAAATCAGTGCTTAAGTTGTATTACAACACTGTTCCAAAACAGTTCAAACCAAATATTCAGATATGTGCAACGCATTTTACGGAGGACTGTTTCCTGGTAGAGTAGACTACATTGCCGGCTGTTCTGACTCACAGACTATGTTTTTTTTTATTTAAAGGATTTGCCACTGATGATCCAAACGCGAGTTTTGGGCAGTGTAGAGTAGCGCTTTTTTTTTGTCATTTCTCCGATCACAAATGCGACATGGTTTTATGTTTACGCGGCTCGGACGCGATGCAATGCAACGCGTAAAAAAGACAGTATAAGTCATTATAATCCTAATTATGTCCCCACTGGATGCAACAAATGCCTAGTTTGTAATGGGTTTTAATGTGTTTGTCTCATCACGCCGGGACACGGGGAGTATGGTGAGGGTCGTAACATTTCCGTCACAAAACGCTGTGAAGTATTCGGCCAATCACAACGCACTGGATAGCTGGCCAATCAGAGCACACCTCGCTTTTCAGACCGATGAGATTTGTAAAAATAGACGCGTTTCAAAAAGGCGGGGCATAGCGGAGAAACAATAATGTACAGTATGTGGAAATAATGTTTTTTTTAACCTTAAACCGCATAAACACGTTTTATTACACCAAATATACAAAATAATGTTCTTTTTAGCAGCATCATATGACCCCTTTAAGAAGTAATAATTGGAAAACAGTCCGAAATAAAGTTTTTCTGTAAAAATGCTTTTCAGGAAAAGGGAATTTTCAAAACCCAAAGTTCTGTAAACCGTTCTCAAAATTTGTGCACAGAAGTTCAACAAACTTTATCTACTTGGCTATTGCAACTCCGTCAGTATCACCAGAATGATCAATTCAGTTCAGTGGTTTTTATGGCAGTTTTGTTTTGTTTCCATCACCATATGCAACCTAGAATTAATCCATTAGAGGTGGACAACATCCAAATATCACTGATCATTTTGATATATAACCTGCTTGAATAACAAAAGCCGGATTCATTCCTTCAAGCAAATTGCTGGTCAAGATTAAGGCACCCGTATCCATGAGACAGTTACCATTCAAGTACAAAAAAGTCCTGCAAATAAAACAAAATAAAATCTTCCTTCAAAATCCCCCCAATTTTCTTCTCTGGCACCCAACTGACTCTTGCTGGCCATCAGGACATTGACATTATACAACAAACAAACGTTGAAGAACCACTGTGCGACTCATTGACCTATCACAGAATAAATATGCACCCCAGTGTCCCAATTCAACTTGAGAGTATCAGCACAAACACAACATACAGTATAAAAATCATTCCATAATAAAAGGTAAAAGTGAGACAAATCTGCCTTGCTGACTTCCAGGGATACCGGTCCCTTTGTAAGAGAGCATCGAGAAGTTTTTAAAAATATTAAACACGTTCAAATAAATGGCGCTTGCTGGCGATTCCTCTCAACAACAGTTTGTTTTTACACATGACAGAATATTGTATCCATATAAAATTGCTTATTCATCTTTTAAGACGATAACGACTGAATCTATTTTGTTGTACCATGCAGTCAACAAAAAACATGTAACCAATTACTCTCCCTGATGCCGTGTAGGTCATTTGAAAGTTACCCTGGGCGAAACTATCCGGATACGTTTTAGTAGCAGGGCACAGAATTTTGTAAAGAGGTGAGAAAAGTCAGGGGTGTGTTGCTACCATAGTAGCATGCTAAACAGGGAGGTAGGATAGTGGCATTTCTCTTTATTAAAAGCTCCTCGCTATCTAAAACGATCTGCTGTGCAGTCTCATGGCTTGGTATCCTGTTAGAAATCATAGATATCAGATTTTGTTGTCCATCCTCTTTTCCACTGCGCTGAGCAGCAGTTTGGAGTACTGCTCTAATAGGGCAAGTGTCCTGTCGTCACCTATTGTTGCATCACTGTTAGCTAATGTGCGCACAGTGCAAGTGCTGGGAGATCTTGAAGGAGTACATGGTGGCAGGCAATTCAGCTCATCTCTCATCGCCTCAAATGCTTCGGCCAGCACACGTGCCATTTCCTGCTGCTCTTCACTGGAGTCAGTGGAGTTGCTTAGCTACAAGAAAGCACACACATATGCAAAGTTAGATTCAAGTCGCCCGCACAAAACAATTTAGGCAGACGTGTGGGCTGAAGCGCAGCTGCCCACACATCATGTACTCTACAATTACATGTATATGTGGCCAAATGATAACCTACCATTTTGTAGAGGTGGGAGGCTCTTTTAAAACTGCTCTGCAATTCATTGGCAGCCAGCCTACAAGAATCCACACTGAGAGATGTGTCTGCAGAGGAGAAATCAAGCTGTTAGATTCATACTGTGTCTTAAAATGAGCTGAGCAACAAAAACATACAACTGTGACTGAGCATACAATGAAAAGTAAAGCTGAGCACTATAAGGCATGGGAAATGATTTAGTGCAGTGGTACTCAGCAGAAAAGATTTACAGAATAACACGGATTAACACCATTTGTTGTTCCTAGAACAACATCCCAATTAACCAAGAACAACCCTAACCCTAACATTAAAACCAGAGGGAAATTATTAATCATAAGAATACTGTTGCAGGACCGTATCCCTAAAGACCAGAGGTTAAAGGGGTCATATGGTGCGATTTAAATTTTTTTGTTTTCTCTTTGGAGTGTTACAAGCTTTCCGTGCATGGATAAGATCCCTGAAATCGCAAAGACTAAAGTCTCAAAACCAAAAGAGATTCTTTATCAAAGTTAAGACTCTGCCACGCCCCCCTAAAACGGCTCGTTCTAACATGCCCCCACACATACCTCACTATGTGGAAATATTTGCATAATGCCGCCCAAATGTTCACGCAAAGAAAGGCGTGGTTTCAGTAACCGCAGTTAGTGTTGAAGCAGCCATATCAGGGAGACGCTGTGTGTTTTTAGGCGAAAGCAAAAGTACTTTATTTGTCCTTCCAGAAGTAGATGCATTTAGGATCTTTAAGATTACTTACAACAGAACAGCATGCATTTTATGGACGCTGTTTTCGTGAACCTAGGAGAGGAGGTAATTCTGACTTTGCTAGGACAATCTGGCGCTTCTGAATCAGCTACTGTAATTATGTTTTGTTATTAGTTTAAGTATTGCTATTGACTGTTCAAATGCGGAGTTTTTGCGCAGCGTGTTGGTGTGTGTTGTGGGTGCCGAGCGAGCGAGCAGAGAGAGAGGCGAGAGAGAGCGAGAGAGAGCGAGACACATCACAGTGGAGTCAGCTGTCTTAACCGTGGCTTGTGTACTGCAAACACATTCATCACTGTGTCTGTCACAAGACTCTGTTCCCCTTTCTGGCTCTGTCTTTACATTTACTTTGAAAGCTGAAGCTTGCGATTATGGTAAAGGGTGTTACATTTCCGACGAGTGCTTGCGGTGTTTGGCCAATCACAATGCACTGGGTCAGCTGGCCAATCAGAGCAGACTGCGCTTGTCGGAAGGAGGGGCTTTGTAGAAAACTAAGCGTTTGAGAGAGGCGGGGCATATAAGACCTACAATAATGTACAGTTTTTTAAAAATAATGTGTTTTTTGAACATTAAGCATGTCAACATATTCTGTTACACCAAATACACAAAATAATGATCTTTAAAAAAGCATCATATGACCCCTTTAATGATTGGTTGGTATGAATGTTGTTCTAGGTCCAATCCTGTTCTTGGAGGGCACCTTTCCACACCTGAACCAGTTAATCAAGGTTTTCAGGATCACTAGTAACCTCCAGGCAGGTGTGATGGAGCTAAACCCTGCAGGAGAGCGGGCTCCCAGGAGATTGGACACCCTTGCCTTAACCTAATCCTACCCTAGAAATGATCAGTTGATATCATGTTGTTCCTGGCTAGAAATTTTAAATCAGAGGACAATAATTGGTTGCTAGGAATGTTCCAACAAACGATGTTGATCCAAAAAGCTTCTACTAGTGTAAATCATGTTAATGCTTTGATGATCATCCATTTATTTGGATTAATAGAGAATGTTTTTACTATAGTGAGTGTGACGAGAGGGACGGGGCCGAGAGCCGTGGGAACAGAGCGAGGCCGGTGGAGTAAATGCTAATGCGCGACACCTGCGCCACTCACAGGTCTCGAATCCCACGGAGGAGCTCCGGAAGGATAAAAGGAGGAGCTACGAGAGTGAAAGACGAGAGAGGACCAGGCCAAAATAAATTTTTATTTTGTGTTTTGGTTCTGTTTGTGCACGACAGTTGTCTGCAAGGGGCTGTCGTGCTATTTGTGTTTACTTTATTATTAAAGTTTTGTTTAAATGTTCGCCGGTTGCCTCCTCCTTCTTCCCGTGACTAGATACGCATGTCAAATAAATGGCCCCTTAACTGGTTGAGTACCAGTGGATTAGAGGATGGATGTTACAGCAAGAGTTAGAAAGAGCATGCCTCACCCTGCAGGTGGTAATAGTTAATGGGTGGAGAGGGTGAAGAAGAGATGAAAGATGTGATGGTGGAGGTGGAGGATGAGAGAGGCAAGAGCCCTTTGTTAAAGAAGTGTTTAGACAGTCCAAGCCGGAGCAGAACAGAAGATGCAACGAGGGAAGACTGATGTCCTAGCAAACCTGAGTCTTGAGATCCTGAGGAAGACTGACGCACACTTAGGCTGCACTGGCTCATGGGAGGGCACTCAGCCTCGGAGGTATCCTTTTTTCTTGGCTCTGTATGCGAGTGGAGTTCATCTTCTGTTAAGTTTTTGGTCTGGCTGGGAACAAGAACCATACTAGGCTCAATCTGGTCTGGGGTTTCAGATGTGCTCAAACAAACAGCTGCGACCGGCTGTACAATGCTGTTGGGCAGGTGAACTGCTCCAGGATTTGAAGAGGGAGTGGTTGGCGTTCTACTTGAGGGCTCCTTTTCCTTTTGTGCAAGTTTGGGGGTCTTGCTGCATGGTGAGAGGGAAGATAACAAAGGTTTATCTGGAAGAGGATTGGGAATATCTATATGGAGCAGTGGTCGAGCACTGCCAGTCAGTCTGACCTGGAGACCTCTAGAGGAAGAGTTTCCAGTTGAGCCAGCACTCAGCGTGGGTATGACTGCTGCATAGGGGCCTGGAAATGGGGATGCCGAAGTATTAAGGGATGAGACCTGGGCAACAGGAGTGGTGGGCTTGCTTTGGGAGGCGCTCTGAGGGTTGGAAGAGTTAGAACTTGAACCCCAGTGAAGGTCTGAAGATCCTGTGTCTTCTAGTTCTACCACATTCAAGTTGTCACCCATGGAAACAGAGCGAGTCATCTTGGCCATGGAGCTAGTGGTAGGACTCATATAGGAACGGGATCTGGACTTGGTAGGTGTGGTGATGTCCCTTGGCAGGGTAGTTGTAGGGCTGGTGAGTGGGACGGTGGGAAGGGAACGCCGTGGTCTTTGCATCTGTGGGTGGTCTGGGGTCTGAGGCTGTGGGTGGACTTCTTTAGAAGGACGACTGGATGTCTGGACCATGTCCGCTGATGGAAGAGGGATGGAACAGATGATTATTGTGAGAAAACAAGACGGCAAATAATGCATAACATAATGTGAAATACTCCATATCACCATATTCATTAGCACAGGCTCATGGATGATTTACCCTCTGAGGAGATGTTGTGGATAGACTGAGCTTTCCTCATGCCTGCAGAACTGTTGTGACTTGCGGCAGCTTTAGCGACAGGGCTGATCAGTCTGCGGGAATCCATGACGGGTGTGCGTTTCTTCTGGATTAAACGCTGACCTGTTGTCCTCTCAGTGCCGTGGGATTCCTGCTGTTTGCCTGGACTCTTATTCTCCATGAGGGGCCGCACCTCTGAGATAAGTGGCTGTACAGCTCCACTGGTGGTTTTAATATCACTGCTTTTGTTTGAGGGGAATGGGAATGCAGTTCTGGTAAAGAAAGGGCAGAGTTATGTTTTCTCCTCAGAAGTCTAAATGTCACTGGGAATAGAAGTCACGGTTAGAAGGGATTTGGTCAAAGGGTGACTGTTTCTTACCTGCTTGGGGAGTTCTGAGAGAGGAACTTCGATGACATGCTGTCAGAGATATTTGGAGTTACTCCGGGTGGACTTGCTGCCAAAGAAAAAGAGTCTGAGAGCTTACATTAAAGAAAAATCTTTTAAGAAAATTGTGAACATGTACAGTACAAATGGCCTACCAGTGTTGTTGAGGTCTGACAGGTTTGCAAAGTGCCTTTTGAGAAAGGCCTCCTGGTCTGGGGTCTGAGGTACAGGAGTCTGAACCTCATTCTTCCTCAGGCTGTCTTCCTCTTCCTCATCAAGATCTTCCATATCCAGTTCTGATGAGTTTCCATCAACACTCAGTGGCTCGGTTGGCTCAGAGTCTACAGCAAACACACAGAAATATACACTTATCTCA
>JADLZN010004689.1:56482-151853 GCA_018155175.1 Sinocyclocheilus anophthalmus
TATCCTGGACGGAAACCTTCTCCAGAGTGATCAGGACCTCAGACTGGGCCGAGGGTTTTCCTTCCAACAAGACAATGACCCTAAGTGCACAGCTAAAATAACGAAGGAGTGGCTTGACAACAACTCTGTGTCTGTTCTTGAATGGTCCAGCCAGAGCCCTGACTTAAACCCATTGAGCATCTCTGGAGAGACCTAAAAATGTCTGTCCACCAGCGTTTACCATCCAACCTGACAGAACTGGAGAGGAGAATGGCAGAGGATCCCCAAATCCAGGTGTGAAAAACTTTTGCATCTTTCCCAAAAAGACTCATGGCTGTATTAGATCAAAAGGGTGCTTCTACTAAATACTGAGCAAAGGGTCTGAATACTTAGGATCATGTGATATTTCAGTTTTTCTTTTTTAATAAATCTGCAAAAATGTCAAAAATTCAGTGTTTTTCTGTCAATATGGGGTGCAGTGTTTACATTAATGAGGAAAAAAATTAACTTTAAATTATTTTAGCAAATGGCTGCAATTTAACAAAGAGTGAAAAATGTAAGGGGGTCTGAATACTTTCCGTACCCACTGTATATATATATGTATATATATAAACACGCAATGGGTGATGGAAGAAATGTTGAATTTTGTGAACAATGGGCATTTAAATTCTGTTGAAATATGCAGAGCAACTACCCAAAAGCATATTCACCATGTGGGCCTAATCATTTTGTTTGGTGAACTGTAATGAGACAAAATGAGAGCTCTAGGCATTAAATTGAGATGTCTTATTAAATTCCACTGATAATTGCATGGGAAATGCACAATGCACAAACCGCAAATAAAAGCAGATGAGATATAAAACATAAAAATAATATGAAACAGGTGGCAATAAAGAGATGAAATGTGAAAAAAGAAATGTATTAGTGCCTGAGTACATGTAGGTTCAAAGTGAGAAGATAAGAGCTCATTTGTGTGTTTTTCCATTGGCTGTTAGATGTTCCTAATGAGAAAAATCTAATATTGAAATCTAAGAGCCTCCTTCACTGAAATATCTAATTTAATTTAGTGAGATAAGGACAGGGGGGACTAGGGATGTTAATTTCGGTTATTTTTCCTAACCGACGCTCGTTAACCGATTGTTAACCTTTAACCGACAAGATTATTTTAAATTATAATTTAATTAAATAAAAAAATGATAAGTGTCTGTGACCCATTAAAAAATACTAACATTTGTTTCCCAGGGATTCATTTTACATGTGCAGAAAGCAGCAAACAACAGAACATGAGGATTCACATGGTCATCATGTACGCACCTGCAGCGCTTCTGCCAGCGGTAGCCTATAGTCTATATCAGTGTTCCCAACCGGGGTGAGAATTAAATCAATGTTGGGTGCCGTCTGTCGAGAGCAGGGGTGCCGTGTAAATTTTTTTTTAAATATTTTTAAATTGCTAAAATGTTAAAAAAAGCATCTATTATATAATATCCATTTCTGATGTCGCCAATAATTAGAGATGCACCGAAATTTCGGCTGCCGAAATTAGTTCACCACTCAGGTTTCACTTTCACGTGGTGTGACCCTATGGTTGTGACTCTCTACTATTATCCTGTATCCGCTCTATGCGTGTGCGCTCTGCTCAGTCTCTCCACTCGTATACCGTTCATGCTCATCGGAACAGCAAAGTCCACTCAAAAATTGAGCCGACAGGAAATCGTTGTAGTACAGTATTGTTTCTGTCTGCAATAGCTCTACTGTGTTTGTAACATGGTGTGGTATATGGGCAACTTTGGTAACGCTGCCCTCTCATTCATTGATCTGCTAACTGCTATGTTATGCTCACGGGTGCTGATAATAATAGCTTTCTAGGACTAAACATTATTTGGATAATTGGTAAAAAAAAAAGTTTTATTTTAACCCTACTGTTAGACCTACCTGAAAAAACTAAAAAGCAATTTATTTAATACGAAGGCCTGTCGTTATTTTTTATTTATGCTATCATTATTAATTTCTTTATTTATTCTTATTTTATTACTGACTGCTTACTTGTCATTTTTATTCAATTCAATGTTTGAAATCAAGCTATCTCGTGCTACTTCACCAAAATTACCCCACTGTAAAATATATATATTTTTGAGATAGCTAGTTATAATGGTAATTTAAATAATGTTTACATATGTATAAAGCCTACATTAAAATCTGTCATATAAATTGGTCTCTTCACTAGAAATTAGCCTACTGATTGCCACCACTGATAGACAATTTTTTTAATAATATTAAAAATATCCCCCCCCCCCTGTATGACATTATATTCTGCAGTTCTTCCATTTTGTACCGAATATCTATACTTTTCAAATGATCATATCGAAGTTAGAAATTCAAATATTGTGACAAAATTAATTTTGTAGGGTGCCACAAGTGTTAAAATTTCCAAAGGGTGTTGCGACTAAAGAAAGGTTGGAAAACACTGCGCTATATAACATAAATAGGCTAAAAAACGAGAAAACAATATTTTTACTTAAATAGTAAATTAAGAAAATGAAAAAAAAACTGTGCAACAAGTAGCTTAGTATGCAGAGTTTTGGTTCATTTTTGTGCTGCGTGAAAGGAAACAGACGGCAGAAAGTGGCATCCTATTTTTCTTTAGGTTTATTTTACAAAAGCACAAAGATTTGTTTTTATTGTGAATGTACACAAATAAAGACAAACCTTTTACAATTCCGATTATCTTTAGGACTAAAAGGAGTAATTTCTTCTACCGTTGGAAAAAATTCAAGTGATTGCGCCGCATGCGCACACACAGGCATTGCTACCTTGACAATGCACAGTCCCTTTATTTCCTTATCATATAAAATAAGTGTCAGTCAAACTTTGGAAAAACTATTTTAGTAAAAAAATTTCGATAAAAAATATGTAGTAAAATCTGTGCCGTTAAGTGTTATCACAGTAGACTACAGCCGTGATTTAATGCAAAACATTTTGTTTTACGCGGATATTGGAACGCGAGTGCATAAGTACATAATAAATATTAATTTGCCATTCAAATACATTGCGAATACGAAAACATTTGATTTTGTGTGGAATGAGAGACCCAACGTTGGTTTCAGTTTTGTTTTAGCCTAAATTAATTTGTTTTGGTTTGTCGTTTATATTGCTATAGCTTCTTAGATTTTTAATTCTTTTAATTATTTTCTAAATACTGTTAATTAAAAGGATTTGTTGTGGAGTGAGAGGAACTAAAATAGCCTAGCTATGTTTAAAGTGTTTATTATAATGTTTGTAAACATTTCGCGTCGGCATTAGGCCTATTTCTGAATGAAATAAAAAATGCGACTCATACGCGACTTGTTTTTTTCCCCCCTAAAAAATAAAATTTTTTATACACGTAGCATATTTTAACCATGCAGCAAACTTTTTAAAATATTTGGATAAATTACTGAAAAAATTAATAATTAAATGACTTTTTAAACCGTTTAACTGATTGTATTAATCGGTCAAAATTCAGTTAACCGGTTAAAATGAACATCCCTAGGGGGGACTATTTGCTAAATAAGCTTTATGCCAAGAGACCAAAGTTCATTTTTAGATAATCAAGCTGTAACAATGATACTAGGGCTCTTTTAGTTGATAAACTGTTAGACAGAGGGGCTTTTGTATTCTTGACCATCCTTTCTGTATCCCTTTCTTTCTGGCACTCTTCTGACTCTGTCTTTTTTTTCTCTGTGCAGTGGGCACAAGGGTCCCACAAAAGCAGAATTGTGCAGCGCCCACCTGCTCTAACCGTGACCCACTTTGACCGTTTGTAAGGAGTCAAATCAAGATCTCATATCAGCTCTAAATCATGTGTTCAAGTTCACAACACGGCTGCCTAGTTCTCACGGTTTTCTAAAGGTCTTACGAAATACAAATTTCTTCTTCTCTTTTGTGAGATACAAAATCCTTTCTTTAAATAGACATTACTGATCTGATGTTTCAGTAAATACAAATAATGCACTGAATTAAATTATAAAATATAATGTTGGGATATTAATATATTGGGTGATTTATGTTAAAACATTAAATTTACCTTAAAAATAAAAATAAATATTATTCAGTACCCTTTCAAAATACAATTGAATGCTTCATACCAATCATCAAGTAAATAATTAAATATCATACGAAAATATTATAAATACTTTTAAAAGCAATTAATAATTAACACTATTAAAAATCTTAAAATAATTCATACATAAAGCTTAAAACATGCAATATACAAATATATTACAGTAATATTTAATAATAATTTTTTTTTTAAACACACAAGGGAACATGTATGCAATTAAATAATTCTACTAATAATAATAATAAATACTAATTAAAAAAGGTAACACAATGCAATGAATGTAAAATACAACAAATCACTTAAAATATATAATTCAAATATATTTTTTAACACAAACACACAGAAGGGGCGGTGTATGCAGTGAATGCAGGAAATGATGGGTTTTTAAAAATTAAACAAGTTTTGTGGGTGATGATTCTGTGTCCTGATGCTTTGTCTGAGATTAGAGTGATAACTGGCAAGTGAAGGTAATGAGGTCAAACATCCAGTGTACAGGTAAGCATGACTGACAGCAGCACCATGACATGTCGTTCAGTGAGTTTTACAATGAGACGTGACAGCTGAGTCCGCAGCCCTGATGTGAAACTTACTGCGAAACTGTCATTTTTCTGGACAGTGTGAGAGGAAAAGCAGAACAGACTAATATTAGACGACAGTAATAGCAGCATTAGTAATTAACACACTCCACTCTCGCTTAACACAGCTGAGACATCCTCCGTTACAGAGGCTTTAATATCAGAAAAGGAAAAAAACAGCTTAGCATGGATAAAACACACAGACAAGAAAGCCTAAACAAAGCTCAACTACAAATTAGGGAGTAAAAATGTGACAATTGAGCTTTTTAAGTTTAACTCCAAGTCTAAACCAGCTTTATTTTCATGCATATTATTTTCATAAACATGTTAAAGGAATAGAGCTCAAGAGTGACCTCTCAGAATTATTTTCCCCATTCATTTTCCATTGACATTTTAAAAAAATGTTCAGAACTAAACCAGCCTGCAAAAATAGTATTTTCATATAAATTCAGTTTTTTTTATGCCTAATGATTCAACATATCTATATTATCCAAATATATGTAAATAGTTAGACCATAAAGGTTTATTTTTCTAAGTTGTAAATAAAACAAAAAATACTGGAGTATGTTTTACAAGAAAATACTATTTCTGTTTTTCTACTTCAAAATTTAATGTTTAATTCAGTATGTTCAATATTCTTTTTCTTTGTAATTATTTGTGAAATTTTTCAAAAGATTATTTTTTTCAGTGTAGCTAATGTTATCTAGTGTTCATATCTAGTGTTCACTACAAAAACTTATATCCATTAAAACAGTAACTATTTTGAAATGTGGATCTTTAATAAGTTTTTTTATTTTTTTATATTTAGAATAAAATAGGAGCTAAAATCGTCTAAAAATCCATTCTAAATGCCATTTTTACTTTTTGAATCAAACTATTGAACTCTATGGCACCTACACATTCATGCATATATGTGACAGACTACACAATCAACCAATCAGTGTCCTTGTCACTCACCCTGAGCTCCACCCACTTGTCCAGCATTCTTTTGTCATTGAACTCACAGAGCAGCCCAGAGGAAGTGATGCAGAAGGTGCTGTTTGCCTTCCGGCCCTTTCCACAGGCGACATCGCTGAAGAAATTATTCCGCAGCTCTCCAAGGAGACCAGAGCGGCCCAATAATGGTACTGTAGCATTCATCTGTGAGAGATGACATTTATGAGACTTTCATCTAGGACCAGGATAATATTCAGTACTGTATGAATGGGCTGGGAATTCATGTGACGTGACATTTTCAACTGTGGTCAGGTTTGACGTCTGTGGTGACAGCTAAGTGAGAGTTAGAGATAGTTTGCCACATTAGCAACGTCTACCTTGGATGACTTGGTGTGGTCAAGATACCAGAACTTCACATGTCTATTTCCGGCTGTAACAAAGTAGGAGCTGTCATCTGAGAAAGACACAGCCGTCACTTTACTGGACACCTTGTTGGCGGCAACCACAACATTTTTCTGAAAAGACAAAAAGACAAATATTCAGTCTATAAAATTTTTATGCTATGATTTACGGATCTGTTTTTTAGGCTATTGGTTGATTAAAGTGCACTGCTTATCAAGATGTTGCAAAATGCATTGGGTGGTGAAACGATAGTAGGAAGCAAAATGGAAACTCAACCCGGTTATAGGAATATTTCGCCGCTAGAAAAAATTTTAATTGCTTAACATTTACTCACCCGGAGGCCTTCAAATGTTAGATGTTTCGTGTTTTTTGTCAGCACAGATTTGAAAAATTTGGATACATGATTGCTAGGTACGACCAATGGATCCTCTGCCAGTGAATGGGTGCCGTCAGAATGAGTGTCCAAACAGCTGATAAAAACATCACAATAATCCACAAGTAATTCACACCACTCCAGTCCATCAATTAACGTCTTGTGAAGTGAAAAAGCTGCATATTTGTAAGAAACAAATCTACAAATTAACTTTACACCAAAATCCATCCCTTCCCATAATGCTTCCTCCAGTGAAAATCCATCCCCTGTTTTCCTCCCACCAAAGTCCACACCCCCATATTGCTTAAACTGTTTTGCCATGTAAACGTGGTTGTCGTGAGATTTCTCTTCTTATTCAGAGGAAATTACTTTTTACTGGAGAAAGCAATATTATGGATAGGATTTGGCGGATTTGTTTACAAATACAATTACAAATACACAGCTTTTCGCTTTACTAGAAGTTAACTGATGAGGCTGTGTGAAATATTGTGATGTTTTTATCAGCTGTTTGGACTCTCATTCTGATGGCACCCATTCATTGCAGAGGATCCATTGGTGAGCAGGTTATGTAATGCTAAATTTCTCTAAATATGTTCTGATGAAGAAACAAACGCATCTACATCTTGGACGGCCTTAGGGTTGAGGGACATTTTCCATTCCGGGCGAACTCTTCCTTTAAATTAACTCTTCTTTTCATTCTTCATCTATAAGCATATACTGGTAGAAAATATAACGCATATTCTTTCACCTACATATAGTGTTGCCTCGTGTTACACCATATACCTTATGCACTGCAAACACTGCTAGTTCCCTTCAGAAAGCAAACTAAATGAACACATCTTTCATGACAGGACGACTATTGCTATTCCCTTCCCAGGCCAGACATTCACGATCAATGCATGTTCGGAACCCACCTGACATGTATTACTGTGAGGGGAGAAAGCCAACATACGCCAACGCCGGATTTAGTTCATGTAACTAACGCCGCCACCTGTGTCCTCCTCCTCCACATCCCAGAACACGCCCGCCCATATGACCGCTTCTAAGAGAGAAGTAGAGAGAGCCCAGAAGAGAGAGAGATAAGATTATGAGGCTGCAACTGCTTTAGTTCAGGCAACCAAGCTCCACACAAGAGCAATATCTCCCAGATTAAGCATTTAGTTAGAAACATACAAACCAACATACTCATCCATATAACTCTACCTTCCCAAGTTTGGCATCATTAGAGTTGTTTTAATAATGATACATTTATCATCGAGGATACATTATCAAAGGGGCTGATCAAAGGTTACAATAAAGATACTTATAATTTTAACAAAATAATTTTCTTTTACTTACATTAATGCTATTCTTTATTTAAATTTTTTCTTTTCATCCCAAAATCAGAAAAATGGAGCCAACTTTCACGACATATGAGCAGCACACCTGTTTTCACATTGACAATAATTAAGAAAAAAAAAAATTTGTTTCCTTGAGCCTCAAATCTCATATGTATAATTTTTTGACGGATCAGATGACACTGAAAATTGCGTAAACGGCTGCTGAACTTCATCAAGAAATTTATTTTACAATCAATTTAAAACAGTTATTTAAATTTTAGAATACTTCACAATATTATATTACATTTTTTACTGTGTTTTTTGATCAAATAAATGCAGCCTTGGTGAGCATAAGAGAGTTATTTCAATAAAAAACTAATTAATTAATTCATAAAAAACGTGTATATGTTATATATTATAGAAATGTCCTTGATTTTCCCTGGCCTGAAAAACACCATTTTGAATATCCCCTGATATTTTCATATTTTCTCTGACTGTGGGAACCTTGGATTTATATTTTGATGTATAGCAAGCATGTATTCAAGAGCACCTTTCCATTTTGTGCAATGCTTGTTTGTGCAACATGTTAACATAGATGTTGAGACAGGTCCATTCAATCCCATGTTACGCAACTCCAATCAAGACGGATCATGTCAGATCACCGCAAACAAAAAGGAATGAATGAAGATTCATTCCGATTAATCTTACACAACATCCTGCTTTAATACAGGACTGTGCTGCCAACATCTAAACAGCTTTCAGTGCTGCTGGGGCTTCACAGTGAGAATGTGGGGGTCAGTGGTCGAACCACAGTGAGCAGACAAATGCAGACTCTAGACTGTTTCTGTCTCTTCCTTCAGGCACATTTTCTTTCTCTTCCTCCCTACATGCTCTCTTCCTTGCCCTTTCTTGGCGCTCTCTCTTTCACCTTTTTATGCCAGCAGACACAGTCTGTGTGCAGGTTGGCACGCTGTTTGGTTAACGACATTCCTCAAAATATATATTTTTGTGTGCGTGTTGCACAGAAGAAAGTCAGTCATACAGGTTTGGAACAACATGAAAGTGAATATGAGAGAATTTTCATTTTTGGGTGACCCTTTTTAAATAATGGATAACAAGCATTCCTCATTCAAATAAGCCACTTCATTTTATTATATAAATACGCTAAAATAATAATTTTATAGAGATTGCACTCACAAAGAGATTTTAGCCCCCCAAAAAACTGCTTCAGAACTGAGCAGAACTACAAAAATGTATAATGACTATATACATTTTCATGATTTGATTAAATAAAAGTTTAAAGGCCTTGGAAATTATATTTTTTGAAATTCCCTGATATTTCAGCATAATAGGGAACCTTTTAACACTCTAGCTAGAAACACTATTTCTACCACCTTTTTCTACTCAGATGACAACTAAGTCTGCACATAAAGGGAAAAATAATAATAATAACTGGTATTATCAATCCAGTTGACCAAATGATCCAATCAAATCGAGATAGACAAAATCAGCTTGCATTCTGCATTATTTCCCGCTAATATTTCTGATAATAAGTCATTTTTAATACTTTTTTAAATACTTTTAAATGTTTTAATACTGTTATCTTTTGTTTCAATCATTTAGTTTTATTCTGAAGGTTGTAATACTTTGTGTCTGTGTTTTATTACAATCTGGACATAACTTGCATGCTTCTGCGTGATTTATATATTGCAGTCAAAGCAATAAATCCCTCCTAATCGAAATGTTAGTGCTGCAAAATTGAGGAAGGAAAGCAATAGTCGTCACATTTGTCTGTACTTGACTCCACTGTGACAAGAGACAAATTACACTGATGGTTAGTCATTGCTCACAGAGATTTCAGATTTCAGGCCTGAAGGTGCAAGTTAGAGAACTTTATTTTCATACAGCCGCCTACATCAGCTTTATCGAAGTATGAGATACTGCTCCAGAGCTCCTGACTTCCTATTAGATCATGTGATGTAACCACAAAGCACAGATATACTGAGCAATTGAGTACTTACCTCGCCCGTGACCACGTATTTGCCATCAGGAGAGAAGGAGACCGTAGTGATGGTTTTCCTGTGAGAGAGTGGACGGAAGTATTTAAGACAATGTTGACGTGTATGCATCCTGCTATTTAAGAGACTTCCTCTCCATCTGGTCACCCATTGCTTATGATGATTATATGTTTGAGCATCCCAATACTACGATATTTGCTCAACCAGTGGCATGAGTTTGGGACAGGACTATCTGTTTGGTCAACCAGTGGCACGAGTTTGGGACAGGACAATCTGTTTGGTCAACCAGTGGCACGAGTTTGGGACAGGACTATCTGTTTGGTCAACCAGTGGCACGAGTTTGGGACAGGACTATCTGTTTGGTCAACCAGTGGCACGAGTTTGGGACAGGACTATCTGTTTGGTCAACCGGTGGCACGAGTTTGGGACAGGACTATCTGTTTGGTCAACCGGTGGCACGAGTTTGGGACAGGACTATCTGTTTGGTCAACCGGTGGCACGAGTTTGGGACAGGACTATCTGTTTGGTCAACCGGTGGCACGAGTTTGGGACAGGACTATCTGTTTGGTCAACCGGTGGCACGAGTTTGGGACAGGACTATCTGTTTGGTCAACCGGTGGCACGAGTTTGGGACAGGACTATCTGTTTGGTCAACCGGTGGCACGAGTTTGGGACAGGACTATCTGTTTGGTCAACCGGTGGCACGAGTTTGGGACAGGACTATCTGTTTGGTCAACCGGTGGCACGAGTTTGGGACAGGACTATCTGTTTGGTCAACCGGTGGCACGAGTTTGGGACAGGACTATCTGTTTGGTCAACCAGTGGCACGAGTTTGGGACAGGACTATCTGTTTGGTCAACCAGTGGCAGACAGGGTTGTGTGTTGGTAAGCCAGTTTGGTAAAACAATCATCATTTTAAGTATACAGTGTTTAGTTCTTAAAAGAACCATTTATTTTCTTAGTGTAAAGAACATTTTAATAATCTTCCAAAAGGTTAAATAGCCATATGGATGAGATTATGAGGAGAAATGGTTAAACAAACAGCACTAACGAGTAGAAGAGATAACACCGGTGCCATTCACCAGTATATTACACACTTTTCAAACTACACATCCTCAGCATGATTATGATCACTGTTTTGCTTTAGTAACAGTTTCATATTGAATCTAAAGGGCTAATCTATTAGACTGTGGCTGTCATAAGCTGTCAAATGAGGCTTTTCCGAGCTCAACGGCTCTGGCCCGAGCTGTGATATAAACAAAATGCTATTGGCTATTTAAAAAAGGGGGTGAGGCTGCTCAATATGTCCCGCCCTGTCTTTCAGTTGAAATTACATCAACACATAGAATAACACTGCGTGTTTTAAAGCACTACAGTGGATCTTTAAAGAAAAAAATTCCACTATAAAGAACCTTGTTTGGAACGGAAAGTTTACATGAATGTTGAAGGTTCTTCGTGGAACCATCAATGCCAACAAAGCACCTTTATTTTTAAGAGTGTAGTACATTTGTGCAGCTAATGAGCCATAGAAAGTGACATTTATCCATGTTCCACTTGGTTACAAAAGTATGAAAGTCTTACCTGGAGCTATTGAGGATATGATGCTGTTTGTTTTTCTTAGGGTTCAGTAGTACCACCACACACCTATAAAATGACAAAAGAAAGGGGTCATTAAAATGCTATTTAGCAGACACTTTCAATTCAAGACAACATAATGATCATTTTACTATGGTGACAGTTTTCTATGTGTGTTTTTTGGGTTTTGTGTTGTACGGGTGCAGTGCGTGACAGAGTCGAGTCTCATCCTCTGTGTTTTTCATCTCCCAAATACAGGAACAATCTCAATCCTTTTCAAAGAATGAAAAACAAACACAAGCCCTTTACAGCCTTTTATATGGAAGTACTGTAGAGCTGGTCCTATAAAGACTGCCTGAGACAATGTCAGATGGGGGAAATGACCAGCTGTACTGCAGACAGAAAAGGAAGGCAGTCAGACAAACAGAACACAGAGGAAATACGTCAATGACCACAGCAGAATCCTTCATATTTAGTACACTCAGAAAAATAACGACAAGTACAAACTGCTAAAACACAAATTGTCCTACAAATAAATAAAATGCTGATTCAGAGACGGTGCTTAAATCAGTTTTCAGAAAAACAAAAACACCCTGCCATGCATTTACACAGCCACCCAAAGGAGATGAGTCAACACTCTTCAGCTCGGTGCATTTGCATCATAATCTGATACATTAATTGCAACTAAAATCAAACAACTAAATATATAAATAAAGTTTTAGATAAATAAACAGATAGTTGGATGAATAGATGGATAGATTTAAGCATATATAGATAAATAATAATGGTTATTATAGAATATATTTTTAGCAGTTTTAAATTAATGATCATTGGGATTAGTGTTTGATGTTGGAATGTAGAATAGCACTGGTAGAAGAGATTTCTTCTTCAATGGATAATAAGGAATATACTGTGGGGGTGTTCCTGGATTTAAAAAAAAGCATTTGACACTATTGATTATGGTTTATTAATGATGAAACTGGAGAGATATGGTATAAGAGGAAAAGCCTTTGCTTGGATAAAAAGTTACCTCGAGGACAGATATCAGTTTGTACAAATAAATAATGTTAAATCAGATGTAATGAAAGTCACTTGTGGTGTTCCGCAAGGTTCGGTGTTAGGCCCCAAATTGTTTGTACTGTACATAAATGATATTTGTAAATTGTCTAAAGTATTAAAAATGGTTTTGTTTGCTGATGATACAAATTTATATTGTTCGGGGAAAAACTTGGAACAGCTTCTGAATACAGTGGAAATCGAACTCATGGTTTTCAAAAAATGGTTTGATGATAATAGACTTTCACTGAATTTAAGTAAAACTAAATTTATAATATTTAGTAATCGACAAAGTAACAATAAAATTAAATTAAGGATTAACAATGAGGAAATAGAAAGAGTGTATGAAAATAAATTTTTGGGTGTTATAATTGATCATAAATTATGTTGGAAACCACATATTAACCATGTAAAAACAAAAATTTCCAAATCCATTGCAATATTAAATAGAAAACATATTCTGAATGAAAAAAACTTTATATATATACTGTATTGTGCGTTCATAGTTCCATACATTACTTATTGTGTTGAGGTGTGGGGTCATACTTATGAAACCTATATAAATTCAATATATATTTTACAAAAGAAAGCAATTAGGATTGTTAAAAAGGTTGATTATTACGAACCAACAACCAAATTGTTTATTAATTTACATGCTTTAAAATTTGTAGATTTAGTTGATTTATGTACATCACAGATAATGTTCAAAGTTTATAATAATTTACTTCCAAATTGTATTCAGAGGCTGTTCAAAATAAGAGAAAGTCAGTATAAACTAAGAGGAATGTATATGTTTAAAAAAGTAAGGGCAAGAACTAATGCAAAAAGTAGGTGTTTATCTGTTAAAGGGGTAAATCTATGGAATACTTGTGATAAGGAATTAAAATTATGTAATTCACTCTGCAAATTCAAGAAAATTTATAAAAATAAGGTGTTAAATAATTATATGACTTGGTATCAATAATTGTGAATGTATTGTTACAATATTGAAGTAATAGTCGTAATGTGTATTTTTTGTTATGTTGTTTTGATTTATGTATGTACATTTGGGGTGATGTTTTTGTAACATGTTTATCTTGTATTTTTTAATGTGTCGCTCATCAGTTAACTGTGTATGAAGGGTAGGCATAATAAGCAAGGCTTCAGCCTACACCTTTTTTGGTAATTATGATTTATTTATTATTATTTGTTAAAGTTGTCTGGACGGACCGAAATAACAGATGATTGATTGATTGATTGATTGCTTGAAATACACTCGAGATATAGCATAAAAAACCAAATATATTTTATCTATATATAATATAATCTTATCTATACCTCTACACCTACACGATATAGAAGACTGAGCGCTGTATAGAATGGCTAGCGCTCAACTTATATAGATTCTATAATACTAGATTATATCTAAATATCTACCTATAGCCTAAGTCCTCCATTCCGAAAATATTAATATTTTTGATCTCGGGGCGATTTGGCAAAAAATAAAATCTCGTTTTTTTTCATAACTTTCATGAAAACAGATCCGAGTCAACTTAACTCTGTAACTACAACATAATTCAAGTATAACTTTTTCTTTATTAACCCTCTAGTTGAAGAAAATTCTATTCCAAGTGCACCACACTTGAAGTTGTCAACATGATGTAAATGTTAAAACAAATCACTTGTTAAATATATTTGCAGAAAAGATGCATGAACTACATACATGTTATATGTTCAGAAATAATAGGCTACAGTGAACATGCTTCAGAAAGTTCTCAACAGTCAATGTAATTCAAATTCAAATTGACTGACTTTATGCATAGAATCCAAAAATTGTACATATGTAAACTGCACACTTGTAAATATATCTGTAACAGTCATTTAACCGTTTACCTTTCCTCTATATTTCTACTTTCTGTATATAGTGGCATTATTAATTGTCTGTTTTTCTTATATTGTGTTATACTCCATCGCACTGTGTAATTTCTATGTTCTGCTGCACTAGTGTTGCACTATTTCCTACTTTCTTCTGCCCTGAAGCCCTGTCACCAAGTCAAATTCCGTGTGTGTGTAAACAATCTTCTTCTTCGGCGTCTGACAGTACAACACCATAGACTATTATAATAAATGTTCTGTGAAACAATGACATAAGCCTGTCCCATGATCAAACTGCATTCAGAGCCTACAGTAGTGCGTTCTTTAACAGTTTTTTTTGATTATTGTGCAGCTTTTCCATTGTTTTTTTGCTATGTTAACTGTCGTGTTTGACTGTTGCGCTCACGCTTCTTGCAGCGTCTCATACATTAAACGCATTTTAAAAACGCGGCGTTCAAGTTAAGAGAAGTTCAACTCCCTCTTCTTGCATGTTTTCTTTTTCCTCTGCATCTGTCAATGCAAAAGCGCATTCTGTGTGAATGGCGTCACATTAATCACGTGCGTCGACATGCGGTTGGATCGTTCTTTTCTCTTTACTGTTATCACCGGCATATTGTCAAAGTGTCTATTTCTGACGTTTGGTAATATTTCTATTCAAAATTGTGATTTCTCGATTTATAAAAAATAAAATCGTGGCAAAACATTTAATTCGAATTAATCGATAAAATCGGAAAAAATCGCCCAGCCCTATTTTAGATTTATTATAATTTATACTCGTATAAAATATAATTATTGGAGGGGGAAGGAAGGACAAAACTGCAAAGGGTCAGGGTCCCTGCTACGCACCTTCTTAGAGTTCAGGGTCCATGTTTGCTGCTTACACACGTTTTTAAGACCCTTGACATCGAACATGACAGATAATCAAGAGTTTTATTTGAGGTACTTAGTAGCAAGTAAACAGGATATCCTTTGAAAACCAAAGTCATATTACAAAAATTCTAACCAAAAGAACTTCCATGAATTTTGTTATTTTACATTTCATCTTCACTAAATCTCACATTTAAAAAAAACAAACCACAGCTGACAGTTTCACAAGCCACTCAGGAAGCCCCATCCTGTCTAAATGGGGGGATTCTTAGACAGAATCAAATAATGTGCAAACGTGTAGCAGACTTTATAGGGATAATCAAATGTCGGCCGTGGTGAAACTACATATTCAGAGTAAAGGTCTCTTCCACTGGCTGAAGTCCAGGTCTATAGGTCAATTTAAACACAACACACACACACAAATGGCGCTTTTCCACTGCATGTTAACGGTAAGTGCGGTCTGGTCTGTTAAGGTGTGATCTACTGTTGTTTGGTGTGTGTTCCACGTGTGAAGGTACGGTACCTGAGCCTCTTTTTTTAAGTACCACCGGGAGGGAGGAACAAGTATCGGTTGGCGTGTTTTGGCAAGTGTATCGCGATGCGTGTTACCAAAACGTGACGTGTAAACATTTCAAATCGTCACTACTTGCGTCACTGAACTTGCGACACAAACACAACAGAACTGCTAGATTTAAATCAGTACAGCCAGCGAAGGATCGAAGGCAACTGTTTTGAAACAAGTCGCATTACCTTTTTTTTAAACAACAAATTAATGACTTTTTCGTGGTCTGTTGAGGAATTACAGACGTTCCTCTCGTGGATAGCAGAGGAGCGGATCCAGCAAGAGCTCGATGGGGCGACATGGAATGAAAAAGTTTCAGAGTCGCGGCATAGAGAGGCGCACTAAAAGGACATGTGACTAATCCCGCTCACTCTGAAGCATTACTGAACTGCAGTGGAAACGCAAACCGAGCCGTGCCGTACCATACTGACCGTGCCGAGTCGAGCCACCATGAAAAAGAGCCAAAGAGAACGAGTGCACCGCTTCTCTTCTTCTGGTTTCAGTAGCAGAGAAGAGCGAGACAAAGCCACACAAGTGCTCGGTCTCCCCCGGCCACAGGAAGAGCCCTGTTTGGAATCTGTCAAGTCAAAGCCTCCCTGTCGTCCAGCTCTGTGCTTTACGAGCACGTCTGAGAAGAGAGGGACAGAACAGATGACCTCATGCTTCAATAGCACATTACTCATGTCTCTATAAACCACTGATGCCAAAGACAGGGAAATGAAGGGAGGAGTGGACCTTCATTGTTGGCAAGTAATACCATTAATGGATCTCCTGCACTATATATAAGCCGAGCTGCTGATGGGATTGACAGGCCTCGGATCAATGACTATGCAAGCCTGTTGTAAGAGCATCTATGGCTCATTCCATTTCAAAGATAAGCTGATATGAATCAGTGCACAGTCAGCAAATGTGCCTGACCTTGCATTTACAAGTGTGACCGCCCATCATTCACTCATGAACCACACTCAGACCTTTCACTGACCTCAAAAATTGGCAATATTTTTCCAAAACTATCTGATTGGTTGCTTCTATAAAACTTGTACACAGGTTTTATCAGTCTGCTGGAAAACAAAATTGCATGTACAAGGTGCCAGGTTGCTCCAAAGAGCACTTCAGAGGAAGAACTACAATAGTTTGTTGCAACATTGAATCCTTGAAGAATATTTAGATATTTTGTTTAAGCAAGTAAATGGGAAATATCACAAACTAACAGTGTACAAAATTTTAACAGAATTTATCAATCAAGTTTAATGTAAATTTCTACATACACTAATACATCAACAATGAACTATAAATTTTTTACAGCATTTCTTAATCTTTTTTTTAATGTTGGTTAATAAAAACACATTTGTTCATTGTTTGTTCATGCAGTTCACAACTAATTTTAAACAGACAACATGTGATTTAAAAATGTATTAATTAAATGTGGAATCAGGGTTAGAGTTAACTTACACGAATCTACACTTAAACAATGTTTTTTACGTAAAACATTTAAGCTGATTAACTACAAATTTTATTTCAAAATTTTTTATTTTTATTTAGTTTAAATTGATGTATTAATAAAAAAAGAAGAACTATATACGTAAACAACTACGAAATATTACACAAAATAACTACAGAATTAAAAATTTAAACAAACAGAAAATATAAAAATAAACTTGATTTACATTGACTACAAAATTAAATGCGGTCAGAATATTTGTTCACTGTTATTTCATGTTAACTAATGTAGTTGACTAATGTTAACAAACGAAACCTCAGTGTAAAGTGTTACCCAATGCAATAGTATATTTATGAATTAACATTAGATTAATAAAAGCTGCAAAACGTGTTGTTCATTGTTAGTTCAGATAATTCAATGTTAACAAATTTGATCTTATTGTAAAGTCTAAATCAGGATATCTTTGAACAATATATTCTGCTTTGTTTGAGTTTTGTTCATGTAATCTTCAGGTGGATGTTGTTATTGATGAGTTATTGTTATACTGATGTCAAATTTATATTTAGCTGCCTTAAATGTCACATAACTAAGCCAACAGCACAGCAACAGTGCGAGCAGGATGATGTTTTTCCACAACACTTGTCTTGGAAAACAAGGTTACACTAAATCGAGCCAGCAAATGAACCCTAACAAGTGAACATCGAATTTAATCAGCTAACACACCAAGGCATTGAATTGTGCCTTACGAAGTCTTGAGACATAATTGTTTTCAAAAATAAACTATAAAAGCACCCAAAGCACAGTCTATTTCACAGAAATCAGAAGGGAAACTCTAAAAATGATTCAGTGCTTATGTTATGAGATGATGAGTATAAACTCCTTGTGTGAGCTGTTATATAACAAAAGCTTTATTAAACATTTTAGGACTTTGTAAGTTTAATAAAAATTTGAATTTTTATATTTTCAGTTTTCATTTATATTTTTAGTAATATTTTTGCTTTTGTCATTTGTATTAGTTTTTCATTTAAAATATTGTTTAAAAATATTTCTATTTAGCTTTAATTTTTTCCCGTTTTAGTCATTTCTATTAGTCATTTTTTTAAACTTATTTATACGTTTTTCATCTAGTATTTTTATTTTCGCTGCAATTTAATTACCAAAAACATTGAGTTTTAGTTAACAATAACACTGATTTGTTCACTCAGTCAGTCAAAATGGTTTAAATCTGTACCTTAACCTGAAAACAATCAGTGTAGATCTTTGAAAGGACTCACATTTTACTCTATGAGCATTGAGATAAACATTCCACCACCAGGATCAACAACTGAAACTAAACCAGTTTTTGTGTTACTCAATATTTTTTTGTTGGTAATAAAAGATGCATGTTCCCTCTGGCATTTCAACACAGACTCTCCTCCAGATCTCCTCTCGGAAGCCTGTTCTCTCAGTATGGAAGAGAAACCTCTGCTTTGGGAAGATCACTGTAGGTTTGAACTGGATAATAACGCTGTTTCTCTCCGATGAGCAGAGCTAGAGGAGAAATGAGGGCAGAATGCCCAAACTCTCACAGATCTACTCGAGTATGACTAAAGACTGACCGCGCAGAGCCAACGAGATGATTCAAGTTACTCTATGCACAACATGAACACTTTCTCACAGAGAAAGTTATTTAAAATAGATTCTTCACTATACAGTTTCAGCCCAGAGCTAAACTCACATTTCTATGAAAATCTGCAGTTTTCAGTAGAATTCTATACAGTTTTGACTGATATCATATGAATGTCATTGTACCATTTCAAACATGAGAACTTTATGAGAAAAGCTCAGCAATGAGGAAGTTTATATGAGCCATGAGATTCTGCGTAAAACAAGTTATCAAGTAATGACCATGGCTCTTGCATGTGAATATATTGGCTGTTGTTGTGAAACTCTGCAGGGCCCACATGTGCCATCA
Source organism: Sinocyclocheilus anophthalmus (assembly GCA_018155175.1). NCBI lineage: Eukaryota > Metazoa > Chordata > Actinopteri > Cypriniformes > Cyprinidae > Sinocyclocheilus > Sinocyclocheilus anophthalmus. Next base: position 75,493 of record JADLZN010004689.1, read on the forward strand.
TGTGCTTCTTGCAAAACGGAAAAAGCTGATCCAGCTCATTATCTCACCTAGCAGGGAATCGAATAAGCCAAGTGGAGTGTAGTAGTGCACAGATCAAGCAAATGACATGCTCCAATGATATTAGGCCACCAAACACTCTAAAGATCTCCATAACCAGACTATTATAAACAGATACAGTGACACTACATTTTGATAGCAGCTTGTTAAATGTAAAATGCAAAGTACATATGGACATCCAAAACAGTTAGTCAGTATTCAAAGTTGCTGTCAGGTTGGCATGAAGAATTTCATAAGGGAAATTCTTAAATTATTAAGATATTTCTCAAATATCTTTCTTTTTCATTAGCCAGAAGCAACAATTTGAAGTTAAAAACATCTTAATGCATTTGTTTCTTACAAACATGCAGCTTTTTACTTCACAAGACGTTAATAGGGCCCTATGAAATCCGTTTTTACCAAATTCAGTTGTATTTTTTTCCACTTTAATCAAATTCCATTTTTTCCACTTAAATTTTTCTGGATTCCATTTTTTTTCCTTTTAAATTTTTCTAGACTGTATTTTAATAGTTAAATTTAAAAAATATTAATAAAAAAGCACATCTAATTAATTGAAATCATGAAACTTACACAATTTAACAGCAATTTTTTTTCAAAGTCGTTTGTTTTATCTTTACCAAATTGTGTTTTCCATTATTTTCTGGATTCCAATTTAATGGTTCCATTAAACTGTAATAAACAAAATCATCTCTAATTCATCGATTTATAAAAAAATTATTTATTGTTATTTTCTTTCTTTCTTTTTCTTTCTCAGAAACACTGTGTTGTGTATTTACATTTTTCTGGTAAATATTCATGAAAAAATTTTTTTGACTAATATTGATTATTAGGAGTGTACTATCTACTTTATTTTGACGGGTTGATACGAAGACCTTTAAGTTCTGTTGTACATGATATGATGATTTTCTCATTTTTCTCAAAAGAAATGGTAAAATGCTTATGAAGTGACTCTCAGAGCAGTTCTATAGATTGTTTATGTGTTCATGTACTCATATTTTGAAGCGGCAGAGGCTGAAGAAACCGCGCGTCTGTGCCATGCATTCACACAGAGACACGCAGAACATGCAGATTCATATTTAAATACTATTTTTGCGGCTTAATATTCACAGACACTAGTCCTAGTCCATATTGCATTTTGATGCAAGTGTACTGACCTACTTTTAATTTATTAATCTAAAATTTGGCCAATTCTGTGACATTCCGCATTATACAGTAAATTTCATTTTTATGACTCGATTCCGCAATTCCATCCATGGTTTATGCATCGCAGAAACCATAGGGCCCTACCCCTACGTAATTGAAGGGCTGGAGTCATGTGCATTACTTGTGGATTATTGCGATGTTTTTAATCAGCTGTTTGGTCTCTCATTCTGACGGCACCCATTCACTGCAGAGGATCCATTGGTGAGCAAGTGACGCAATGCTAAATATCTCCAAATCTGTTCACATGAAGAAACAAACACATCTTGGATGTCCTTGGGGCAAGGTTTCATTTTTGGGTGAACTATTCCTTTAACGAATGTTTTTGGGAATACAAAATATTCTTAACTTCACTCTCAAGTTAGAAAATAAGAAAATGGCTGTTGGTCTTTAGATATGACTTGAGTGCCCTTCTTCATGGCAAAATCTGTGAATTTTTTTTCACCCATTTTGTTGTCCTCCGACAAAAATGGTCTGATCACAAAATAATATCAAACAAGTTACAGTACGTTAAGTTTAATACTTAAGGTTAGAGATTTTAACAAACTCTTAATCCTAACTAAGAGCCACAGTAGCCATGGGAAGTCGTGGCATAATGGTTAGAGAGTTGGACTCATAAACCCAAAGGTTGCGGGTTCGAGTCTAATACCGGCAGGGATTGTATGTGGGGGGAGTGAATGTACAGCGCTCTCTCTCACCTTCAATACCACAACTGAGGTGCTTTTGAGCAAGGCACTGCTCCCCGGGCGCCGCAGCATGCAGTGCTGCTCCGGTTGTGTGTGGCCACATGTCATGTCACTTTCACTTTCAATAATTAGCAAGCATTGCTAACTAGCATTCCAGTTAAAAGTGGACTGCTACCAATGATTAGACAGAAGCAACAGGTTCTTGTGTGCTGATTAAATATTTGAGTCAGCGTTACTATGAACATCATCAAGTGTGATACAAAACAGGGAGAAACAGGGAGAAACTGTCCATTCATTCTAGAAAGTACTTAAAACAAGCTCAAAGCTGATGTATGGCAAAGGCTATGGCAAAATAACCAGATCACAAACAGCTCTTGTTATGGTCTCTCAGGTTTCACAACTGTTCTGGGTGTAGACAGTTTTGTGTGCGTCTCTGTGTGTGTGCACAAGAGTTCAAGAGGAGGCAGATCAAATGTTGTGGCCAGTAAATGAGGACAGTTGTAGTCTTCCTCCATCTGGTGAGTGGGATAAAACACAGACAGGTGGTGAGGCACACACACAGGCATCACTCCCCATCACAATCAAAGACTTCCAGGAGTATTGCTTTCCAAGACCGAGCCCAGCTGTAAGTCTGGCTATTAGCAGGACCTCCCCACTGATCCAGGCCTGTTCGCTCCTCTGCTTCAGACAGATGGTGACCAGGATGCCCTAATCCTGTGCGTCTGGGCCCAGCAGTCAGAACGCTTTCAGATGGCAGAGGATTATGCACTGTAGGGATGACCTGCTACTATGCTGTGCTTGGGCAACCTTCCAGCTTATCTGCTCTGTGCCACTATCGTCACCAAACGCAATTGCAAACATAAGGATAAATAAAATAAATAAATGTTTTCAAACAGGTTTGTATAGATAAAAAAAAAATAAAAAGATAAAAACTATGATATATTATACATTTTACATACTGACACACTGGTCAAACGTTTGGAAAAATTTAAGATTTTTGTATGTTTTTGAAATGTCACTTATGCTCACCAAGCGGCTTACTGATCAAAAATAATAAAAAACAGTAATTCTAAAATAATATTACTTGGGTTGATCAAGTTCATGGTGCTCAATTATTAACAATGATTTTTATTTTTATCAATGTTGAAAACAGTTGTTTTTTCAGGATTCTTTATTGAATAGAAAGTGCAAAGGAACAGCTTTTATTTGAAATATAAATCTTTTGTTATACATTATACCATTATAAATGTCTTAACATGTCCTTGCTGAATAAAAGTATTAATTAATTTTTTCTTTAGATATTACCCCAAATTTCGATTGGTAGAAAATAGTAAACAGAAAAAAACAAGCTTTCAAATAATAGGGAATGTTTATTGAGCATTAAATCAGCATATTAGAATGATTTATGTAAGATCATGTGACGCTGAAGACTGGATAATGATGCTGAAAATTCAGCTTTGCATCACAGCTATAAATTAAAAAATGTTATTGAAATGTAATAATATTTTACAATATTACTGCATAAGAAACTTCTTACATAAACAAAGAAAAAAACTTAAACCAAACTTATGACAAGTATATAATGTCAGTTTTGTTTTGTCTATTTATATAGTCAGATGCAGCTGCTGCATGCAAATATAAAATATACTTGGGTCAAGCATAAAAACAATACTGCTTTAAATTGTTGTTGTTTTTCCAAAAAATATAAAATAAATAAAAAAGATTTCCGTTTCATGTAATTGTATTTTTGTTTTTCTGACCAAAAACTAAATATCATAAATTTTCTGATTTACCGAAGACACCCACTAAATGTCATTCAGTGTAACAATTTGTCAGGCATATTTACAACAAAATCAATTTATGACATATTAAAAAACGAATTACTTTAACCCCAAATACTAATTAGTTGTAATTAAATTTTTTTTAAATTTGCCACTATCCTAGAGGTTTTGCCCATTTGTCAGTAAGAAATTTTTACTCATTTAAAACACAATAAAAATGTTATATGCTCCCTTATTCTTTTATATACTTTAATATGTACAAGTCAGAATAAGCATGCTGTCTGAATTTTTACATAAATATTGCGTTACACTGAATGACAATGTAACATTATTTAAACCAAATTTTGACATTTTTATTCTCCAACAACTTATGGAAACCGTAAAAGTCCCCCCCCCCCCGACACTTTACTTGTATTTAATGTGCTTTTTATGGACATAAAATCACTTTTGTAAAATTCTTTTGTTGCGGACATCTTAATGTCTTTGACCCACTTACAGTCTGCTTTCATTGTAAGGAAAAGAGAAGGGTAAAAAAATGTAATTTTAAGATGAGAAATATTTCTTCATGTTTGTTGTGGTAAACTTTTATTTGAAATATTGCTTCTTTTGTCTTGTTTAATTCTCAATCTGTGAAAATTAGTTTTGGTAAGAAACTGTCATCCCGGATCACAGATGGCAACAATACTCCTTTAAGTGACCATCATCTTTATGCAATACATCACTAACCATGTACTTGTGGAAGAGGATGCTAGTAAAGGGATTCCACTGCTTTCGTACAGACCGGCCCTGCAAAAACCATCCTTCCGCAGTGACCTTCAAGGGAGTTAAACTGATCTATACATTTTTACAAGTAGCCAACTGCTTGTACAACACAACTATGATTTTCAATTATTGTCCACAAAGCCTTTTTCAAGTACATGACTGCAGAGTCAGAATAAAAATGATAAAAATTTTAATCTATCCTAACATAATCTCCAGCATGAGTGGCTTCTACTTGTTTTGTATTCCCACGGGTGTCTTTAGATTGCGGCTCTGCTCTCGGAGCGTGTGTGTGTTAGTGTGAGATGTCATTAGGGAGTGTGTGTGTGGAGCCGGAGAGCCTCACGAGCACTGAATACTGCAATGCAGCAGGGAGAACGGCCACACACACACCACAGCAATGCTAAATCAACCTCTACTGCTACAACCTTCCTTTATTTTTTCACTCTGCCCATGTCACCCTTTCCTCCCATCCGTCATCCCCTTCTCTTCCATTTCTCATCGTCGCATTGGTCCGTTCAGCTCTACTGACCCACTTTAGCACAAGGGCACGGGAGCCTCTGACACACATTTTCATGCATCTTTGATTAACACAGAGGGCCGCTTATTCATTATGCTCATATCTATTCTACAGTGACCGCCGCATTACACCAGAACTCATTCATCATTCAAATGCTCGAATACAGTTCGCTGATGTTCCTGAGTGCAGAAATGGATAAACTAGCTAAGGGTGCCTTATTATTATAAATTACCTTGTAGATTTGCAATAAATTGATCCGTTTACTTCAGTACATGTGTTCCATGCATAAATATGATTGTAATGGATGCACGTCATTTGTTTTTTTTTTGCTTGTGCCTGCAAATTCACAGCAATGAGAGCTATACTGAGAACATTTCAACGCATGCTAAAACAACAGGTGCAACCATAACTTCCTCTGGATCTACAAGAAAAATGCTAAGAAATCAAAACGGCATGCATCACTCAGCTTTTCCTGTCTGCATCTGGTTCTTCTTGTTTTTCCTGGCTTTGCGGAAGACTCTGTCCTAAACCACACATAAAGTATTCACCCCTCAGGATAACACTGACACTGTACTGTACAACATTGCCTAATATGGAGTTTTACAGTATTTCTCCTCAAGACAAATAGGAAAAACATTGTAAAACATTGTGAGAATCATGACAGGGTGTTTGAAAAGGGGCATGATATGGTTCGCTCAACGGCAAGGTCATGTTAAAGGGGTCATATGACATTGCTAAAAAGAACATTATTTAGTGTAATGAAATGTGTTTATGCAGTTTAAGGTTAAAAAAACACATTATTTTTCCACATTTGTTGTTTTATGTAAATTATTGTTTCGCCTCTATGCCCGCATTCTGAACGACGTTTTGATTTGACAAAGATAATCGTTCTGACAAGTGAGGTGTGTCGATTGTCCAGCGATCCAGGATTGTGATTGGACCGAATACCTACAAGCGGTGTAGCAAATCAGCTCATGGGAAATATGAATAATTAACCATAACTAATTATGATTAATTATTAATATTTTAGATCCACTGTAGATATTTAGCTGACCACTCAGGGTCAACCGTCTTGTCAATTCTAAGAACGTTAATTTCCTGGTTAAAGAAAATAACCTTCTTACTGTACAATTCTAAAAGTTTGTAACGTAAATCTGCATGATTATTGAATCCGGTTATGAGTAAACAATGAACACGTCAAGTGTGATACACGTAAGGTTTTATTAACTACATAAACACTTAACATAGTCTAACATACTACATAAACACATTCAGCCGGTCTAACATACACATACACCCACACACAAACACACGCATACAGTTGGTAAAGGAAAGGGTTAAAGTTTAGCACTAAAGAAAGAGACATACGGAATGACATTTATGGAACCATTTTGCCTATTCAGCAGATCTAAAACCTGAGGGAAAAGTCAGATTCTTAGTTCAAACAAACCTTGTAAAAAGGTGTAACTGAGACTTAATGCATCAATTAAATCGACTAAGTTTGATATTTGCGTATGTCTGAAAAAGATTCCTGAAGCAATCTTAAGGCCCAAGATCTTGCTAAAATTAGTTGATGAAAAGAACCAGTTTGAGTCAGAGTCACTTGATGAATGAAAGGACTAGGCCGGAGCCTGGCACGATCTTTGGTATCCTGGAGCGTTTCTCACAACTTCATCTTAGCATCTCCCTGAACCACCGACTGGGGCGGGTCACATGGAGTGTGGCCTTTTAAAGCCTGCAGAGGTTCACGCCTCTCAAGATGGGTTTGTCAAATGAGGAAGGCTGAAATCCCAAGCGGTAGGTTGGAAATACTGGGGATTTTTATTACTCTTTGTCTGTAAGCATGGTATTTCGCATATGTAATTCGCTTGAGTGTTGAGGCACAAATTAGTACAGATTCTTAGAACATCACTATGTTGCATAGGTATCAGCATATAAAATACACACTTGTTTCGATCATAAGAAAGCGAATTCATAGATACTAAACATGAATAGGTGAGGTTTTATTAACTAGTGGTCTATGATAACATGAGTAAAACAGCATACACTACAACAGACAAAATACAAGACAGTAATGGTATACACAAAGACCAAAGGATATGGGTATTCAATCAAATAAAGGTTTTCCTATGAATTAATTATAGAACAGTCCATTTCTCTGGGCATTACGTGTCTTTCTTATGAGGAAAATGAGGGAGTTTCTCCCCTACATTCCTTTTAGGTCATAAAACCAGTGATATCATGATTAGTTATCATGGTGATCAAGGTGGGGGATGGTGTTCAGCAGAAATACTGGCATCCAGTTTATTGAGTGAGGGGACTGTGACGATTTGTTAATCTAAGGAATAATTGATTTGTTAAATCAAATAAAAAATAATGTGTTTGATTGGTCCAGATGCTACAACGGAGACTGAAAATGTTATTGCCCCTACCATACTGTGGATTTGCCGTGTCCCGGCGCGACGAGAAAAAACCAATAAAACCCATTACAAATGAGGCATGTTGCATCCAGTGGGGACATAATTAAAGATTATAATGACTTATACTGTCTTTTACGCGTTGCGTTGCATTGCATCGCGCTGCATAAACAAAACCGTGTCTGCATTTGTGATCGGAAAAATGACTACTCTACACTGCTCAAAACTCGCGTTGGAATCATCAGTGGCAAATCCTTAAAAATAATACGTACTTACAGTCTGTGAGTCAAAAGCGCCAGACTGTCCTTGCAAAGTTGTAATTGCCCCACTTTATAGAAACAGCCTTTGTGCACAGAAGGCATTGTAGGCTATCTCCAGGAAACAGTCCTCCGTAAAATGCGCTCCACACATCTGAATATTTGGTTTGAACTGTTCTGGGACAGTATTGTAAATACAACTTAACCACTGATTCTAGTTGTGTCCTCTTTTGGAAGGCCAGAAAAAGTAGTTTAGCTTTCACAACGAAACACACAGCGTTCCACGACATGGCGGCGGCAGCCACAATACTACAGCGAGAATAAAAGCAACGCTTTCTTTCTTTGCATGAACATTTTGGCGGCATTACGCAAATATTTCCACATAGTGACGTAGACATGTGGGGGGGTGTTTAAACGAGGCGTTTTAGGAGGGCTTGGACAAGTCTTAACTTTTATAAAGAATATCTCTTTGGGTTTGAGACTTTGGTCTTTGCAACTTAGGCTTATCTATGCACGAACAGCTTGTAACACTCCCAAGAGAAAGGAAAACTTGAAATTGCATAATATGACCCCTTTAAGTCAACATAAAATTTTACTTTCTTAAAACGCTTTTCTGGTCTCATCAAGAACAGTACTCAGGTAATATGTAATATATAAAGTTAATAATTAAGATTTTTTATGTTTTTGAAAGAAAGAAGCATCTTACGCTCACCAAGGCTGCATTTAGCAAAAATACAGTAAAAACAGTAATATTGTGAAAATTATATTTATATATTTTTAAATGTACGTTCTTCTGTGATGACCAAGCATGAATTATTTAGATAGTCACTTGAAATATATGTGTTAGTGCACGCAAATATAAAATTAATGAAATCTTTTTCCTATCTTTTGCACTCCTTATTCTCAGTATATTTTTGTGTTTAAAATTAATTTCAGAACAGGAATGCAAAACGACAGGAAATGACAGGAATTGTGTTTTAATATGAGGTAAAAACAAAAAAGCAAAATGCAGTACTGGAGAGATCTTAACACCAAATAATTATACAAACATCAATAAAATATTATAATAAAACTAAAGACAACACAAAAATCTGGCATTTATTAACAATCAAGCTTAGTGGCACCAAATATCTGTAGCTACAGCAGTTTTGCTTGTGTGACCCAAATCTTATATCATACTGGCCAGCAAGTTTCTCTCATCTGATGAAAAATAAAAACAGCCCATCTGTCAAAATTTACCAGTGTGAATATTCACTACAAAAGTTGTAGCGCATATACTGAGATCATGCAGATAGAACCAGAGTGTACTTAAACCAGTCTAGTGCAAATGTACTCATTTAGGTACAATTCATGAAAACAGGACAACTCCCTGCAGATAGCCTCATCTTTAATTAATACACTACAGTCCAGAAGGAGTTAACTGCTCTTTTAGACCTGAATTAAAGCGGTCATATGATGCGATTTAAAATTTTTCCTTTCTCTTTGGAGGGTTACACGCTGTTCGTGCATAGATAAGATTGTAAAGTTGCAAAGACTAAAGTCTCAAATCCAAAGAGATATTCTTTATAAAATTAAGAGTCAGCCACGCCTACCTAAAACAGCTCGTTCTAACACCCCCCCCCACATATCTACCTACCTATGTGGGAAGATTTGCATAACGCCGGCCGCCCAAATGTTCACGCAAAGAAAAAAATGCGTAACTTTTATTCTCGCTGTAGTAATTGTTGCCGCCGCCACCATGTCGTGAAGACGCTGTGTTTTTCGTTGTGAAAGCGAAACTATTTTGTTTGGTCTTCAAAAAAGAGGACGATATCCGCTTCGTCGTGCCTGGAGCTGATCTGTGCTGGTCGTTGAGGGAATACATCAACTTTGCGCTGTCGATCGCCGGATCAGCTTTCACCGTTGACGAAGTGGAGTCCAGCCCGGGGTCGTCACATGTGGTTGCCGCAAGCACTCCGGACGCTCCTTCGTCAAATCCACCGGCCACGCCATTCTCAAGCCCACCGCCTCTGCTCACTCAAGCCTCCGGCCGTTCCTCACTCTAGCCCCCGGCCTCTGCTCACACTAGGCCGCCGTGTGTGACGCGTGTTTCGTTGTGAAAGCGAAACGACTTTGTTTGGCTTTCCAAAAATGGACACCACGACTAGAAATCAGTGGTTAAGTTGTATTTACAACACTGTCCAGAACAGTTCAACCAAATATTCAGATGTGTCCAGCGCATGTTATGGAGGACTGTTTACTGATCCTGGTACAGTAGACTACAATGCCAGCTGTTCAGACTCACAGACTGAAGTACTTTTTATATTTAAAGTAAGTTTTTTGTTGGGCAGTGTAGAGTAGGGCTTGTTGTTTGTAATTTCTCAGATCACAAAAGCAGACATGGTTTTATGTTTACACGGCGCGATGCAACGCAATGCGTAAAAAGACAGTATAAATAATTATAATCCATAATTATGTCCCCACTGGATGCAAAAATGCCTCGTTTATAATGGGTTTCATGTTTTTGAATCATCGCTCCGGACTGACAGGGAATCATCACAATATGGTAAGGAGCGTAACATTTCCATCACACACTTGAAGTATTCAGCCAATCACAACGCACTAGATACCTGGCCAATCACAGCACACCTCACTTATCAGACCGATGAGCTTTGTAAAAAATAAGCGCGTTTCAAAAAGGCGGGGCATAGAAAAGAAACAACAATGTACAGTATGTGGAAAACAATGTTATTTAAACCTTAAACCGCATAAACATATTTCACTACACCAAATACACAAAATAATGTTTTAGCAGCATCATATGACCCCTTTTAACATTTGTATTCTTCGAATAATAATAATCCAGATTTGATTTAATCTCAGAAGCTTGAATGCCACTGGACCCGCATTAGTCGTAAGGTAGATCTAATAAACATGCAGGACAACAAAACTGCTGGGGAACATCTGTTACTGTGTGGAGACATGACTACAACAATGCAGAATGGTTCCTTGACATGTACAGTGCATGCATAAAAATATGTGTACATGCACTTGATTGAAACTACGTACCTCAGATAACCTCAAAAATTTGTTTACAGCATCGGCACAGTATATTAAAACAAGGATAAATGCATTAATGGCTCTCGTAAGAACTGCTTGTATACAAAGACATGTGGGGTCTGTCAGTGGGATCGGTGACAGCCTTGCATAAGCTGCGCTAATTTTCCACCTTAGCAAGACAAGACATTGCACCAAAATGCTAGCCTGGACTCAATCAAACTGCTGACCTTAGGCATAGGGTTGAGGTTTGTTATGGAGATGTGGAGACTTAAAAATAAAAAGAAACGTCTACTTTCCTATACTGCAGTCAAACAGATTGCAGATTGTTCAAGCGTAATACGGTTCTAAGACAGGTCATGTTTAACTTGTTATAAGTTATGTTTTTTAAGAATGCATTTTCAATGTTTCAGCAGCTTGAGAACATCAACTATCCTGACAGTCTGTTTTATTATATAATTTTTAAAAGTATTTTCCTGTGATGCAAAGCTAAATTTTCAGCATCACTGCAGACTTCCGTGTCACATGATCCTTCAGAAAACATTCTAATATGATGATTTGATGCTCAAGAAACATTTATTATTAATATCAATGTTGAAAACAATTTTTCTGCTTAATACTTTTGTGGAAACTGATACATTTTTTTCAGGATTCTTTAAAGAATAGAAAGTTTAAAAAAAACAGCATTTATTTGAAATACTAATATTTTATAACATTATAAATGTCTAATCTGTCACGAGTGATCAAGTTAAAGCATCTTTTGCTTGAATAAAGGTATTAATAACTTTACTGACCCCAATCCTTAGAACAGTATTGTACACATATACAGTACATTTATGACTTGATTTTCAAACCTCTCCTCTTCATTAGGAGGATGACATGTTATGGCAACAGAGAGTTAGGAATTTAGTCAGAGAACTCAAGATTAACTCGTTAATCAGATTACAAGCACCATGTGATGAGTAGAGGAAGGTTTTTTGCCTTTTATATACATGGATAGCACTGCTGGAGTCCCACTGACTATAGCTTTGTAGAGTAACACTGTAATCCATTTCATTTAATCTATGAAAAGTGAAATAAATAATAATCTTTCTAAAGTCTGAAGAAGAAATCTGGAAAAAAAAGTGATGAGACGTACAAAAAAATACTCTGGAAGTATACAGTGATGGTATCAGAATGTATAATAGCACTTATGATGATCCATGGTGCTCCAAAGTAATTCAAAGAATACTGTGGTATTGCTATTGTGCAAGTCCGGGAAAAAAACAGAAAAAAAACAGACAATAATAGGGCTCTAAATAATGTGGGAAGTCGTGGCCTAATGGTTAGGGTCGGACTCGTAACCCAAAGGTTGCACAAAGGTTGTGGGTTCGAGTCTCGTACCGGCAGGGATTGTAGGTGGGGGGAGTGAATGTACAGTGCTCTCTTCCACCTTCAATACCACGACTGAGGGGCCCTTGAGCAAGGCACCGAACCCCCAACTGCTCCCCGGGCGCCGCAGCATAAATGGCTGCCCACTGCTTACGGGTGTGTGTGTGTGGTGTGGTGGTGTGTGTGTGTGTGTTCACTGCGGTGTGTGTGCACTTAGGATGGGTTAATTGCAGAGCACTAATTCCAAGTATGGGTCACCATACATGGCCACATGTCACTTCACTTCACTACTATAAATCACATATATAGGTGCACTTTTCCAGAGATAAAATAGCCATAGCAATTTTTATTCTTTGCCACTGCCCTAATTCAATCCATTTGGATGGCACAAATATTTAAATCAAGCTGTATTCATGCTTTGGAGAGAGAACCAAGCATACAGGATGTGTTGAGAGTCAAATTGTCTCTGTAAAACGCTAGACTAACTCTCAGGAGTTTATAGGCCGTGTCTGAAGCACACACTCAAAATGCTCTTTCAGATCCTGCATTTCCTGTTTGTACCACACCTAATTTCCCTCCGAGATCACTCATCTGTAATCGGACTCTTAACTGTCCTCTTTTCCTCTCTGTGGTTTCTTTTGCCAATAGGAATTTCCTGCATCACTTATGCTGAACAAGGATATTCATGTGAGTCACCAAGCTCTGTTTTTAGCAATGTGCTACAAAACTAACCACCTTTTGTGACTACCTCCAAAATGAGATCTGACTCACCATCATAGATCATCATTCCATTGACTACATTCACCTGGTTATTCAGGCAAGTGTCACAAAAATATCTTTAAAAACTTGTCTTATTGTGTGCAACTGAGTTACTTACCCGGCTGGGTAGGCAACCAGTCCTGAATGTGGGTCACACGCCAAAGCACGATTCCCAGCGGAAGTGATTCCCAGGACTTTCTCCAACGTCACCTGAGGAATTACATAAAAAAAGTTTTGATGGGCACTACAAGATCATTAAAGTTACAAAGAGCCTTTAATGTCACATGAAGAGAAATGATATCATATCAGTTCAACTTTCACATCTGTAACATTATTTGAATGTTGTCTGATTACTGAATTATCCTTGAATATGAACAAAAATAAAATATAGAAATGTTTTACAATATATATATTAAATATAAATAATAATATATTTAATATCTATGAAATATAATTATTCATTTTTTTAGGGCTGCATGATAAATCGCATGTGATATTTATTGTGCATCTTGTCAGTAAAGCCGGTTTTGTAATCAGCTGTAAATCTCCATCACGTGCGGGCTTTAACATGGAGCAGCATTAACTACACAGAACCGTTGTTCACCAACAAGCTGCGCAAAACCACGATCATATTCACTCGATTTTTTGCGCAGCTCGTCAGTGAACAACGGCTATGTGTAGTTAATGCTGCTCAATGTGAAATCCCGCAGGTGATTGAGATTTACCGCTGATTACAGAACGGCTTTCTGACAAGATGCGCGTTAAAATATCGCATGCGATTTATCATGCAGCCCTAATATATATATATATATACAAATTAATACAGGGTGCATCTCAATAATTAGAATTGCGTGGAAAAGTTCATTTATTTCAGTAATTCAACTCAAATGGTGAAACTCTTGTATTAAATTCAGTGCACACAGACTGAAGTAGTTTAAGTCTTTGGTTCTTTTAAATTGTGATGATTTTGGCTCACATTTAACAAAAGCCACCAATTCACTATCTCAACAAATTAGATCCTTCATAAGACCAATACAAAAAACATTTTTAGTGAATTGTTGGCCTTCTGGCAAGTATCTTCATTTACTGTACATGTACTCAATACTTGTAGGGGCTCCTTTTGCTTTAATTACAAACTCAATTCGGCGTGGCATGGAGGTGATCATTTGTGGCACTGCTGAGGTGGTATGGAAGTCCAGGTTTCTTTGACAGTGGCCTTCAGCTCATCTGCATTTTTTGGTCTCTTGTTTCTCATTTTCCTCTTGAAAATACCCCATAGAGAAGGTCTGGTGAGTTTGCTGGCCAATCAAGCACACCAACACCATGGTCATTTAACCAACTTTTGGTGCTTTTGGCAGTGTGGGCAGGTGCCAAATCCTGCTGGAAAACGAAATCAGCATCTTCAAAAAGCTGGTCAGCAGAGGGAGGCAAGATTTCTTGGTCACCTGCAACAGTGACTTGGTTTTCAAAAAACACAATGGACCAATACCTGCAGATGACATTGCACCCCAAATAATCACAGATTGTGGAAACTTAACACTGGACTTCAAGCAACTTGGGCTATGAGCTTCTCCACCCTTCCTCCAGACTCTAGGACCTTGGTTTCCAAATGAAATACAAAACTTGCTCTCATCTGAAAAGAGGACTTTGGACACTGGGCAACAGTCCAGTTCTTCTTCTCCTTAGCCCAGGTAAGACGCCTCTGACGTTGTCTGTGGTTCAGGAGTGGCTTAACAAGAGGAATGACAACTGTAGCCAAATTCCTTGACACGTCTGTGTGTGGTGGCTCTTGATGCCTTGACCCCAGCCTCAGTTCATTCCTTGTGAAGTTCACTCAAATTCTTGAATCGATTTTGCTTGCCAATCCTCATAAGGTTGCGGTTTTCTCGGTTGGTTGTGCATCTTTTTCTTCCACACTTTTTCCTTCCACTCAACTTTCTGTTAACATGCTTGGATACAGCACTCTGTGAACAGCCAGCTTCTTTGGCAATGAATGTTTGTGGCTACCCTCCTTGTGAAGGGTGTCAATGAATATCTTCCGGACAACTGTCAGATCAGCAGTCTTCCCCATGATTGTGTAGCCTAGTGAACCAAACTGAGAGACCATTTTGAAGGCTCAGGAAACCTTTGCAGGTGTTTTGAGTTGATTAGATGATTGACATGTCACCATATTCTAATTTGTTGAGATAGTGAATTGGTGGGTTTGTTAAATGTGAGCCAAAAAATCTCACAATTAAAAGAACCAAAGACTTAAACTACTTCAGTCTGTGGCATTGAATTTATTTAATACACAAGTTTCACAAATTGAGTGAATTACTGAAATAAATTAACTTTTCCACGACATTCTAATTTATGAGATGCACCTATATATACAGTATATATATATAAAAACAATATAAAAATATAAATTAATATAAAATTACACAATATGAAAATATCTCAAATATAAATTAAACTAATTTATAACTAAATTGGACATCTGAACAAAAAAGCAAGCGATAACATAAAATATACATGATTTCAGATGAAAAGATTAAAAGAACCAAAAATAAACATGAAAAAAACTCCTTGTGTGAGCAGAATTTTAGCCACTTAAATTACGCAAGTGTTCTATTATTATATTAGTAATTATAATGTGTATAACTGCACGTAAATTATGTGATTGTACAATAGACATTTTTAGTCAGTAAGAGATGAACAATTAAGCTGGTAAATTACATGTGCAATGAATTCACTTGGATGAAGATATAACTTGATATCACTTGGATATAAAAATAGTTTATTATGCACGACTTTGTTTAAAGAACCTGAGAGACTTTAAATGCCCAGAGTACAGAATGACTCCAAACTAATGCTCCAAAGCAGTGTTGTCATCTTAAATGGAAATTATGAGCTAGAAATTTTCCATGAGGCTTTGTTAAGTAGTGCTGAACTGTTCAAACTCAAGGCAACAAGTTCTTGAAGCACAAAAACTAGCTTAAATATAAAACGCACAAATCTGCAAACAGTAAACAGGCTGGGTAATGTTTCAATAACATTCCCATTATAGTGTCCATTTTACACTGCATAAGCACTGATTAATAGTAATTTATAATGTGTTTAAAAATATATTTGGTAATCAGCCAGCAATTACACAAAGCTGTTACTACCGTAATTAGAGATTGCGTAATAAGATGAACACAATGTCATACTATCATTCCAGCCAAAACAATGAGGAATGCACATGCACTGTGTTTTTTCAGCATTTTAAGTGCAATAAAAACCAGTTTATTGAACATCTACACCTGTCTTCAACATCAGATACCTTAAAACCTCTGCTAGACCATCTCTTCAAAGAAAGCATGGCCATATCCAAGCTGAGAACACTCTCTCACATCAATCATGGACACTTTAAGTACAGGTCAAAGGAGAAATGAAAGGAACAACACCTGGTTTATGGAAGTGGTCTCCTTTAATTCTGCCGTCAGTAAATAGAAAGACAGCTTGCATCCTTATAAACCGGTCTTTCCATTTACTGCTGCTTTATCCTCCAAAAATGCAGGTTTCAAGAAATCCATAAGCTGAAGTCAGCGTTTTGGACTTCAAATGCTACGTATGTACATTCATTATCCCACCGTAAGCTGGATGTAGCCTTAGTGTACTACCACAATTTGTGCTGAACATGCTGATATAAAAACACTATAATTGTGGTTGTTGCTTTGATTTATCATCTTTCCAAAGATGTTTTGACAGACCTCCATATATCCACTGTGTCTCTTAGTGCTGTAACAACGGAAAAAGAGCTCGTTTTCAAATGCATGCTGTTTTTAAACCATTTCTCATTCAGCATCTCTAATGGGAATTTCTGAACTCATGCACTTTTCCAGAAACTTTCTTGCAATCGTTGTATGTTGGATCCTCTGAGAACAGCAAAGTCCTTGAGTCAATGAACTGCACAGCACCTGGAGGAATGGCTTTGATTTTCATACAGTGTGTAAACCTTGGAAAATAGAGCCCTGTCTAAGGAGCTGAACGGATGTATAGTCTTACAAAAAGCTCAGATACCTTTGTCTGGATCTGTACACCGGAGATTCCTCAACCGCTTTAGGCAAAAAGAGAGACAGATCTGCTCTTTTGTACGAAACAAAGGCACCTTGACAGAGTCTTTTTCATTGCGCTTAAATGGTAGTATGTACAAAATATTGTCTCTACACTACAGCAGTGATCATCACGGTTTGATAGCATCGGATTATTTTTTTTAAATTATGAAATGCATGTTAAATGCATGAAATTTAATTGCAGAAGGTGTCTTCTCTGACCAATGTAGTATTAAATTTTCCTTTTTAATATAATTGTGCTTTGAAACCATTCAGGAACCATAAATGTTTAAAATTGCTTATTATATTTTGGTCCCACAGTACAGCTTGGGTCCATCCTTTACAAGCCCCTTTTACACATACAGTCTTTACTGGTAAATTATCGGTAAATTAACATTAAGAGATCATGTGTGAATGATGTTTTTTTACAGCTGTTTAAACTCTCATTTTGACGGCACATTCACTGCAGAGCATCCATTGGCGAGCTCTAAATCTTTTCTGATGAAGAAACAAGCTCATCTACATATTGGATGGCCTGAGCAAATGTTCCTTTTTTGGGTTCTGCGCGTGACTGACTGCTTTGGAATAATAAATGTGATAAATAAAACTTAAGTTTAATAGGAGTTGGGGCATAAATTGAGCATTAATATCAGTGATGCC
This sequence comes from Sinocyclocheilus anophthalmus, assembly GCA_018155175.1. NCBI lineage: Eukaryota > Metazoa > Chordata > Actinopteri > Cypriniformes > Cyprinidae > Sinocyclocheilus > Sinocyclocheilus anophthalmus. Next base: position 93,072 of record JADLZN010004689.1, read on the forward strand.
TTAGCCAGCACTATGAACACTACAGACTAGTGAAACGTTCCATATAGATATGGATTTGGTTACAGAAAATGTGCTAGTGAGAACAACAGTGTGTAATTTATGAGCAACAAATCATATGCAGCTGAGGTCTCGGAGTTACTCAAGGCATTCGTTTCAGTTGCACAACAGTCTCAACAATCATAAAGTCACAAGGCTCCTGTGTATGAACGGGAAGTACAGTCAGTCATCCAAGGGTCTGCAGCAGTAAACAGGCGATCTGAATGGAATGCAACAGTCAGTGATGACTACTCTTGATACAATAATAATGCATATGTGCATTATATTTTCACAACATGCACTTTACCACTGCTTGAATTTTTTTTTTAATTAAATTATATTATATATTGAATAAAGGGTCCCCTTAATCTCCAAACTTAAAAGGCACCCAATATTATATTAAAAACTGAGGGTTTCTGTATATCGCAGCGCATTTTTGTGCAATTTATTTTCACTGCAACATTACCAGTGTTTAATGAATTCAGGGCAATTTATATTATAACATTTTTTTTTTATTGTGCATTATATTTTCCCAGCATGCCGTTTACCAGGGCTTGAAGTGATTTGTGACATTTGACAGTGAATTTTAGTCTTGCTGTTGCATTGTACTGACAGAGCCACATTATGCCTGTGTAGAGTTTACACAACAAAAAAGATTCTGACATATTAGTGCCAATTCACTGTCACCTTGTATTAAACTGCAGAAAACCACAGCTATCCTGATAGGATACATTGACAGGCAACTGCAGATACAGATTCCATTCATGCTTCGTGTCATTTAACGTAAGTAGTGCACTGTACCTTGTTACTGAGATTCTCTTTGTTGTTCCCAGCTTTACTTCTTCTCAATTTGATGGAAGGCGAACGAAGCAGATTTTTAATCCGACTTTTGATAGTTGTGTTTTCCACGGTCATCTTGATTTGGTGCGCTGTTGAGTCAATGTTTCCAGCAAACAAATGGCGGGGCGCTACAATCACAGTCGGTAATCAATTAAACCAACGATACGCGTTTAAAACAAGCCATGATCCATTCACAGCCTTTTCTCTCATATACTAAACCAATCCACCGTCATCACAAGCCACTATCGGAGCTTTAAATCGCGTGCGGTAGTCCTGTCGGTGAGAGACGCGCTCCTCACTGACGTCCATTTGTTAAAATGGACCATGTTTCGTGTCAGCAGTTTGACGGCGAGCCGGTCTGAAAGCTCCGCGAACAACCTCCAGCCGTGATACCTTCACCGGTACGGTGTGTGTGTGTTTACAAACCCTACTACTGTAAAGGCGAGGCTCATGAATATTAATTATGCAAGGCGACGTTTTTTCGGTCGGCTTTTCTGATTGGCTGAAAGGAATTAATCGGGAGGCGGAATTAACGATTTTTATTATGGGGGAACTCTCGGCTCCTGAATATGAATGAGATGACGTGACTTGATACCCCGGGAAGGGTACGAATTGTTGCGTGCTTGACCTAATTAATATTAAAATGTGCCTTGGCCACTTAGCCACATACTTTAAATACACGTCTAACGCATGACTACTATACTGCACATATGGGCGGTTGTGTGATACTGCAATGTAGACAATTCGTTTACTTTAGGCAAAGTGTTTATTTTGGTGTTTGCAAATAACTGAATTAATAGTAGAACAGAAAACTGTGGCATTATCATATCCATTTCCCCCAGCTGGAAAATCCAGTTTAACCTGGTAGCTGGTTTAAGCTGGTTAAAGCACAAATGTACCATCTTGGACCAGTGACATACCATCTACAGGGTAAATGTTGTTTGCATTTTACAGCAATGGTTCCAATGTAAACACTGCATGGTTGCAATTCTCCAGTCTAGACCTAATGCCATTCTGTGATACCCATGTAGCTTTTTCATGCCCATGCACCAAATTTTGTGATTTTGTCTCTCTCTCTCTATATATACATGTATTTAAGCTGGCAAATGGAGATTGATGATAAAAGAACAAATTGAGCTTGCTGTGCTATTAAGACTGAAAACAGCAGTAACTGAATGACAAAAACAACATCTATCATTCCCTTACTGTTTGTTGTTAAAAAGGTACTTAATTACGTTTTAAGGTAATTTGTTAGTGTTAACATTTGTTGGACTGAATTATGAAGTATAGCTGTTTTTTTATAAATACATCAAGTCTGCCATCTAGTGATGCCAAGAAGTACCTTAGGATTTACTCCCCCTCATTCAACAGTAAACCAGTGCACTTACTGTACAGTGCATTCCTTCTCTTCTCTAGCTCGTTTCCTAACCTAGTTGTCTAATGAACCTGGTAATGTGTCCTACAATTGTTGGCTCTTTCATGAATTGATTTGTTCGTCTTTTATTAGTTTTAGCATCTGCTAAACGCTTAAATGTAATGTAACGGTAAACTCATCTGACTTGTACTATATGGCCACTTTTAGAGCGATTTATATTTAGATAGAACTCATTTTAGAGGAAACAGTGAGTCAGACATACAGACACAAGATTTTCTTGCCTTGTCACAAAGCATTCATACACCTTTTATTAATAAACTACATCAGTACGAAAAAAAATCATAAGTTAATAGCTACATTACAGGATATCAGACTTACTCCCAATACTAAAGCTCTTGCCAAACAACACAAGCAGCTTGAAAGCACAACAACTTGAAAACATTAAATGCATCAACTTACAATTGAGCAACTAAACATGTATGGGTGGTCTTTTAAAATATCACTTTTTCATGTTCTTATCATTTTGAGTTTTTCCAATTCTGTCTTTTGAACCACCATGAAGTTGGATGACACTGGCAGGTTCCTCTGAAGGCCCTCCCAAATCTCGTGTCTTACCTACCTGCAAGAACTTTCTAGCCCAGTTTGCCAATGCAACCATAGGAGACAGTTCACCGTGTCCCTGCTGCATGTGAAAAATTAAAGGATCAAGACATGCATTGAGGCAGTACAGTATTTGGGAGGATTCAGAGAGCAGATTGACCACCCATGCAACCCAGCAAGCATTTTTGCAGTGATCCAAACTGAAGAAAATTATACAGGCGATGATGTGAAGCAGCTGCCCAGGCACCCAACACACCAGGAAGTTGGCAATGAAAACGGCAATCAGCCAGATGGTCTTGTCCAGGCCTTGGATGTTGCCTGGGCCCCACTGTTGCCGTGACTGCTTCATCCGGGAAATGATCTTCACATAGGAGGGAATGATGAGGAGCAGTGGGACAGAAACCTGAATGGAGTAGTGGGACAGGAGATTGTAGGTTACTTCAGTGGTCCTGAACCTGGAGATCACCACCGCTCCACACACATGGATGCCATCCTTCCTGACCCAATAGAGAATGTTAGGATAACTGAAGTAGATGAAGAGGGCGGTGATGGCCCAGAGTAGAAGCGAAACCAGTGCACTGTTCCGAGGGGTCCGGATCATCCGGGACTCCAGAGGGAAGACGATTGCAAAGAAACGGTCAGTGCTGATGGCGCAAATGAACATGGTACTAGACACCAACCCACCGAAGTATAGGATTTTCACCACGACGCAGAGCGAATGGCCAATTTTCCAGTGGTAGTCGGCACTAATGTAGACAGCCCAGGGTCCCATAGAAGCCAGATAAGCAAGGTCACATAGAGCCAGGTTCAGTACGCCTATGGACCCAATACTCCAAGGCTGGGACGGCCGCAGGCAAGCCCACAGGCTCCAGAGGTTTCCAATTATTCCAAGGATGGAAAGTATGTAAAAGACAAGAGGTATGAAGTTGGAGCCGTACATGCGGTTGGAGGGACAATCCATGTATGGAACCAAAGGAAGGGCCAAATCACTGGGGTAGGTGCAGTTCTTTGTCCAAGCCCAGTAAGAACGGTTGTTTACTGCCGACATTTCTTATGCTTGGACTAGATTCTTTTTAATAGAAAAAAAACAAAAAACAAAAAGTAAATTAGTTACCCATCTCTCATAAATTATTATTCTTAGCTTCCCAGCACCAATTTGGTCTGGATGCTGAACTCAATCACAATTTCGGTCTCATCTCATACAACACAGAGCAAAAATCTCTCTTACCTTGAGAAAGCTGAAAGAGGTTTGATTACACCCATGTCAAATGTGCTCGCCTAATACCTCTAACCACTTTTGTTAAGACCACAACACATGCGCACAATAATTTAGTACTTTGTATCTTTGCTCTTGGGAGCTGTGTGCAAAGTAAAGACCATGAGTTGATAATTAACTGCTTCTTTAATGGTCAAAAGTCTAGATCAAATCTCAAATGAAACATTTCTTCTATGTTTTTGGACACTTGTTAGTGGTGACTGATTGATGTATCAACCTGGGCTACATTTCGCAAAAGCGTCGTAAGCCGATAATGGAGACCAGATTTACTGATAACAATGTCCATTTTGCCAGTTTAGTTCCAATATCTTCTAACAACCTTGTTGGAGTAACAAATTGTTGACATTATTTTAGTGAACGGAGTAAAATATGCTTAAATAAACTTAAGCATGTTCATTAACATCTAATTTTTCATCATTAATTTTTTTGTATTATGTATTAAACAATAGAATGTGGTCAACCGCTAATTGGTAAAAATAAAATGACATTCTAATCAAAAATATTTACAAAAAACTCAAATTTTAGACTAAGCAGAATATAAAAATGAAAGAGCTTATTTTTAATCTTGCTGTTTTAATGAACCACAATGCCAAGAATCATTAATGCAAATGAAAACTTAAACATTTACTTTCACAGACTTGTGTACATCTTTATTAACTTGAAAAGACATCCATCTCTTTTACAAAGGAGAGACAGCACTGATTTATAGCATATAAAAAAATAAGTATTTAAGTTTTCAGACTAACAAAAGGAATATATTTTACATATTTACAATATCCAAGAAGTTATATTGGCCAATATACAGACTTTTAACAAGCTAACGTATTTACACAAAAAAAAAAAAAAGGGGTGTAGCATTAAATATACACAAGAACATAAACAGTGTGACTGCATCTCGATGTATGTAGCGTAACATTCCTATGTAGTTTATCTGTACCTATTTGGTCTAAATCTAAAGCAAAACAATTGCATAGTGATTACTACATTTGTAAGCTCAAACTGAGGGATCTCTTGAAGTTAACCACCTCATTGGAAGTGTGACATTAGTGTTACAACCCTTTGAAATGCTTCATTATAATTTATGTTGCTGTTGAGGTGGGGGAAATACGAGGTTTTCAAAACTAAAATGTTCAAATGCAATAAACTGACTGCACTCAAACGTCACCAATTACTTTCAAAACAAAACAAAAAAAGTCAAAAGAGAATTAAAAACACAGTACTAACACAGAGTAAACCTCAGCAGTGAATACACTATATCCTTTTATTCCTAAGCTCCTAATGCTATTGTTATAGGTTTACTATTCCCTAATACAACAAACCTATGTCCCAATATGCATATAGAAGAACCTGTTGAAAGGCACTCAACATAAGATATACGTATATAATCTAGCTTTTCTGTAACAAGAACACAGTCTGTTTTCTGAATTTAACATCTATTATTGCCTTAACATGCATTCATGTAAATGGGTTTAATCAACAGTGGTTTAAGTTTCAACTAGATGCAAAGACAGTGACATTTGTGTAATCTCATTAGCAGATAAACTCAAGGGTGATAGGGCTTTACTGTTAAAAGTCACTGGGCAAATTCAATTATACCTAAATAGGTCACCTGGAAAACGACTCTAATGATCACACAAAATTCCCAGCACAAACAATAATGATCAGCTTCACCTTCATTGCGCTAAGGGAGAAATAATCCTATGTTTAAAGAGCAAGTAAACTTTTTCTTTTATTTTCTTAATGAACTCCAATGGAAAAAAACAACATGCTCCAATATGGAGGTTAGCATGAGTAAACGGCTTCTTTCACAACTATTACCACAAAGAGTTGATGCACAATTGCTAGCAAACCCAGTCAGACATCTAGCTGGTCTAGTAGTTTGAGTATACAAAAAAAAACGTCAAATCAACAAAAGTCTTTGGATTTACCAGAGGCACAACAGGTGGTGCCCACAGCAGCAGGAATTTGACCGCAAACAAACAATAAATACATTTAAAAAAAAAAAAAAACTTTTATTCAGCAAAGATGCATTAAACTAAGCAGCAACCATTTTTTTCTTTTTTTTTTACCTGATACATTGATTGGTAGATCACATTTGTGTTCTATGAACATCTTCCTCGTTTGAGTCTGGTTTGAGAACTGGGGAGCCAGTCACCTTATTCAAAACAGTGTCTTGAACCTTTAACCCTAGAGGAACCAGTTTAGGCATAGGCCGCCATGTCACACTGGTCCCTTCATTGGTAGACTGACCTGATGCAGCTTCACATGCAGCTTTCATGTGCAACAGAGGTGGCAGTGTAGGGGCATCACCTTTATCGTTGCACGTTGGGGCATGTGGACTCTGAACGTTTGTTGATGGTGCAACCCCAGATTCAGATGAAACGGAAGGTGAATCTGATCCAAAAATGACTTTGACCAAGTCATCCACTTTGGGTGGGATATCGATTTCATCTTTAGAGTCTGGAGACATTAGATCTTCATCCAGAGTTAGGAACAAGGGACTGAGAGCACGGTCATCATCCCGTTCTTCATCTGCCTGCTTGTCCAAACATGACTGTATCTCACCTGGCACGACAATTCTCTGATCTTCATCTTCGTTACTCAGCTGCTGGCTAAGGAGAACAAGTTCGTCTAACAAAGACATGAGATTTTCATCCTCAGGATCGTTGCAGTCATCCGGACCTTTCTTGTCCAGTCCTTCTTGGTTGGATGAAGTAACAGATGCACTGTTCTCATCTCCTCCAACAGGTTGTTTGGGGACATCCTTGGATTGGGGCTCATACACAACTGCCCTTTCCTCCAAATCAGGAATTTTAACATCTGAAGGGTTCTGCTGATTCTCCACAGGTGCAAGGACAGATGTTGGCTGTGCCTGGACAACAGATGTATCTTCCACAACTTTGTGTGGTATTACCAGATTCTCCACTGGTGGAACCAGAGAAATAACATTGGTGATATTTGGAAGGTTGGCGGAATCCACTGAAAATGAGGCATTGCAAAATAAACAAATTTTACCCATATGAATATCACTGAAGTATGGAAGCCTGTTTCCGCCACTGAATAAAAAATAAAAAAGGTAATTGCGACTTTTTCCCTCAAAATTGTATCTTTCTTCAGAACTGTGAGATATAAACTTGCAATTCTGAAGTGTTTTTCTCAGAATTGCATGATATAAACTCAAATTGGAGTTTAAAAAGTCCGAATGTGACGATATAGATTTACGTTCTGCATGTAGTGCACAATTCTGATAAATAAATTCTATTACGAGAAAAAAGTCCGAATTTCAAGTTCTCGCAATTGAGAAATTATTTTTCCACATAAAACTTTGAGTTTATATCTCAATTCTGACCTCTCGCAATTCTGACTTATTTTCTCACAACTGTGAGATATAAACTCACATTGCAAGTTCTGTTTTGGCCGCGGAAGCATGGTAGCGGGCTTTGTCTTGAACACACTTCATCAGGAAACTTTTCCTCTTGTTATTTGGTTTTAACTGATTTATTTATATTGACCAACAAAAAACATATTAAAATGAAGATACAAATTATACCAAACGAAACTCGTTCCAAAAAAAGGATTCTACAAACAAAAACGTATGAAGTGGTTAAAAAAATATGTCTGACCCACTTCCTTTCATCCAGCGTACTGCCGTCCGATTTACCATGCCCTTATGACGTTTACAATTTTCGTTCTTAATTAACAATGAACTAAAATAAAACAACACCAAATAATAAACATATAAAATAAAAATACACTTTCTAAATGGCAACACGTTATAAAGTCCAATTCGGGGGAAAAAAATACTATTTTCTGACAATTGTGAATTTCCCTCACAATTCTGATTTTATAACTCGCAATTTTGTGTTATAAAGTCAGAATTTCAAGATTTAAACTTGCAATTCTAAGAAAAAAAAAGTCATAATTGCGAGTTTATATCTCACAATTCTCACTTTATTTCTCAGAATTGTGACTTTATTTCTCAGATTTGCAAGTTTATATCATGCAGGTCTGACTTTGTAACTCGCAACTGGAAGTTTATATCACACAATTCTGACTTTATAACTCGCAATTGCGAGTTTACATCATGTAATTCTGAGAAAGAAAAGTCCGAATTGTGAGATAAAAGCCACAATTACCTTTAAAAAATGTTATTCAGTTGCTGAAACGGGCTTCCATACTGAAAAATGTAGTCAACTTAATAAATAATCTGATTCAATTGATATATGACTATACCAGCCAAGGTAACTCACCTTGTGTGTTAATATTAACAGGACTGTTTGTAATTTTAATAAACTGAGACTGCAACAATGAAAGGGGATTTTTCACTCCAACCGAGTGCGATACTGCAGGAACTATGGACACAGATGCAACACCTAGTAAAAAAAGAAAAGACGAACACAAAATGCTTATCATATCACTTATTATAGCCATGACATTTTTAAAAGCATCATTAACCTGTTCAGAGACAAACCTGGTGTGGATGATTGCTGTGTCCCTACAGAGGTGATGCCAATCGGTTGAAGTGGGTTGTTTATGGTTATGATTTGGTTGCATGGAACCATGGTATTCATCAGAGGGAATACTTGAGGTATACACACTAAAAACACAAGAGACATCGAAAAGTGAGAACATCCAAAAACCAGTTCCATCCAAGTCAAGTCAACATGGCACATGTAGGTAAATGTTTTCTTCTCTGACTAACCATTAGTAAAAAGAGGCTCGTTGGCTGGAGATCCTTGTATCATCTGGGATGTAGCACGGGAGAGAATGTTTGGACGCGTTCTCTCACGTGGTATTGGGGAATGTTTTACAGGACTTGGGACAGAGACAGGTTTCTTTTGTGGACTGGAGTTAAAGGATGGCTGAGAAGGTTTAGACGTGCTACCTTTCTCTTTATCCTGAGTTTTAAGAGAGTTTTTGCTAGCATCGAGGTTTGCAGGCGAGGCTGGTGCGGATTTGGAAACACTTTCAGTCTGTTCCAGGCTTTTTTGTTTTTTAATACTCAAGTCCATTGGTTTGGAAGGAGAATAGGTAGGTTTGGGAACATCTTTCAATTTGTTCTGGTATGCTAAACCTTTCTGTTTACTTTCAAGATCAGCTAGTTTACGTTTAGATTTGGGCATTGCCTGGTTCAGCTGGGACTTCATCTCTTTTGCATTAGACTGGGCTTCCAGGGATTTTTGTTTAGCAATAATTTCATTAAGCTTCTGCCTGATGGACTCTGTACTCTTCTCTGTGGACAAAAACAGATACAATGTTTGTTAGCAAAACACAGATGTTCATGCATTAACATTATATAATTTAATATAAGAATACATCACAAATACGAAGTTGCTGATTTGTTATAACAACTTGTGCAAGAAAAAAATGATTCCACTGTCTGAAGGACTGCCTTACCACACAATAGTGAAAGTGTCTGTAGGTAACGCTGTCTCTTAAATTGCAGCCTCGCTCTTCTTTCTACTAAGTGGTCCTCCTGTTTAACCAGGGACTCAATCTCTTTTTGAGCCTTGGAAAAAAAAAAAAGCCATAAAACAAAATGTTTTCAATGTGATTACAAGCATGAAATGAAACAAAACCAACAACAAACCATTGTAAGGATTCTCATCTTGGAGGTCTTAAGATTTTTTGAAGGCTTTCCGAGTGTTGCATGAAGTTTAAGAAAGCACTCTTTAAGTGTGTGGCGCCTCTTTCTCTCCAGCCTCACTCTCTGTACAAATATATTTTATAATACAATGCATGAAATATATTACAAAACACATAGACAGGGTTGGATCAGTCATTTAAAAAAATGTATGTGTGAAACAGAGGATAAAACTTACCTTGACCCTCACCTCCAACCTTTCATCATGAATGTGCTTCTGGTCACTGCAAAAAGTTTAAAAATAATTGGTTCACTTTTATAAGCAAAGCATCTATTTCTAAATGCACCCGTAGTGTAGAAATGAATCAGGTTAAATACCAAAATAAAACATAAAAAAAGAAGCAAACTACACTTCCACATAATCAGATGTGCATTACCTCTGATGTTGATTCCGCCTCAATGCAGATGCCTGAAATTTGGTAATATAGTTTTCCTCGGCAGACTCTTCAATAGTCTCAATATCAACCACCACCTCTGCATAATCTTTCATCTCAGAGCCCAAACCATCTGTATCCAACATTCTCTCCTCTTTATCAGAACCCTGGATAAAAAATAAAACTAGCCTGAACAAACAATATAATAGTTTGTTGAGCTACATTAAATTATTCAGAAAAGGTGAAAAGAGTAAATTTTACAAAGCTCTTACACTCAAACTACATGCATCTTCTCGGTCATCATCACTGTACAGGTCAGAGTCATCAGTTAATTCTGTTACGTCCGAACCAATCTCTTCCTCTTCAGAAACTGGAGCGATGTTAAAATGTGTTTCTTTCACTTTGGGATTAGCTCTGTTACCAGCTTCAGCCAAACTCGAACCGCCTCCAGAAAACCGACTGGGATTTGGAGAGGAGGCAGCAGAAGATGGAAGCTCTGATATATTTTCTGCTATTAGTTCAGAACCGTCACAGCTTTTTTGTTTAGAAGGATCCATTTCAGATTGGTTACGGACATGACTGACTGCCCCTTCTGTTGAAAGTGAGCTAACAGAAACAACAGTCTCAGACTTAGTGGAGTTTTGGTTTGGTAGCGTTGAACTTCCATGCTTAAGCAATGTAAAGCCACTCTGAGGGAGGATAGGGGAGGAAGTTGGAATGATAATTCCAGTGTTTTGAACAGGATTTGGTGGGAGAATCCTTAATGTGCAAGTGCCAGACTGTCCCAGAAAGCCTGGGACAACTTTAAGGGTAGAAGGAAGGCTGCTCAATGAGACCGTCTTGGATGACGTGAGTGTCACTGGCTTGCCACTCATAGATGAAGATGTAGAGACTGGTATAGTGACAGCAGGCTTTGTCTGCATTTGTGGCGTTGGGCTGGAAGATGTGACTATGGTAGGGCTGCCACCCTGAGGCTTTTTTGGATTGACTGCAGTAGGTGCGGGCAAACGAATAAAAGTTGCTGCGGGGGATAAAGACATAATTATTAATTAATATAATAATATAATGCCTTTTGGGGATAAGCACACATTTGTTTTGCTATTTCTCCAAACAAGTTTATGAACTTCTCACCGGATTTCAGTAAAATAATGTTTAGAACATGCTACGCAAAAATGACATCAATTCTGAAATTAAACAGTGTTTGCCAGCAAAACACTAACAAATTAAACCACTAATAGTGAATTTAAATACCATTTCAAAAACACTTGAAATCTGTGTAACCATTTATGTGAAGTTTCAAGACTGGAGCTGCTATTGGTTTACATTTTTAACAAAATGGCTATAAAACTAACTATATATACAATATACAACTATAACTATATATAAGGCTAATATACATTCCTGTAGCTCAAAAAGTAGAGTATGGTGCAAGCAATGCCAATGTCATGGGTTCGATTCTCAGAGAAAGCATGGACTAACAAAATGTAAATGTGTACCTTGAATGCAAAGTGGCTTTGGATAAAAGTGTCTGCCAAATGTGTTATACATCTATATTTACTTTTTTTCCTGAACCAATTAATATGGTATTCCAGAACCACTTACGTTGACCTTGAGATAGGAGGCTGGGTTTGATAGCTTTGATTTGACTTAGAGGCACCAACTGCAACAGCTGGCCATTAGGATTACGGTACAATGTGTTGCCATCAGCTGTCTTCACCACCTGAAGCAGCACCTTTTGGCCTGGGGTCTGTGGGGGATGAGTCTGTGTGACAGGCTTTGTAAACCTTGGACCACTACTGGTGAGGCCTGTACTATGGGACATAACTGTGATATAAACAGTCTTTTTTCCAGGAGTGGTTGATCCAGGTGAAGAGACAGTAGTTGTTGGGGTTAGACCAGACACACCTGAAAAAAGGGAAAATGTTTATTATGGCAACTTAAACATTGGGCTTGGTTGCTTGGTGAAATGACATTGTGAAGCATATAAAGTCAGCAGGCCCAAAGCACCAAACTAGCCCACAATCAAAACAAATGATGATGGTGACACATTATGTCCACAACAGAAAAACACCTCAGTTGCATTGCAAATGGTCTGAGACACTATGTGACCACAAATTGAAAGGTAGTTTAAAATGTGTGACTGGTTGCTTTGTTAAACATGGTCGGATTAATTTGTAATGTTCAAAACAATTACCATAAATTACACAATGCTGAATGAATCCAGAGGAATCAAAACAGATTCATATTTTCATTTACCACTGTAGACATAGTGCCACACATCTTTACATCTCTGTCTATACAGAAAAAAGATCTGACATGAAGATATAATGTGTCATATCAAAATCAAAGATTTTGTTGAAGTCTACAATAGCAGTCACAAATGATGATAAAAAAAGATCATGGGAAGGAAGGGTACACAAAACATAGGAAAATGTAAGTAATCCAGCATCATACTTTGAAGCTATAGCAAGCTCTAAATCACAAGCACAGACCCATATGAAGGTCAAGTATGTTACATTCTCCCAGTAGATGCATGGCCAAGGTTTTGTTGGAGGGGGAAGCAAAGACACACAATGGCAAACCAAGGAAGCCAGGCTTACCCAGAGGCAGGCTGGGTGATTTAGTGAGGATGGTTATGGCAGGGGCTTGGATTTTTGATACAGTGGGAAAACTGGCGCTACCTGTGGAGTCTGAGTGCTTAGACACTTGGGTAACCAAGCCTGCTTTAAGAGAAGAAAGAGCCACCCCAGAAGCCCCAGCCTCCCTGCCACTCATCAACATGGAGGAGGGGATGACAATTTTTGGAACAGAAGGCTGTAAGTGTGAGGTGCTAGTGTTGGACAGATTTTGAGAGTTGATGTGGTTGACCACAAACTGGGTGAAGACCTTTCCCACTGGGGGCTTGGTCACTATGCAAAAAACAAATTAAGGAGCAGGTTAAGTCTGCTACTTAAGTTATGCACATACTCACATGCAGTAAAGCTGCACAAATGTATCAGTGATACGCACTGCTCAATAATATACTAGACGTCCAATATTTTGGTCAATAACCTTGAGGGGAAATGCCTGGAGGTGAAACTGCGAACCTTTTCTTGACTTACCTACAGACTTGATGAGCGGTGTGGTTGTAGAAGCAGACGTGCTGGTAACTGTAGTTACTGTGGACACAGTAGAGACCGGAATGGATGTGATAGAGGCCTTTGTAACAGTTGATGTTGTTGCCACGTTAGGTCCAGACTGACTGACTGGACATATTCTCCCTGTAATATAAGCTGCCAGTCTGTTGGCAGGGTGCAAAGCTCCCATCTTTCCCAGCTCTAATTTGGCTTGTGGGTATGTCTTTCCATTAACCTGCAAGAACAATTGATCACAGGTTTTAAAGGTCAGGTTCTAGTCCATTCGAAAATAACCACACCTTAAATTTACTTTATGCTATTGTGTATTCCAATACATCTAAATGGTTTTATCAGATAATTGCATGCATACCATTATCCGTCCTGGAGCATCAGGTGCTTTTTTCTCAGCCTTGAGCAAGCCTGCAGGACAACACCTGGAGAGGAAGGGCAGACCTTTCACCTCACTCATCTCTACATCCTTTTTCAGCTCAACTTTGTTTTGCAGAACCTTCTCGTCTTCTGTTTTCTTCTCTGTAGGTTGAGAGATGATGACTTTGTATGTATCGACAGAACCATCCTCCTTCTCTTGTAGAGTCTTGGAGACTGGCTGAATGAAGTACTTGCCAATCCAGAAAGGATGCTTCAAACGATCCTGAGCCATGTGCTCACATACTATCCGCATAACATAATTTCTGGTGTCTGTACTAGCCCAACTGCATTCGGATATAATCTCAAGCCGCTTGGCAGGGCCAGACAAATTAAGAGGTACAAGCTCTCCCTCCTCGATATCTGTGAGTGGAAGGAAAAAAGGAGATTTCAATTTAAGGACCAGCTTTGTAAGACATTAAACTTGTCTTTGAACCTGACAATATGTTGTCCGACACAAACCATAATAACACCAGCTATTAGCTAATTACCAGTTAGAACAAAACTCACCTTGTGTAGAGACCTGTGAGATATGGTGTTGGTCAACCTGCAAAAATTACAAAAGGTTTAGTTAGTGTAAAATTTTCACATGGTATTTACCAAAAATGTGCCATCCTTCATGAAGTAATCTCACCATTTTTTGTTTATCATGGCACACGGAGGAAAACGGTCGCGAACGAGCACATGTAAGCTCGCTCTCCATATTGTCCTCAGTCATATTCAAATTTCTCTCTTCCATCTGAATAAAGTAAGGAAATACTTAGGATATCAAAGTGTACACATCAATGAACTTACGAAACCGAGCTAATTTGAAAAATGACAAATACAAGGAATCGATAATGGAAAGAAAATTGCACATGAAATAGTAAAGCCATTAAAGCGTGTTTAAATGAACAGTGATCAAAACTGATGTTATGGTTGCAACGTCTTCTAAAACTATAAGTCTGAGTGTCTCACCCTTTTTTGTTTTGAAGGACTGAAAAAGCTTTCCAGGTCATGCTGAAATTCTCGAGACAAGAGTGCTGGAGAGGTGGATCTCAGAGGAAGAGGACAGAAAAGAACTTCTGAATCCAAACCTTCTCTTTTTCGATCCCATAATGTACTCACACGTTTAGCCGGTTCAGGTGCTGTATCCGGATCTGTCAGTACTGCAGCAGAAGGGCAACATAATTCAATTAATTTCATTTGCATAGCTCTTTTCTCAGTACAAATTGTTTCAAAGCAACTTTTTAAGCAATACAAGCATGTTGGAAAGATACAAAAATATTATGTTAAAATAATGGGCAAAGTGGTCAAATGTTAGTAATGATAACAGTACTGCTATTGCAATAAATTATAGACTGACCATAAGTCTTTCTCTTTTTATTTTTCTTCCTCCATTTAGCCTTGTTCTCCTCTGACACTCGCTGAGGTTCAGACTCATCTGTTGCACTTTCCTCCTGTTTGGGGGTCTTAAGTGCAACAACTTTGCGTCGTAGGCAGCTACAGCCCAACATGCACTGAGGTTTTCCACAGTGATGATGTCGCCTTAAGTGAACCAGACTGGCACACACGCAGCCAAGCCTACAGAATACATTGAGGCAGGGTGGTGCACGTCGTCTTATAATTCTGATGGCATCAGGGTTTCCTTTTGATACCCCCTTAAAACAGAGAGAAAAAGAGATTAGGAAGAATGTAAGGTGTTTTGGAGAACATTCTGTTATTATTGACAATCAAACTACACACTAAGATGAGTTCCACTTTGACTTGTACCTCAGCGGTGACGAGAGTGGCTAGTGCGATGGCTGCCCTTTCTTCTGTGATATAGGTACGGTGTTTGCCTTCCCACACTGCTCCATCTTCCACATCCATCAGCTTCACCAGAGTCTTAGGCAAACCTGTAGTACGTCCAGCTGCACAACTTGATGGCGTGGAGCCAGAAACTTCAACCGCGGGAGTCTTATTAAAAGCTACCACTGCAGCAGTTTCTAGAGCAGGCTTTTCAGCACTCAAACTCTTGGATTCCTTCTTAGTTTTATATTTCTTGTTTTGCTGTGGCTTTTTCAAGCGCAAAGCAGGTTTGTTAACAGTAAGCACTGGTTTTGTTTGCTTTCCTATACCTGACTTTAAGTGTTTTTTAGATTGATTTTCCTCCTTGAGCTTGAAAGTTGGCTTGACTTTATTGGATGTTGTGGATAAGGTAGCTGGTACTTGTTTCTTAAGTACACTATCCAGGGTACGAACGTAGCTAGTGCTCTTAGTGGGTAGCTGGTATGCAACATGCGTAACATCAGTCTGGGATAAGGCTGCAGCTCGTTCATCTATCAGTTTGCCCTCACTGGCCAGGTACTCATCCAGCATGTCACTACAAAATGCGGAGAGGTTCTTCTGTCCTGCATCTGTGCTTGACATGCCTGCAAATAAAATGTAATTCAAAATCATCTTTTAGCAGCATTATCATATCAATATTTCAAGTTAGTTAATATCATATTAAAGATATATTCTTGTAATGAATTACTGACAAAATGGCATACCGTCGGTAAGGGATCCTGAGCCAGCAAACTTATCTCTCCATCCTTTAATTTTGGTGAAGTCAGTGGTTTTTCCTGTCCTTGAAACAAACCGGACTACAGAGGGAAAATGCATTCATGACAATGAAAACCTGAATCATCATTCAGGCATGATTTATTTGCTTGTTAGTTAATATTACTAAGATCCGTTACCTTGAGATGATGCTGAACTTCTTTCGGGTGAGAGTACAGGAGGGGGTATGGGTAATTGCACACCCAGATATTGCAGGTCAATTTCCAGGGTGAGATCAAGCAGATTCAACTTCAATCCAACTATGATGAGAGAAAATTAAAATTAAAACTTTATTGAGCTGTTGTATAATGTATGGTAATACAATTGTGATACTTGTAAAGTTGTTCAAAATCAAAAACCTTCTTGTAGCACCGGATGAATGACCTGTCTGTGCCTCATGACTTTCAGATCACATAAAAGCATTTTCTCTAGCTCCTCAATCTTTTCCTCTATATTTTCATAGCTGGCCCCTGTTTAAAGCAAAAATATATATAAATAAAACATTTGCTAACTTTAAAGTGGTTCCTTTACATTAATCACGATAAGACATTTAATTCTTACCATCAGGATTCTCTGTGGTTTTTTGTGCAGTCTCCGTTTTGGCATCATCTCCAAGGTGAATCTCAAGAGCTTTCTATTTCAGAATTAAGGTATATAAACCACATAGAATGTCACAAGGACGTACTGTCATAAATGAATAGAAAGTGTACTGTAGACAGGTCCAGGTCAAATAAAAAAAAATATTGTTTAAAACATTTTAAAGTAACAAAGCAAAACAAATAAAGCAAAAGTTGTCCATCAATTACAATTCTTCTGAAGTTAAACAAATTCTTTGTATGAAGAACAGGCCACATTTTAAAACATTGCTTAAAAAAATAATTTCCCCTCCACGTCACACTTGAATACATTCAGTTATTGGATTTGTATATTCAAATATGGTATATATTTAATACACATTGACTCAGGTTTTATGTCAGTAACAATGATTTACCAGAGAGGCAGTAGTAAATGACTTCATTGATATCAAGCTTGGCACAATCATCATATGAATGTTTTGGAATAAGGGTGAGATTCCATTTTTGGGTGGCTGATGGTTTTAAAGTTTTCTTTCTACATTCTAAAGTAAATTGACATGTTATTTGTGTTACCTTTGACAAGAAGGAGATAAACAACTGGCCTTCAACATCCTCCAGGCTGGGCTGCATTGGAACAGATATGGGTCCTTTGGACACCTCATTATCTTCACTGAACTTCAATTTTCCTGTTTTTTTCTGTTTAGCCTTGAATTTCTTGAAAGTGCTTCCATGAGAGTAATGTTTAATTGGTTCAGGAACAATGTGATCAGAAACATTGGTCTCACAACTAACTGCAGGCTGCAAGTCATTAAGAGGGCCTGGTCGATCAGAGCACTGACTTTGAGAGATCAAGTCAATTGTTTCCCTGGGATATTCTGGCCCACTAGGGACACTTGGTGACAATGATTCTCTTGAAATTACAGTTCCATCCAGAGGTCTTTCTGGAATAAAATCAAGGATCTTTCTGGGAGGTACTGGCTTGTTGTTGAATAGACCTAGTGGGAAAAGGTCAGGAGAGAAAGAACCTGTGCAGTCCAATAGTCTTTCTGGAAAAGAATCAAGGGTCTTTCTAGGAGGTACTGGTCTTTCACAGAATAGACTTGGTGGAAATGGATCAGGAGAAGAAGGAGCTGGGCTGGGTAAGGAGAAGTCTGGGGAAGATGGGTCATCTAATGGCAAGGAAAGGGATTCTTCATGTGTGAACAAAATGTGTGGAGGAACTTCTTCAGAAAAAAGCTCAGGACAAGAGCCCTTGGAAGTGTCTAGGAGGCAATTAGAAATGGATTCGCTCCCAGTATCTTCAGGCGCTGATGCAAGTTGCTGGTAAGGAATAACGCTATTGTCTGTACTAGATGGCACATCAAAAACAGATGCAGTGACAGAAGGGACAGTTGGTGTGTCAGCAGAGTCAATGTTAACTTCAGGTGAAGTAGGTGAACAAGTGTCATGCAAAGTGTCACATGTAGGGAGAGATGAAATGTCTGACTGAGACCTGAGTGTGTTGTCAGGATCTGTCATATAAACAGCATCAGCATTATGAAACACACTAGAGACATTGTCAGGTGTTCGGTCAGGATCAGGTTTGGAGGGAGAGGTAGTGCTTGGGGCATTTAATGTATCACTACAAATCAGGAAAGGTGAAAATCTAACAGATAATTGTGTTTCTACAGATATAGGGGATGAAGTTGCTGATGAAGATGATAACGTAGTGGACTGAGATGTTATGTTGCTTGCATCTGTTGTTGATGATAATTTAACTTTTTCAGATAATGAGGCAAGTACTGGTTGTGAATCGGAGTTAGTGGTAACACAAGGGATGGAAGACATCAAGGGAGACGAGGTTTCAGGGGTTAAGACAGGTTCACAGGACTTTTCAGAGTCTAAGGATGAGCTGGGAACATTAGGTTTTGGTGTAGTAGGTCTCGTCTTAGACTTTCTCTGTTTAAGAAACTGAGCAAGGAGTGGTAGGGGTACACGTTCTGGCCGCTTATGTGGTAAAGCTTTCTTTGTGTTTGCTTCAGACTTGGCCTCAGTGTCCAGAGAAGAAAGGGTCTCCATCCCCTTTTCATCATTTTGGTCACAGGATAGCAATGTAATCTCGTCAGCTTTGTATTCATGCATTTCTGTTTTATTCTCATCTATTTTCAACTCTGTTTTTGAGGAGGTGTCTGTGCTTTTACATCTGTGAATGTCACCTACCACAGTTTCATCTTTACTAACAACTTGTAGTATATTTTCTGTTTTGGATGATATGTCTATTCCCTCCTTTTGTTCACTTGTTGTGGATGTTTGCAAGACCACACCATTTTTCGTGATATTCTCGAGTGATAACCTTTTTACTTTCACATGAGCACCTTTAATAAAGTCTGAGAATGCCAATGACGATGGGCGCTTCTTGCTGCTGTCAGAGAACGGGAGAGAAAAGACAAACATTGTTAAATTTGGCAAAATTGGCAAATATGTACAATATCTGAAAATATTTTTATATGCAGGCTACAGCCTAAAACACACTATGCAAGTATGTGAATGCAAACACTTTGAGTACTTCTTTCTCTTTCTGGCCAACTGATATCATAGTGGATCAACCACTTGAAGAGAATCTCGCTGAGAACGTTAGATAAATTGTCAACATGTTTATGGCTAGCTACCTGAATAATACCACAGCCAGTTCATTCCAAACCAGTAAAATCTTCCTTCATCTACAGAATACAAATTAAGATATTTTTTGATGAAATCCGAGAGCTTTCTAGACAGCAACACAACTACCACGTTCAAAGCCCAGAAAGGTAGTAAGGACATCATTAAAACATCAGTGGTTCAACCATAATTTTATGAAGCTACGGGAATATTTCTATTAGCTATAGCTAATAGAATATAGCTATTTTTACTTTATTAAAAAAAAGTTTCTCTTTCGTGTGGTGCTGTTGACGCAGGAGCCGGTGTTCTGACATAGAACCCAGATGCGCTGCATCTTGTTTACAAGCAGAGGAAGATGCACGCTGTACATAAAACAGTTTTCGTAAGCATGGCTGAAGATTTCGACAGAGAGGATGGATGACTTGCAATTTTTTGCCCAGCCTTACTTATTTGAACCAGAATATACAGATGATGAACTAAGAAAGATGGATTTTCTGCATAACTCCGGCTCTGCGTCACAGCACCACAGACTCGATATTTGTGGTACTCTTGTAAATGCGCATTGAAGACTGACATGGAAGAAAATAAATACTTGAATAAAGCTTCATAATTGTAGCTTCATAAAATTATGACTGAAACACTGATGTCACATGGACTATTTTAACGATGTCCTTACTACCTTTCTGGGCCTTGAACGTGGTAGTTCCCTTGCTGTCTATGCATGGTCAGAAAGCTCTTGGATTTCATCAAAAATATCCTAATTTGTGTTCTGAAGACGAACAAAGGTCTTACGGGTTTGGAATGACATGAGGGTGAGTAAATTAATGACAGAATTTTTATTTTTGGGTGAACTATCCCTTTAACTGCACAAAAATCTGAAGGGAACTATATTGCGTACTGAGGTCTAATGCTACTGTAATGCAAGAATGCATGTCAAGTACATACAACAGGACAACGCGTTGGTCAAGCATTCAAACACTTGTGTAGAGTATGTTTCTTGTGTAAATCTGATTCTGTTTGATAAATGTATGTTGATAAAACTACTTACCACAAACTTGTAACATTTGAATCTACAATGGTAGCATCGCCATTAACAGCTTTCCTTTCTCCATTTGTAGGGCTGGGAACATTCTGATCCTTACTGACCTTAACAGTAGCATTTCTCTTCATGAACAGAGTTTTTAAATTATTCAAAGTTGTCATCTCCCTGCTTAGCTTGAGCTCACTCTTTGCTTCCTCAGTGGACATTCCATTCTTGGCCTTAGATGATCGAGCATTGACCGCATCGTCCCTGAAACCTTTGGCAAAGGGGTTGTAGTCAATTTTGAGTTGGGTGATGCGAAGGTTTTGATAGGCTGTGACCGCAAAGAACTCTGTCTGAGAAAAACTTAGAGTTACGACATTGGGTCTGTCAACTTGAATGTTTTTAGAGTCTTTGTCTGCAGGTATGATATGAAGTCGAGGAAGGTATCGGTGCATTGAGTGCAAAATAATATGGTCCTCTTGGTCCAAGTTGTTGCAAAGTTTCAGTCTGTAAAAAGAAACAGGGTACTGCATCCAGTGTAGGCCAGTAGCAGGGGATTCTGGGTGTACAAATAAACGTGAAACATGAGGCTCGGCCTTCCCATTGGTTTCCCATCCTTTTCCACTCCATTTGTATCTGTAGTTATCAACTGGAACAATATCCATTGCCAACAAGTAACTCTGGAAAGGTTCCATTCCAGAGAGACGAAAGCGGCAGTAGGGGAACATTCTACGACCTTGTTTGGTCAGAATCATCTCAGTCTGACATCTATAAAACTCATTCCACATACTGTTGTTGTCCAGTGTAACAGTGATGCCTTTACATCTAGCATCTGCTGGCAAGTTCTCAGACTGTGCGGTGCTGTTGGTATCTGCAAAAGTGGATGATGTTGGATGGATGCCTGTTACAACAGAGGATTTCACCATTTTATTTGCTTCACTAATTGCCATCAGGCTGCACTTGTCTTTCCCACTATCACCAGTCTGCAACTGTTTAAGGACAACAAAGATGGGCGGTGGAGAGATAGTGGGAGGTGCCAGTGTTGGGGCAGTCACGCCTTCTTCATGAAGCACCATTGCTCCCTGCTTCTCTGTATCTGCCATGGGAGTTACAAAGTCATCTGGAAAGCTTCCGAATCTCTCACCTCAGCGTATATCAGGTCTACATCCTTAAAAAAACAAGACATACATGACATGGCACGGTCAAAGCATGTTTAAAAGCTAGCAACTGGAAAGCTTAACAACTACATTATATAGTGATTGTGTGTTACTCCCTAGATTACTCCTCTACTAGTTAGTTGCAGCCTTGCTTGGCCTATATGCATAAATATGTGAGGACAACAATTTATTCCACAAATGTAATACCTTGTCTGTTGTCAAACGGTTGACACCATGATTGAAAAGTTTGAAACACAAAACTAATGCGTGTAGTGTATGGTGCTTATTGGACTACATACATTGCAAGAGGTTGTCCATCATAGGTAAGTCATACGCAAGTATTACATTAGCCTCAAGGTAATACTTGCGAGGACATCTAAGTCCTAGACATAAAGTGTATCATGGACATATTATTCAACCCTGCTCCTGGAAATCAATCTACTTCGCAACAGAGTTTTGTGCACACTTGAGTCAGCTACACTTGAAAATTACAGGCAGGTGCAGGAATGGAACATAACTTTGCATGAAAGTGGCTACCTTGTACGTAAAAAGTCTATATCTACCTCTTGCTCTGTAAGGGACAAACAGTAAATGATAAGCCTTGGTATTTAGTCACATTCAAGTCAAAAAGAACTGTAAACATATGGAGGAACTGATACAAAGAATACTTTCAGCACTTACAAAGGGATCTGTTGCCTTAAGAATGAGAATTGATCAAATATACTGCTATGGTACCTTGAACAGTTCATGGCAACCACTGACTGACTTTCGCCCTGTTTCCACCTGGTATTAAATTGTTTTCTATGATCTGGGGCCGGTTGCATAAAAGGTTTAGACTAGTCTTAAAAGTTAGTCAGCGAATTTTTTCTTTAAGGCAGGTCATTTATTTTTTATTTACTTAAAAATGTACATTAGTCTAAGTTGAATCCAAAAAATAAGACTGATTACCCTTTGGTTAACTGCTAGTTGGTCAGACTAGTACTTAAGACACTGTCTTAACATAGAGGCTAAGTTTATGCAACTGGGCCCTGATCACAAGGGGTTTGCTTTAAAGTGGTCAACATTCAATTTTGGGATGTGTTGTAACTAGCTAAATTACAGCCGCCCTCCTTATCCTCATTTGGTTGCTTTACCTTTCGCTCGTAAGCTGTGGAACATTATTTTGCTCATTCAATAATAGTATTGACGTTCCGATAAACTGATTTCAGGCTTATGGGGAATGTTTTGACAAAATCTGAACACAAGTATTTACAGGAGTATTACCAGTTGGAATCAGTAATGTGTTTTGACTGACCACTTGTGATTGTATCTCTGAAAACACATCTTAATAACAAGTGGAAACAGGAACTTTGAGTAACATTCACCTACTGTCCTTTATTGACTGCCACGAGTCTAGCTCAACCACTTGGTCAGTACACTTTTTTTTTTTTTGAACAGTTCAGCATATAAACCTCTGACTCTGTCATGACCACTACTCACCCCAAAATTTACAAGTTAAACTAACAAAATGTAGACACTGCAACTTCACTATTATCAAATAGGCCTAATATAGCACTTCCTCTTTCACTATCATAAAATATGGGCAAGTCGTTGCCTAATGGTTAGAGAGTCGGACTCGTAACCCAAAGGTTGCGAGTTCGACTCTCAGGTCCAGCAGGGACTGTAGGTGGGGAGAGTGAATCTACAGCACTCTCTCCCACCTTCAATCCCATGACTAAGGTGCCCTTGAGCAAGGCACCGAACCCCCAACTGCTCCCCGGTGTGTGTAAATGGCTGCCCACTGCTCCGGTAGTGCGCGCACTAAGGCAGAGCACTATTGGTATGGGTAACCATACTTGGCCACACGTCACATCACTCACTTCAATTTAGTGAGGCTAAAATCAAAAGGCAAAAAATAGAGTTAAGTGAAACATGTTAGTCTCCAAAGAAATAATTCCATTTTGGAGGTCCTGTCGTTTCCCTTCATTAAGTTTATACATGTGTACACTGAACATATGCATGGGGACAAACGGAGGTATGTACATAAACAAGGAAACCTCTTTGGAAACAATCATTATTATTCTTGCAGTTCCATTTGGTGCTACTAGTTGCACCATTTTAAAAACAAAGTAATGGTATTTTGAGTTAGGATGTTTTAATGGTCAGCTATAATAATAACCTGTGTTATGTTGTCAACAGTGGACAGTGAATTAAGTACAAAAGAGTATTATTGGTTTTAATGTATCACTTAAAAACGTCTCAAATTAAGCATAAAAATAAAAAACTACTACAAGAAAGAAAAAAAAACTACATTTTAAATGTAAACAATACTGGGTGTGACTGAGTTTCCAGGCAATACCTAGTTGTGACAGGCAATACTAGAGTAGCTGCAAAGAAGTCTCACAGCTGACTGATCATGGGGACAATATACACACATTTTTCATTAAATTTGCAGCAAAACAAAACCTTCAAGAATTATCAAAGCACATAGGTAGGCTAGAAGATACAGGTACAGGCAGCTTTTTGCTAGATATCCAGAAACTGCATAATAAACTTCAGTCTTGCTGCAAGCTCATAGATGACACTTTGTTTATTCTTAAAGAAGTACAAAAACCTTTTTATTTATCTTTTGTCTGTATGGTGATTAGACTATCATCTCAATGGAGAATTGTGTTTTGTCCTACCTGTGACATGACTCGACCTGGCTCTTCTAATCCAGAATATTTTATTAATAACTTAAGTACTAAAACGGGTCATATGACACCCTAAATGACAGGTAACTAACTAACCCACAACTGAACATAGTTATAAACAGAATTATTTTAAAAAAAATGTGATGGAAAGCTTTTGTGAAAACTATTGAGTATGAAAGTATGAATCTTTAAATTGCTTTTCAAAAGAACTAAAATTTTCAGAACTTTATAAATACCCTGCAAATATAGCCTAGACTAAGCGAATGTATAGAATTTACTCAATGTACTTATGAGGCCTGTAATAAATATATATGAATTCTTGTTGGCTTCTGATTGGTCAAAAATACTATATTTAGCAATGTGTTCTTGAAAGCAACTACTATATATAGCAATGTTGTCTGGTGCAAACATGTCATGTTAACTTAAAATTGTTTCAATAAATATCATTATTAATTACCTAGTAATAATGAAAACAACTACTAGCTTAGTAATGTTTTTCTAAAATCAATATGGCATTGAGGCCATGCTGCATTGTGAATATAGTCACTCTGCTGCATGACTATATTCCCAATATGGCACAAACTCTTGTACATTATTGTTAAAATAGGAGCATGTAACGCATTATTTTACACTTTGTGCTAGGGCTGCACGATAAATCGAAATGGAATCGACATCGCGATTCGACAGAAGCTGCGATTATCATGCGTATCTTTCGGTGACGCAGGGGGGGGGCGTTTGCTGCTGACTCAGCATAAATCTCCATCCAAAGGCCAGAGGGCGCTCTCGCGCTGAAACTCCAAATACACCTTGTAGAAGAAACCCAGGAAATCCCTATCGCTGCAGCTGAATAAACAGAAGATTCAACTGCTTTCATTGATTCAACGTGACTAATAAACGACTACGCCAATATACAGTTTATCGGAGTTCTTATTATAATTTTCATTAAAATAAAGTATATTTATAATGCAATGCCTTTATCACTGCTTAAATACTATGAAATATGTTGCGTGCCTTATTCTGTGTAAGCCACATCATCTCACAGAAGGATTCATTTCAAACACTCGACTGACATTATGAAGTGAGTTTGGAGTAAAAATATGTTATTAAATGTGGTATTTTCACATGCTTTCAGATGGAGCAGCATTTACTTCACAGAGCCGTAGTTCATTTTGAAGCTATGCAAACAGCTGTCATTATCGCGAACGATTTCTTCGATTTCATGATACGCACAATAAAATCTTCTGCGATTTTTTTTGCGTAACTTGTCAGTGAACTACGGCTCTGTGTAAAATGCTGCTCCATCTGAAAGCACGTGATGATTTCCTGCTGATTACAGAACCGGCATTATTATCAAAATGCGCATGACAATCGCATTCGATTAATCGTGCAGCCCTACTTTGTGCTCCGTAATTACACTCACTACTCTTTGAGAACAGGGGGAGAACTCACAAAATTGTGGTCAACACTACATGTTACCTCAAAGATGTGCTAGAAGCGGATTAATTAACCAAAAGCTGGGACTCAGGGGCCACTCAAATAATGTACTAGGCCTACATATTGCCGTACAGTACGTGTTAATGTTTCTCTGGTCATGTGATCGCAACATGTCAGCCCTCATGAGGCGATACTCTATGCAACATAAAAACTTTTATCGCAAGTCTTCATCCCATGCGATTATCATTTAAACATTGTCTTACTGCGTGAATATCAAGGTGGGTGTCACGCTACACGTTTCATTTACACAAATAAATAGTAGTTTTGTCTTTCAGAGTAGACAAACTATTTTAACATTTTGAATGCATTATTAATTACATATGATTTACTACTTACTTTTGCTTCCAGCTTATATATCTCTAATTACGTCCAAAGTTGACCTTCATACTAAGTTATCATTTATTAACAGAACGCTAGAATAAGACCTGTGGATGCATAATTATCGTAATTCTGTACCGTCCTACAAATTGTTTTATAATAAATTATTTGTCTTTCCATATCGGGCAAAGATGCAATTTAAGACACTCAAAAACATTTATTTTTAATTTAATCGATATATACCCGTCAGTAATCTTATGCAATTACAAGTAATATAATAAAATAATGCTCCTTGAGCAACGCCATAATCATCACCCTACCCATGCTTCTCGATCAATGACAATCACAAATAGTCCAATCTTAATACGCTTTGATCGATGATAATAAACCTACAAACGATACCGGTCCCACGATTTTGTAACGCAACTGTCCCACGCATGAATACCGAGAAGGCTCATAAACTAGTCGCTTACCACAACAACATGACTAGACTGCCTATTTTAAATAACTCCATTGAGAACGCAGCACCCACCGGGGGGGAAGGATGTGCATAAAGGTTAATTTGTCCATCAATTCAAGTAAATGGATTTTCAGTCACCTTATTGTGTAACGGGCGTCAGTCAATATCCGTCGATGGCGCGTGCTCATAAATAGGCCCGATACTAAGTTGGTCGCGTGGCGCGTGCACGCTCGAAAACACCTCTAATGTCGGGCCGAATCGCGGATGATCTCTCCTGGCCCACGAAGTAACACGAAAAACAGCCAACTTTTTCCGATTCTTTTAACAGATACCGCCTATCCGCTATTAGCCGTTTTACCTTTCGTCCAATATGAAAATGCATATTATGCACACTCCTTCTCTCCCTCGGCTTCGTTAATTCGTTTTGCTCTCTCTCCCTTTTCACATTATTACACCGTGCGTCTCACCCTTCGCCTCTATCTTCCTGGGAGGATTTCCGTGCTGTTCCGATGACGTCATCGCCCGCTCGCTCTTGTGCCCGTCTGTCCTGAGCGAGAGGCTCCTGATCGTACGAGGCATGACCTATTATTTACTTAACGCCTTTGTTTACGTCATGGCTGCCTCGATTCGCACCGCATCGGTTTTTATCGAATGACGGTTATCGTTAAGTAAAACACTTTCCCTTTTTTTTTTTAATCTGATTTGAAACAAAGCGGCACAAATGCAAAGAGTCGTCATCCTAGATTTTTTTTGAGGGGATCATAAACGCGGATTATGTTCATGATGCTGCCAAAGCCCTTTTCTTCAGTGCACTGCCATCAAAACCTTTTTTTTTACAATTCTCCATTAAAAATGCCGTTCTCTCGTTTGTTTGCCGTTACTTGGTTTCGTCGTCAGAGGACAGGCGTGCTAACATCATCAACCTAATCATTTCTTAGTTTTGAGATGATTAGGCTGCCCTCTTTACTAGGGTTAAAAACACTGAATGATGTGTCAGATTTATTCACAACATGTGAATTGTTACATGACCTAACACTATAAAACTGAGTTGTACAGTAATGAACTAAAACACAAAAGCTGATTTTAGAAACGTCCACTGAAGAGATCATACACACAACTCATTAACAGGTCACAAAAACACAATTGGCAAAAAACAGCTTTCATTCTCTGCTGCAATTCTTGCTGTTTGAGTAATCATAACATACAGCATGACACAAATAATTTGCACGTAATAAAACCTGTTGTCCCTTGAAATCCCATCCTCAGAATGCTCTAAAGAAGATTTACTGTGCAGGCTAACAGAATGATCTGGTAAAATGCAACAGCCATAGAAAATAACTGGTAACATGATGGTAACATGCTTACAACGGAGGTCTAGTGCAATCACTCGATGTACATAACACATTTTTTGTTCATTTTTACAAGCTGTTGGACAAGTCACTTATTTTCTATGGCATTATTAATCATACGTGAAACTGATGGCAAATCTTTTATGTGCTTTCCTGCTACAAATACACCGTTATATAGAAATAATTCCATTATACAACAGCTTATACAGTTTAACCAGGTGTCCTGACATTTTATCCTTCCCGTCAGATTGTCCTACCAAGGTTTACTGCGCATATCAATATTGTTCCTTTTTCTCATGCTGAACAATATTTAATGTATCTGCATTATTGTAAGGGTAGGTTTAGGGTTGGGGCATAGGTGTAGACTTTAATAAAACACAATTGAATCGGTAGAAAAAATGATTTATTGTTGGTTTCCTGTAACTGTATCCCTTCTAGCTTCAACCGCAAATATAACACTAATTATTTGCATTACTGTAAGGGTAGGTTTAGGGTTGTGGTAGGTGTAGATGTTAATAAACCATAATTTTACAGGTTGCATTTTTCGTTGTCGAATTGTACTACCCACCGTTTTAATGGGAGGTAGCAAAATCTGACAGGGTAGCACAAATTGACAGAACACTGGAACATTCTTTAAGTACAAATATAACAATGACAGTCTGCGCTTATGTCATAGTATGCATTATAAATCCAAAGGAATTTCTTCATGCAACGTAAAAATGTGTAGAAGCGGTTTAAAAACAAAGGCACCACATATGTGAGTCCCAGGACGTGACTGACGTCACGTACAAAACACAAAAAATGCCGGCACTGTACCAGCAAAGACACATTTGCACAGAGATGTACATTTTACACTTTATAAAATCACAGTTCTGACTCTAAAGGGCCGATTACACGACAACGTTTTCAGCCAAAAATGGGAAACTTTTTTATGTGTTTTGCCTGTTCGTTTACATGACAACGGGGCCCTTTTTTGGGGCCTGAAAACGCATGTTTTTGAAAACGCCACCGTTATCGTTTCCGTGTAAACACCCAATACGGGAATCTTTAAAAACGGTGACGTCATGCGCGTGCGTAGTACGTGTTAGGTATGTAGACATGCGCAATACGTGTTGATTTTAAAGGCAAGCGCGAACAAACATACACAATAATGGCGGAGTACATGGTACTGTTGTTGCTGCTCAAGAGTTTGCTAACGCTTCTTCAGCAAAGTGTGGATTTACTTCATCAATATTACAACCAACAGCGGAGAGGCATCTTATACAACATATAATCGTCACTTCCCTACAGGTACTGTTTACTAACAAGGTAACAGTGCCAACTGCTGTCCTGGCATACGTAATACAGAGTTTTTGCCCATTTTTCGAGAAGGGTATAATTGCAGCCTGGAGATCTCCAAATGGGGGCGGGAACTCCAAAATGGGGTGGGAGCTCCAAAATAGGGCGTGCCTTCCTCTCATTGACAGGCAAGCACATGACACGCATGCGTAATTTCCCCCCCCAATCCACTTCAGTGCAAACTCGCCCCACAGCTGATCTTAAAGATTTCATTGGTGTGTCAATTAAAGTGTTGATTTCCTACACTATGCTACAAAAAATGCTAACCCCTAAACCTACCCCACCACCTGACTCTAACCTTAAATGTGAAATTGACTGCACGGCGAGATTGGTGCTGAATAGCGTGGTAAAGAAAGATGCAGTTCAGGAGATAAACAGTTAAAAAGATTATGCGATCGTTCCGTAACGCCCCAAGAGGACCTCACCGGACAATGGCACCTTTTTAGTTACACCCAGCATCCCTACCCCCTCCTACTCTGAGCATTTCGAGCCCCGGGACGCCCCCGTTGCTTAAAACAAAGCGATAGAGTAAAATATTTGCGCTGCTCCAGTCCAAACACCACTGGCCACGAGCTTTGGGCTCTGCTCTCACGGAGAATATTTATTTATATAGCATATTTTATTTTAGATCAACTAGAAACAATGTTTAATTTATAAAGTTTTATTTTGAAATGTAAGTCAATAACAATCGGTTGAAGCCACAGCCAATGGTGAAAGTCTTTGCTTGAGGAGACCCCGCCCCATTTTGGAGGTTCTGCCCACTTTTGGAGTTCACTCCCCAAAAAGTTGTGTATACGTGAACATTTTTAAAAACGCAAGGGAAAATTCCGTTTTTGTCTACATCGTTATCGTGTAAACGTAGCCTAAGCATCACATTTGTTGAAACAATGGCTTTGCTACAGTCATTATTAGTAATTACCATTGAAATAAAGGTGTCAAATCATGCTTATAAAAGGTATTAGCAGCTGATTGTACGTACACGTCATGCCTCTAGAGTTAGCATGGAGAACATTTCTTTTTGTTAAGCATTACTCCTGGAATTTCACCAGTAAAACAACGAAGGAATGTTTTTACGAACCCACTGTTCTTTTACAAGAGTCTTGACAAGTTGTGCAAACTACTAGATTATGTAAGCATGGGGAAAAAAAAATCACACATTAATGATAACATCCTCTTCCTCGTCCCTGATATCCTCCGACAGGCCGTCATCAGAGTGCCTGTTTTCTTCATCAATACCGCTACCATGTGGGTTGATGATGTACCGGTAGTCTCCACCAATAGCAAGAGCAGCTCCTGATGACACCATTAGCCAGTCCTTTTCATCTTCCTCTATACCTGCACACTGCCACGGTACCCCCCACGAGAGCTCTTCACTATTATGGGTCCCGGTCTCTGCCACCAGCCCAGAGGCCTGTTCTCCATCCTCTTCCTCCAGGTTCACATACAGTAGTGGTTCTTTTACAGGAGCTGGATTCAGCTTTGCCCACAAGAGCTCCAACTGGTCAATAAGGTGTTGAAAACTAGGACGACACTTTGGGACAGGAGACCAACAGCTATGCATGATTTCATAACTGGAAGTGAGAAAAGATGGAATAGTTTTTATATTACATATGGTGTAAAATTGGTGTAAAATTTTGCTAGTAAATTTCTAAAACAATTATAAAGAAACGGCAAAAGTAAAACATATGATTTAATATGAAATTTTGAAGCAGAAAAAATGAAACAGTATTTTCTTGTAAAACATACTTCAAAAATCTCCGTTGTTATTTTTACAAGCTGAATTAATATCTAAAATTAGTGTGGGTTTAAAGAGTTTTGTGACATTCATTAAATGCACTACCGTTCAAAAGTCTGCCGTCAATACGTTTTTTTTAAAGAAATTAATGCTTTTATTCAGCAACGATGCATTAAATTGATCAAAAATAGATACTTTTACATTGTTACAAAAAATATAATAAATGCTGCTCTTTTGAACATTTTATTCATCAAAGAAACCTGAAAAAAGGTATGACAGTTTCACAAAAACTTATGGACACTAAGAAATAATAATACATGTTTTTGAGCATCAAATCAGCATATTAGTATTATTTCTGAAGGATCATGTGACATTGAAGACTGGAGTAATGATGCTGAAAATTCAGCTTTGATCACAGAAATAAATTAAAATTTATAATACACTAAAACAGAAAACAGTTATTTTAAATTGTAATAATATTTCACAATTTTACAGTTTTTGCTTTATTTCTGTATCAAATAGATGCAGTCTTTGATCCAATAAATGCAAAAATGTTTTTTAGAGACTTTCTCTTTTAGAGACATTCTCTATATATAAATATATATGATATATAGGGATGTCCCGAGCCGATCTCAAGGATCGGGATCGGGTCCGATCAAGAATTTTTTTAACTGATCGGTATCGGCTCTCCTCAGCCCGATCCATATTTTATATCAGCTGTCATGCCGATGTTGTGCAGTAGGAGGCGGTATGCGCCTTTAACTCTTTCCCCGCCAGCATTTTTTATGATTTTCACTAAAATTTCATGGCCCCCAGAATATTTTGTTTTATAAAACGCTTTGAACATGCAATACACCAAAATAAAGAACAGAGCCTCTACTTTTAAACCATTTTATTCTAGCTTCAAGCATTCTTTTTTTTATCAACACTTGAATGTAGTTAAGTTTTATATAAAAAAAAAAAAGCAACATTTTGAGCAAAAAGCAGAGAAAATCACGTTTTTATCAAATACTTCATCTGAATCATATTCAGTAGGATGATCAAAGCAAAGATGCAGTAGATCTCTTCCATCAACACCCCCAAAGTTTCACAGTCCTTTGCCACTTCCTGGAGCGCCATTTCACTTGGAAACATTAGGCAGTTTTCATTTATATACTGTTTATTGTTGATGATCGCATTGTTCTCATATGCATACATACGAGATCGCTCGTTTCTGCATCTTCTTTGCATGTGTTTTTGATCGGCACATTCTAGACTCATTCAGGAGATGCACAATAGCGCCCCCGAACGTATAACAGCGAGAACACGGAAAACGAGAAAGTATACTGCAACCTGGAGATACTCCAAATGGGGGCGGGAAACTCCAAAGAGGGTGGGAGCTCCAAAATAGGGTGTGGCTTTCTCCCATTGACAGACAGGCACATGACACGTATGTGCATTTTTTTCCCCCAATCCAAACTCCGCCCCTTTAGCTGATTCGAAGTTTTTATTGGTTGTAGTTTGTGTCAATTAAAGTGTTGATTTCCTACACTATGCTACAAAAAATGCTAACCCCTAAACCTGACCCTAACCTTAACCAGTGAAATTGACTGCACGGCGGGATTGGCGCTGAATAGCGTGGTAAAGAAAGATGCAGTTCAAAAGCTTAGCAGTTAATAAGATTATGCGATATGAGATTGTTTCGTAACTCCCCAACCGGAACTCACCGGACAATGGCACCTTTTTAGTTACACCCAGCGTCACTACCCCCTCCTACTTTTGTGCCCCATTGCTTGGAACAAAGCGATAGAGTAAAATCTTTCCCCTGCACTGGGACAGCTCGCGGGAGAGCTTGTTGGTGATTTGCGTTTACATCATGAAGCAGAGGTTCAAACTCCAGTCCGAACACCACTGGCCACGAGCTTTGGGCTCTGCTCTCACGGAGAATATTTATTTATATAGCATATTTTATTTTAGATGAACTAGAAACAATGTTTAATTTATAAAGTTTTATTTTGAAATGTAAGTCAATAACAATTGGCTGAAGCCACAGCCAAAGTTTAAAGTCTTTGCGCGAGGAGAACCCACCCCATTTTGGAGGTTCTGCCCACTTTTGGAGTTCATGCCCCATTTTGGAGATCTCCGGTCTGCAGTTATACCTACTTGGGGAAACCCGGAAAATTCTGTGTTTGGCGGGGAAGCGTTTTCTCATAAATAACGGAAAATCCCGTGTTTGGCAGGGAAAGAGTTAACTTAAGTGGGTTTGCCTACCGCCATTAGAAAGAAAAGAAGACACTCAAATGTGTGTGAAAGGCGAGAAAAAGAAAGGTCTGTTCTAGCGCGTCACATTTGAGCTTCCATGTTCAGTATATTTGAGGCACACTTTTGTAACAATCACTCATTCATTTATAGTTTACTTAATCTGCAGTCAGTCTATCTGAGACGTCGTTGCCATAACGTGTTGCATCTTGATTCAGATTTGACTGACAGACTGGCAATCTGACACTGCGAGCTTCATGCTTTCTAACCTTATCTTCACTTTATGTTGCAATTACTCTGCTTATTATATGTATAAAATACAAGAAGTTTCTATTAAATAGTCCTATATTCATAATTATGACCACAAGGTCCATTTACAATGTCTACCATTGTAACATGTTTACAGTACATCTGCCAATGTCTGTATACAGTGTGTGCATATATATATACACATAGAGTGTATCTTGTAATATATATACATAAATACATACATCATACATATATTTCTTTTACTCTCTGCACAACTCTGCATACACTCTGTATACTTGAAGTGTGCACCAAACATACATTCCTATAGGAATATACAAGTATCGGATCGGATCAGATACTCAATATTAAATGACTCTGATCGGATCAGGGGCACAAAAAAACCTGATTGGGACATCCCTAATATGATATATTAATTAATAAAACTTACATGTCAGCAGGACAGTCAGGAGGCTGTTTGAGTCTTTCTCCTTTGATAAGATACTCATATATTTCTGAGTTCTCCACCCCTGGATAAGGTGTTTGGCCTCTAGTCATGATCTCCCACATGGTCACACCAAATGCCCACTTAAAAAAAAAAAAAAAAAAACCTTTGGTACCAGGCACAGTAAAAGCTTTACCAGATGAACAAGGGCTATATACACTAGTAAACACAGTAAAGAAATCATGAGCATTTTTGTTTTCAGAAACTGTCATTTTAATATATTACATGTATTTCTGGGATACTAGATTTTGTTTGATCATTCTGTGGTCAAATATATTTATATTATAACCACTAAATTGTATAACCAACCGTTGTGAGAATAGCAATGAAATAGTAAGTCTTCTGCTATTTTAAGAAGAATGTTTTTAAAAGGTCTAAAACTATGAAATACTAACAACTAATATTGAAGAAATAACGTATACAGACAAACAGTGTTCATTACCACATCACTCTGTGTTGTGTAGACATTATCTGCCAGGCTTTCCAAAGCGATCCACTTTACAGGCAACTTAGAGACAGATCCTTGTCTATAGTAGTCGCCGCTGTAGATTTTCTTTGAGAGACCAAAATCTGCTACACACACGCTCATGTTTTCATTGAGCCTAAAATTGAGGATGCAGATGACAAGAAATATTACACTTGAGCTAATCAAGAGTTTGTGGTTAATTAGCAATATAAACTATTTGGATAGTTTACATGCACTTTAAATATGATAAAAAATGTGTCCCTGTTACATGCACATCAAATAACTCACATGCAGTTGCGAGCAGCCAAATCCCGATGGATGATGTTTTTGCTGCTCAGATACTCCATCCCTCGAGCAATATCCAGCATAAACTGGATAAGAATTTGCTGAGAGACAGTCTACACAAACAAGAGACAACTTCAGACATCTACAGTAGCTGTGTGTTTCAGGAAGTGACAGGTAATAAACATACAAAAGGTTCATCTCCGAGGCGTGACATGAGAAGAAATGTGTGGAGATCTCCATGTTTCATGAAGGGCAGGATCACCATAGGAATAGGTAGCCTCTGCTGGGCTCTCCTGTGCAGACTCACACCTGCGGGAGTGAAATCACAACCATATTTGTTCCATATGCTAAAGCAAACAGATTGTAACCCAAAGGTCAAGCAGCAAAGGAAAAGTGTGCCCACTAACCAATGAGCTCAATGACATTGGGATGATGGAAGTCTTTCATATAGGCAGCTTCTTTCAGACATTGCTCAATGTCACTGGATGAGTTAATGTCAGCTGTAAGAGCACAGAGAGAGATGCATCAATGCACAGAAACAATGACAACACCAATATCATGGGCCATAGACATCCAACTGCTCATTAAACCAATAATTTTAGAAGTACACTTACTTTTTAGGACTTTCACAGCAACCTTCTGTCCAGAGTTATTTTCTGATTTGAGAAAAGCTTCTCTCACAGAGCCAAACTCGCCTAGAAAACAAACCCCAGATGCTATTAAAATTGTGTGTGTATGTATATGTGTGAGAATATATATGAAGTATTTTGACAGCAATGAACATAATTAAAGTAATGTTTTTCTTATATTGCTCAGAAATAAAGTGAAATATTATTGCAATTTCAAATAACTATTTTCTATTTGAATACATTTTAAAATGTAATTTATTCCTGTAATTACTCCATTCTTCAGTGTCACATGATCCTTCAGTAATTGTTCTAATATGCTGATTTGCTGCTCAATAAATATTTATTATTATCAATGTCAAAACCAGTTGTGCTGCTTTATATTTTTGTGGAAACGGATTCACCAGCATTGAAAAGTCAATACGATTTTTTTTTTTTAAAGAAAATAAATTAATACTTTTATTTAGCAAGGTTGCATTAAATTGATCAAAAGTGACAGTAAGGACATTTATAATATTACAAAAGATATTTCAGCATCTATTCAGTTCTTTTGAACTTTCCATTTATCAAAGAACACTGAGAACAAAAGTATCAGTGCTTCCACAAAACTATTAAACAGCAAAAATTGTTTTCAACACTGAATCATCATTATAATAATTAATCAAATAAACATCCAAGTCATTAATGCACCTTTTCCAAGCATGCTTCCCAGAGTTAATAGCCTTTCAGAGATGAGAACATCCTGTAACTTGGCCTTCAAATCACTGTTGATTCCTAGACTGTCCACTAGAGGGAAACAGAGTCGAAATTCATAATTTCCTGTAAAAACATGTACTGTTGGATGTTAATGATGGTGCAGTCATGCGTGCCAGCAACGTGTTCACTTACATGTGGATTCAGGGGGCTCAGGGAACCGCCTGTTGAAGGACCTAGCAGCTGTAAAGGAAACTGGTACATCTGTTCCTGAAGCTGCAAATGCAGACCTGCAAACAAACCAAAATGTAAAAAATAACCCATATTTCTTTTTTAAATAACAATTTCAAAACGCATTTTAACCAAACTGCCTAAAAAGGTAAAACACACAAACACATGATGATTAGAAGTGAGAAAATGGATTTAAAATTCCTGGACTGCAACTTAGATAGATTTTTTTTGATCAAGTTTTTAATCATGTTGAGCATAGCTGATCCAAACTGTAAAAGGACAGATCACAGTTTACCAGATTTCAGTCCTATTCCAGACAAAATGTGTAGTTACTACATTTTGAGCAGCACATTCAGTAAAAACATACCCAAACTGGGTCTCTTTGCCTCTGTTGCGTACCAGTACAATCAACAGGAGTCCCACCATGGTGGCTACAAG
The DNA here is from genome assembly GCA_018155175.1 of Sinocyclocheilus anophthalmus. Taxonomy (NCBI): domain Eukaryota; kingdom Metazoa; phylum Chordata; class Actinopteri; order Cypriniformes; family Cyprinidae; genus Sinocyclocheilus; species Sinocyclocheilus anophthalmus. Next base: position 129,808 of record JADLZN010004689.1, read on the forward strand.
AAGGCTGAAAAGCAGCCCCACCCACATATGGCCCCTCAGGGTCTGAGCCTGCACGGCTGCAACAAGACAACAAGAGCTTTAAACACCACTTCTGCTCAAAAGTGCCTGAAGCCACGCCATTCCTGCATAATGAGCCACACAAAGAAGAAAATCTTTCAAGAGTGCTGCATTATGTGAACATGCGGTCACAAAAAAGCTGCAGTGACTGCAGAAATCCCAATTTCAAAAGGCAGGAGAGCAGACAATGAGAGTGGACAGACCTGATACGGGCATCACAAGAACAGGCTGACTCCACGGGCCACATCCTGCCATTGTGCACGCTGCAACCTGGAAGGTGGCGTTAAAGAATCGCCCAGCACCTGAGAGACGGGCAACGTTGTCTTTAAACAGTAAGGGATCCTATAAAGACAAAAAATCAAATTGTGCATAAAAGTGAAGGGTGGATGGCTCTTAAATGTCACAACAGAGGAGAACCTCTTAACTTTAGACATCCAAACCTGGTGTGATATTACATATCAAATAAACTAATCAACTTTTACCCATTACTAATAACAAGATAAGGTCATTCTTTATATGATCAAGCGTGTTTAATTAATTTATATAGAGCTTTATACAATACAGATTGTTTAAAAGCAGCTTCACAGTAACAAACAGGAAAATACCAGTATTAATGCTGCAAAATTCATAAATTATGAAATGACTTCAATTTCAGCTTTAAAGCAGCTCTAAAGAAGACAATAGTGTCATTATTCAGTTCAATTTGGAATTCAATGTTGATTTAGTTCAGTTCAATAACACTGCCAATGTTGCAATGTTTATCAATTGCGAAATTAATCATTCATTTTAGCTATAAAGCAACTCTACAAGAAGACAATAATGTCATTATCCAGCTTAAATTTTGAATCAATTCAGTTCAATAACAGAGTCAGTGTAGCAGAATTTCCTTTATAAGTATGTCTTCCTTTACAATGATGTACCTGACTCTCTCCTCCCTGGTTCCACTGCACTTTATATGCCAGCAACCTTCCACGTAGCTCCTCCTGTTCCAGTGCCGCCCAGGACAGAGTGAGCTGCTGCTCGCTGAGTTCAAAGGTAAAGTTCTTTGGAGCTGCTGATGGTGCTGTGTAAGAAAGTTATGAAAACAGTAAAAAAAAGGGAGAGTGCAAAGGGTCAGTTACCACTGTACAGACAACAGTGTGAGTCAAACGCCTCTGCATTACAATAAATAAGTCACAGCCAGGCCCAGATGGAATATTTTCACATTTTCTCCACTAATTTTTTATTTTTTTGGTGGCCAATGGAATCTGTGTAATGGATTTTAAATGGATAGAAGAGAGTACTACACCCTTATTTATAGTGGAAAATAATGGGGGGAAAAATCAGCAGTAATCAAATCCATTTAAACAGTTACAATGATTATTTTGGCCAGTAGGTGGCAGCATACTGGACGCTGTATGTGGCAGCATTGCATTGAAATGGATTGGGGACACGCACAATGGTGCATTGTACCACTCAGCCTGGAATCTACTGGATTGCAGCCAGTGCTAGCAGTTTACAAACATGCAAACAGGGTCAACTTCAGAAACCCCTTCTGCTTCTCAAACCCATCCACCAGCTCCTCCCCTTTCAAACCCCCTCACCCCAGGCATCTGGCCAGAACCAGCTCTCTGGGCCATTTGTTTACTTCCAACCCACCAAAACGTTGGTCAGACCAGCTAACAGTTTTATTCCCGATGGAATGTTAAAAATGTTAGTCACTCAGGACTGTTCTACCACAGTTTATAATTAAATATGTCAGAGTCAACTAGCTCTCATTGATCCAAACCTAATAATTAAGTGATGTATGCAGCCAAACCATGTTGTAGAGAACTATAAGCTTCCTTCGAGATGGATCTGAATTCTACAAACGCAATTTCCTTCCTTCCTTCCTCTCTTAGTACCTCAACACACTTCATGCAGACACAAAGTGTAGGGACGACCACATCAAATTTCACATGAAAATCAAAAGAAATTATATTGTGCTAAAGGAAAAATTCTGTAATTTAGCAATAAATATATATTTTTTAAATTAACATATTTTTAATTGTCCATCACATATCGAATAAGCATAAAAAATAAGTCTTATTTTCTTATAAATATATAATTATATATATATATATATATATATCTATAGTAATAATATGATATAGGGGGTTTCATTTTGTTAACTAATACTAAAAACTAAACCATGACAAAATTCTAAATTATTAACTGCAATAAAAAAAAGTTTTTTATATTCTTTTATTCATTGCTATTGCCAGGGCATTTCTCATTTTCAATTAGTTTGACTTGTTGTACTAAAATAACTAAAACTAAAACATAATAAACATAAAAAACTTTATTGACATTTTAAAAAAAAACAAATAAAAACACAACAAAATTACTAAAACAAAATAAATAAAATGAAAACAAAAAGATACACCTAAAAGTCGAATTCAAACTATTAACAAATAACAAAAACTATCATAGAAAATGTCAATATGATTTTCAAACCTAAACCCTTTGACCAATGAATCTGCGTTTCCAAAAACAAAAAAAAAAACATAGTCTCACACACATTGCGGCGGGACTTCAAATAGTTTAATTATCGTCGCATATTAAGCTGGATGGGGTATGTTAAATCACGAAAGTACACAAGGCATCCAAAAACATACTTTTATAGACATTGCACTCATAAAGAGCTATTTATACCCAATGAAATATAAAAAAAAAATAATAATTTTTTAAACTACAGAAGATCTGATCAATTTTGTCCACGGGAACCTCACCATTCTGTAACTCAAACAGCAGAGCATTGAACTAGCTATGCCAAGGTCATGGGTTCGATTCTCAGGGAATGCAAGAGCTGATAAAATGTTTACTTTGAATACAATACAAGCTGCTTTGGATAAAAGTGTCTGCCAAATGCATGAATGTAAGTCTGTAATTTAATTTCAACAGCAAAGCCATTTATGTTAATTTGACTCCGAACACATTAGAAAGTAACACCGTGCATGCATAATGTCATTACCTAATCTAATGTTTTACATACCTGCCTCTGGAGTGTGAAAGCCCACCCAGGGAGAGAAGGGGGAAGAGCCCACCTCATTATCACACCGGATTCTCACACTGTAATTTGAGTAACTGCTGAGTCCCTCAAACACATGCTGGAAGGGAGGAACTACCACATCCACATCAGGAAGTTTTACCTTCTTTCCAGGTCCTTTTGACACCTACAAATGGATCACAGACAGATATTTCTCATCCCATTATGACACATAATCAAAATGTAACTCTAAAAAAAATAAATTTTTGTTTAAGCATATGGATTTGAATCCTGGGGATTCTGGAAGAAATTACATTTGCTAACTATTTACTATATTTCTGCCACTGAATATATATATATATATCTCATATTTCTAACTTTTTCCCCTCACAATTGTGAGGCTTTTTTTACATGGAAAATGTTTTCTCAAGAGAACAGTGTGATGATTTGTTTTTACAGATGTCTCGCTCTACTCCAGATGTGACGAGGGTCTATTTTATGGGTCACTAACACAATCTAAGTGGGGAAAAAAGTTAACCGTGTTATCTGAGAACCAAACACCACATTGTTAAAAGAAGGGTTCTATACAATGGAAGACATTGAGGATGGGTGCTTTAAAAAGGACAAAAGCACCTTAAAAGTAGTCCATACGACCTGTGAGCAGTGTAAAACATTCCTCCTAACATCTGCTATGAGTTACACAGGAGGAAAGTCATACAGGTTTTTGAATAAAAATAAACGATTTTCATTTTGGAGTGGACCAAGACTGTACGGCAATAGGACAAGCATGAGGACATTAGCAGAAAAAGACATGCAATCATCTCTAAAACTATAGTAACTGGTATACTCTACCTGTATAGTGCAGGTGGAAAGCTGTGAGTGCCCAGTGAAACCTGGACTCCATGTTAAGGTTATATTAAGATCAGACACATGATGTACCTTAACATCCTGGGGGTAATCAGGGCAGACTGCACATAAAAGTCACATGTAAAGAAAAGCATTATAATAACATATATTTGTCTTGTCTCCGCTGGGAGCCTTTTGTGGTTTTATTTGTATGGTTAACCATCTAATACAGTTGTTAAAATGCATGAAGGATTACTGCCAAAATAAAGACCAACAACTAATTTTGCATTCTGTATTCAATTACATTGAATTGCAGCAATAAAAGTTATGTAAGCTGGAAGAGAAAATTACTGCGGTATGTCTCACCTTTAATGTGCACTGTGCCTGTACGTGACACGGAGATACCTCGAGCATTCTTAGCCTCACAGTAAAACTTTATACTGTCATTCACACCTGGTTGAGCAAATGAGAAACACATTGCTGTGGTCAGCGCTTCATAGGCAGTGTTGGGGGTAACGCATTACAAGTAACGCGAGTTACGTAATCAGATAACTTTTTTCAAGTAACTAGTAAAGTAACGCAATACTTTTTAATTACAGAGAATATGAGTTACTTTTTTCAAATAAGTAACGCAAGTTACTTTTTTTCCCAATTTATTGCTCTCCTGCCCCCATGTTGAAAGAAATCACAAGATGTTACTGTAGTTCTAAAATAAATATGAATATGCATTAATTCATCTCACTCACAAAAAAAAACAACAACACAGATTCAGTGTTCCTCAAAATGAATAAAAATAATGTAACTGTGTTGAAATTTCTTCTTCTGCATTCTACTGTACGGACGTAAATTTACTTTCCCTTCAGCCTGAGATTTATTCATTTCACTTTTGGTGTAAAAAAAGGCTTTTATATTTGCCAAAAATATAACTTTTTTATTTTAAAAAAAAACAAGCAAGCCCTGTCCAGATTTAAAAAATAACACAAAAGTAACACAGCGCATTACATTCAATAAAAAGTAACTAAGTAATGTAATTAAGTTACTTTTTTATGGAGTAATGCAATATTTTAATGCATTACTTTTAAAAGTAACTTTCCCCAACACTGATCATGGGGTACTGGTATCTCTATCTAATAAGCTTGCAAAAATGCATATTAAATGGGTCACATTTCACCCCAAAATCAAAAGAAAGAAATAAGGAAAGTATACTTTGCATAAAGAAAATGACATTATTTTCATGATAATTTAAATATATTTTAAAAATACTAATTTAATATTAAAGTATATATATATATACAGGATATATATTCATTTACAATTATCTTTTGTTTTTCATCATTTTATCGTTTCATCGACATTTTTAAGAAGTGGTTTCAAGAAAAACTAGTTGAACTTGGGCAACCCGTATTGTAATTTGATGCAGAGGAGTTGCAAAAAGAGTGAATCAGAAAACAGGAGTTTACAAAAGATTACAAAAAGCATCCTGATCTCATGTCTCAGCCTGCCTCGTGCACAAGGCCATGACAGCTGTGACATTGTTTTAAATCATGACAGAGTTACCTGTCCTCAGTAAACTGCTTGGAAAAAACCCATTTATGCCAAAGGTGCAAGTGGCTGATAATATGACTGCATGACACACAGTCTTACATAGACCTAATGACTCAATGATTTCTCAGCATTAGGCTGTTAAATTGGAAAGTTTACTTTACAGGGCTTCACCACACTAGCAGTATTGATTACTATAATGCATTCCCTCACAAAACAAAAGATCCAGTTTCAAAATGTAAAGGCAGGGCGGTAAACTGGCCTTGACATTATCCACTAACAGAAGTCTTTTTTTACCACAAGAACATGCTGACTTGTAAAACTCTGTATGAAACATAAATACATCAAACATAGCAAAAATATTCACGAAATCACCCTGTTGATAAAAATCTCTCACAACCCTATGTAATATCACACTACATGCAAGCACAAACTTGCCCCACCGGAAACACACTACAGTACTGTTCCCCCTTTGTACAAACTCAAAGTCACTCCACCTACTAAAAGCAACCAGTTCTACAATTTATCTGCCCAATATATCACCTGACAGCAGATCTGAAAGAGGATTTCTGAATTTAGATGTTTCACATGATGTTTCATAATGTGATTAAATATACTACTGAATCACTGACTGTTTGATGTTATGCACAAACAAACTTTCATAGAATAATGAAATATAGGAGTGTTTTCAGAGCAGAATTGGGGAGTAACTAACTAAACAAAGCGGCGCTACTAACTTAACCACATTTACAGTTAATAAACTTTAACTTTAAAAGTTTAACTTTAACTTTGTTGAACAATGAATGGTGGAAGATTCAAAGTGCCCATCACCTGATTAGCATACGGGATCAGCTGTCTCTATAACATGTATGGCATTAGCTGGACTAACCTAAAAAAATACAGTATTAGTCTGATTTGAGCAAATTGTCTGAACATACAGTATGTTGACATTTATGAATTGGCAATTGCATTTATGATGCGATTGTAATGTAAGCTTGCTAAACACTTTTGAAGATTTTAGGGCTTGCATGACTAGAAAGGCTGCTTGTTGGCTGATGAGTTGACTTGCTTCAAAAGGATTTTGGGGCCCAGTACCCATACTTGCGGTCTTAGCCACTTGAGAGTGTGTGTACACGACAGGAATGAATGCATCAAACTGTTCCAGATCTGATAAATGCCAAAGATCAGTGCCCTTTAATGCCCACTAATTCCACACTATCTCTAATACCGCTTTACAGCAGTATTTGAGACTAAGTGTATTCCATTAATCATTATGTTCAGGAACATGTGTTCCTAAGATTGTGAAATTTCGAGGGAAACTTTCTAGTGTAAGTTAAATGAATTAGACTTTACATAAAATTTGGTAATAAAATGTGAAGTGATGCACATTTTATTGATGAGTCTGCCTTTTGTGTTGTAAATTGCATCATGTGTTACATTTGGACTACTAAATAGAGTCGCACAGACTAATCGACTTTAATGCTCTGCTTGATGTCAACTAGTCCACATTTAAGGCCTGTTCACACCAAGGACGATAACTATAACGATAACTATATTAGCGTCCACACCAGCGGATGATATCATCTGTTTATTCTAAGCATAAACTTGTCTGCCGCTTTAAATTCTTGAGCCTGTTATGGCAGGATTGATTCTGATTTCTTGGTGTCAATGTTTTTATCGTTCATTTGCTGGAAAAAAATTTTGCAGAAAAAAAAACATTCTGAAAGTGATTCCAACGATATAATTTCTCTGCGCCTTTATCGTTAAAGCTGTGGTGTGGACTCTGCTTTTCTTTAATATTGAGAACGATTTTTAGAACTATATCTTTATTGTTATCTTTATAGTTATCGTCCTTGGTGTGAACAGGCCTTTACGCTCCATTTCCAAACAGTTAAAATGACAAATAAATACATACTCCCAAAGCGCTCCACAAGACGTGTGATTATACCATCTGGATGTTCGAAATTGAAATGTATTGTCAACACTGTTCTGTGATTTCTCAATAAAATAGCTTAGAAACTGAAAAGTTCTAGCATATATTTCTTAGTAGCTAAAACCCACAGCTTCACTATTAGTAGAGAGACGCTGCCAGGAATTAATTCACACACGCAATCGCTCTCTCACTAATGCATTCATATGAATGTAATCTTTACTGTGCTACTTTATCCAAAAATAAACCATGGTGTTATTCTAGTATAAGTGTAGTAACCATGGTTTTTGGTGTATTGATTACCATTTGTATAGCCACAGTTTTACTACAAATATCATGGTGTAGCAAAACCAAGGTTCATTTGTGGTTACCATGGTTTAACTATAGTAAGCATGGTTTTTTGGTTTTATTTGTAGTAAAACCATGGTTCATGTTCATAAGGGATCTGTATCTGATTTAGAACGAGAAGAAATCTGTGAGAAACATAACGACCCAAAGACAAAAGAACTGATAAAAATTAGCTGTTATAGGAGCAATAGCCATGTGGGCAGTACTGTGTCATATGCCATAGCAGTGCACAAAATGTTCGAGTCTCAGCTCAAGCTTCAGGCTTATTTGTTCATTAATGGCGTCATCAGCAACTAGTAGATGTCGACTTAAAAAAAAAAATCTTAAGTCGTCCAACCCCTACTACTGAACACACATTTTAAAAATATTTTATAGTACAAAATATTTGTAAAAAAATGTGTAAATAAGCCTCTGTAAAAACATTCTTTGCATTTTTACAACACATGTAGTAAGTGTGTCCAATCTGGTAAAAAAAAAAAAGTTCTACACATACTTGCAGTCTTCACACCCACTTGAAAATTTGGGGCAAATAAGACGACAAGTGGTCAAGAGCAAAGACCGCAAATGTGTGTATTGGGACAGACCCTTGGTGTGTCTCACCTTTAACAAAGAGAACTAAGGGGGAGGGCATGAAAGCACCCTTCTGTTTGCCTCCCAGCCACCACAGCACCTCCACAGGTTCTGGAGGACCTGATGCAGCACACGTCAGGTTGAACGGCTCCCCTGCAAATGCAGCCACATCCTCCGGTTCCACCACAAAATGAGGCACACCTAAAATACGATCACGAGGCGGCAATTATGTAGTGTTTGCACTAAATCAACAAGATATAATTTGAGAATTCGATCATTCGATGGATTCTGAAGCAGCAACTGACATACCTTCTACTGTAATCCAAGCAGGCTCTGAGGAAATGATCCTTCCATAATATTCAACCTCACACCAATACTTCCCGGCATCTTGTTGCTGCACGGATTTAACACTAAAAATAAAGAAACACTCAGAACAGACACTCTTGAAATAAAGGGTCAAATAAACCTCAAATGACATTTGTGTCATTTACATGCCCTTATGTCGATGTAAACCAAAATAACATTTACCGACCAATTGTGACTTGAGCACAAGTGCATAAAACATTTGCAACATTCACACTGTTACCAAACTAAATCGAATCAACACTAAATTGAACTGAATAATGACACTATTGTCTTCTGTAAAGCTGCTTTACAACTGAAAATGTATTTGTTTCATAATAGAGAACTCTGCTATATAGCTAGTATATATATATTTACTTTTGCCATTTTTGCCTTTTGTTAGGATCAGATTTGCCAAGTCTGCGTATTATACGCGACTTTGGGCTTCTTTTTTTTGTAAAGTTGCGTGAAAAAATCCCGAGCCGCGGTTTGCGGTTTTTTGGGCTTATTTAAAAATATATGGTTGCTTGTTAGGGAAATCTGACAAGCAACTTCGTTTCTTTATTTATGTTCGCTGTATTCTCCAATGCATTGATTGACACACTGTCTGCTCACAGTTAATAGTCAACCAGTGCAATAATATAAGTGCTGCACCATAATTTGTCAAACATTCCGCCCCCTCCTCCCCCTCATTGGAGAAAAATCACATTCAAAAAGAAGGCGCGTGACACTGTAATCCAAGCGATGATAGAAATAGATGTAGAGGAGTGGGATGACTTTCTTTCAGCCTATTTTTTAATTTTCACAATGTTTTTGTCATGTATTAATTATCACAGGCTGTAATAAAAAAACAAGTAGTCCTATACTAATACTAAGATATACATTTGGTTCGAATAGCCTATATTTTAGTAGGCAATAAATATGTGGATTACAGCTCCCCTTTGAAGCTCTTGTTTATCTCCTTTTCCATCTCTCCAATCCTATTCTGCACACAGGTGATTGGATGAGTTTTGTTCCCACTTTTGTTGCAGTTTGCTGATTTTTGTAAAATAGCGTATGTTTTTGCTTTTCAGATAAAAGGGTAGTTTCAGTTTAATATGTTGCGGGCTCATTTATTGATAATAAATTATATTGATGATAATAAATAAAAAATAAAAAAATTGGGCTTGTTTTTGAAGCTGCGGTTGCTTATTTATCTTGCGAGAGTTGGCAACAGTGGTTAGGATAGGACAGTATTGTCAAAGTGGGAGAGAGAGGGGGTACAGGATCGGGAAAGGTCTAGATCTCGTGACACCCAAAGTGCAACGACACTACTGTATATAGAACTCTACATTATTAACACTGTTATTTTCTTGTTTATTGTACTGAAGCTGCTTTGATACAATCTGTACTGTATAAAGTGCTATATAAATAAACGTGACTTGGGTTGACAGTGACTTAGAAAAGTAGCAAATGCCACAACTTTGTCTAATAATGATCATGAATAATGCCACATCCATCTCAAAGTTTTACAACTAGACAGACAGTCAGTCTAAGAGTGCTGAGATTTATGTAGACAAAGGTCAGTTGCGCAAACGACGGCATAACTTGCATTCACATAAAAGAAACACATGAAGTATACATTTGTTTACAGCTATGACACCCACCACGGGAAACTAGATATTTATAGGTTATGCTGTCAGTGTGGCGTTCAGAAAGAAAACGCGACTTCTGTAATTCACTAAGACAGTTTCTCTCTTCACCGTTTGTTATCTTCTTTAGCCTAATATTACAGCAGACAACACTTTCAACAGCAAATTTTGTTTCGTCTAAGACTGGACTAAATCAGTATCTAGGAAACGGGAAACTGGACTGCGTCACACCATGTGCAAGAGATTATCAGCCCTGACAGCGTTCAGCAAAGCAAGCTCATGTTACTAATGTCCATCTGCATTACTCCTTGTCTTCTGCCTACATTCCAATCAGAAGGGTTTACATTTACCTGCCTGCAAAGATATTCGATGGAAAGTTCAAAATGATCTTGCTGTAGCGTAACACATTGTTTGTGAGCATTATTTTGATTTATATGGTCTATCTGTATTTATTTAACGTGGTCTTCATGTGGCATTTCTTGTAGTTTTAAAAGATCATTGTTCTACCATTTAAAGTTTGGGGTTAATAAGATTTGTTTAAATGTCTTTTATGGATGCTTTTTTTGATCATAAACAACTCAATTCATGTTTATTTGAATAGAGCTTTTCATAATACAAATTGTTGCAAAGCAGCTTTACAGAAAATTTAGTTTCTACAATATATTTAGTAATATAGTGCAACAGCAATATAGTGAAATATTATTACAATTTAAAATAATTGTTTTCTATTTTAATATATTTGGAAATGTAATTAATGTCCGTGATGCAAAAGCTAAATGTATCTTAATGCAAAAGATAACTTCAGCATCATTACTTCAGTCTTCAGTGTCACATGATCCTTCAGACATCATTCTAATATGCTGATTTGCTGCTCAATGGTAAAACACAGTTGTGCGCATACAGTTTTTTGTGGAAACCATTATAACATTTTAAAAATTGAAGGAACACATTAATTGTTAGTAAATCTTTATCAATGTTAATGTCTTTACTGTCACTTTTTGATCTTGATTGCTGAATAAACGTATTAAAGGGGTCATATGATGCTATTTTAAAGATCATTATTTTGTGCATTTGGTGTAACAGAATATGTTACACCATAAAACATTTTATTTTTCAAATACTGTACATTATTGCAGTTCCTCTATGCCCCGCCTCTCCCAAACATGTCGTTTTCTACAAGCACAGTCTGCTCTGATTGGCCAGCTGACCCAGTGCATTGTGATTGGCTGAACACAACAAGCACGCGTCGGAAATGTAACGCCCCTTTCCATAATTGCGAGCTTCAGCTTTCAACATAAATGTAAAGACGGTACATAATGTCCTTAGTTTTACCATCAGTTCAAACCCGAAAGGGGAACAGAGTCACGTGACAGCCACAGTGATGATGCTCGTATGTATTTGCAGTACACAAGCTGCGATTAAGACAGTTGACTCCACTGTGATGTGACCCTGTCTCTCTCTCAAGCACACACACACGACGCGATACTCTACACGGCGCAAAACTCAGCATTTGAACAGTCATTAGCAAATACTTAAAACTATTAAGAAAACATACTTACAGTAGCTGATTCAATACAAGCACCAGATTGTCATAGCAAAGTCGGAATTGACCTATTTTTTTGTAGGCTACTCTCTTAGGTTCACAAAACTGTCGTTCATAAAATGCGTTGCACAAATTCGAACATCTGGGTTGTGCTGTTCTGTTGTAAATAAATCTTTACCAATGATTCCTCATTGCATCTACTTTGTGGCTGACCAACCCCTCTTAACTTTTAAAAGAATATCTCTTTGGATTTGAGACTTTAGTCTTGCAACTTTACATATCTTCTTTAAGCACCAAGAGCTTGTAACACACCAAAGAGAAAGAAACACTTGAAATTGCGCCATATGCTCCTTAAAAAATCTTACTGACCCTACACTTTTAAATGGTAGTGTATCATAAACTATCCTGACAAGCTGAACCCTGAGCTGGACATATAGGAATTGAAAAACAAGAGCCTGGCAGAGTATCCAGACAGACTGTTTGTACACAAATACATAATATACTCAATCTACATAACCAATGAACACAAGAGTTACTCCATAAGGCAAATGAAGCATTTTCATATTGTGCTCAAGAACTAACTTACAAAAGATTGAAAAATAATCCCGTATAACTTTGAAGGTCAAAGTTAATTGCTACAGTATCAAACATCTGGACAAAAAAGTCCTTGCTAAAATGTTTTCATCATTCTTGGTGCTTTTACCATACAGACGCCCACACAGTGATAATACAAAAAATGATACAGATACAGACACAGGGTCGTGATCTCAAGGCCACAGTCTCATGACAACTGGACAGACTCCCTTTTAGGCAAAAAGTGTAAAAGACAAAGATTTAGTTTGAGAAACAGTAGTAATAGTGGCGCTTGTCTAAGAAAACAACCTTGACTGTCAAAACCGAGATTTGACAAATCATATGACAATATCTTCTAATCAGTTTCAACATCCCCTTCATACAGTCTGATGTCTCAGTTCTTGCCTGAAAACAGTTTCAACCAGTTACGTTTCATTTCTGATCACTGAAAAACATCTATGCTGAAGAACATCCAGGATTTCCAGTTCCAGGTTCATATTTTCCTACCTGTAAAAGGTCTCCCAGTGATGTGCATCTAGTGTGATGTACATCTGATCAGTGCTGTAGATCTTCTCTCCATCCTTCATCCAGATGATCTCTGGCTCACTCAAACCCTCAAAGGCACAACCCAGACGGGCCATGTTACCCTGAGTCACCGTTTGGTTGGAAGGGTTTTTGGTGAACCGTAGCCCTGGAGGAAACGCAGTGTGACATGTTTCTAAAGCAAACTTACAACCAAAGTAATATCAAGACATTTGGACATACCTGATATGCTGATCATTTCATGATCAAAATGTTATATTCCTTGTAAACTGTGTAATACATATGAATTTCATTACATAATTAAACTCTCTATTTATCATCTATTTGATCTATCTATATCTATTACATAGTTCACCCAAAAGACAGCAATATTATGGATAGACTGGAATTGTATCCGGAAGCAATGGTTTCGAGTTAAAAACACCTTAATGATGGATTTGTTCATTACAAATACCAGCTTTTTCGCTTCACAAAACGTTAACTGATGGATTAGTTGTGGATTATTGTGATGTTTTTATCAGCCGTTTGGACTCTCATTCTGACGGCACCCATTCACTGAGCAAGTTATGTAATTCTAATTTTCTGCAAATCTGGTTCTGATGAAGAAACAAACTCATTGGCTTTCTTGGTGGCTTCCTGCCTTTAAATGTCAAGTAAATCACAAAAAAAAGACATAGAATAGCAGAACAAGACATGTGCAAACGTAATCTATGCCTTAAAAATTTGGAAAGAAGCTTCATATTTCCTTCAAGAGGCTTTTGTGCCCTTTTCTATTTTGTTGGGACCATTTCTGGCATCTCTGTCAGTGTGCACGTTCTGACTGTGAACAGCAGTCTTCATGCATGCTGCAGATATCTGAAAGATCTCCACTGTGACAACACCACAGCTGGCCAAAACATCTGCATCAAAGATCACATTCTTCCCAGGAAACTACAGTGACCTGATATAACTCTACATCTATCTATCTATCACAAATGACACTGATTCAATCAGCTGTGACAGAATAGAGGCTCTAAACAGCCGTTTAAGCAAAATTATTTTAATAACACTAGAAATGTTTATTTGGTTAAATAATGATACATAACAAAAGTGTGCCTCTAATTTAAACACAAAAGTCTCTTTTTGAAACACGTTTTCAACTACCTTCACCACAATACAATGGTTAAAATATTAAAACAATATTTTATGTATGCATGTATGCATGTATGAATGTACGTTTAAAAAAAAAAAAAAAAAAAAATCAAACTCGACCACAGTAACAAAAAAACAAAACAAGATATGCTGAATTGGTTTAAATTCGTCCAGGCTCCATTCGTTTTTAATCTGTAATGACATCCAGTCAATCCTTAGCATTTAATTCAAAATGAGAAATTATTATGTGAAAGGTTATAAAAGAGGGTTATAAGAAATGTCTGCTTGTGTTCATAATAAATGACACTTACACCGATGTTTATCGTGAAACACAGCATCCACATCAGCACTGATGAGTTTAAAGAAACACTGCGTTCACAAACTCTGATTATTAAAACAAACTTACCATCAATTCCCTCATTGAAGTGTAGTAAAAAGAGCAGGATACAAAGAGAAACCCCCATTATAACATCTTCTGTTAAAGAGCTGAGTTATCTCCTTCACCTCAGGAAATAAAGTTTGAACAGCAGTGATTAATGAATTAACTTGGTGTTGGTAAATTCCATTGTATTCATATAGACTTCACCGGAGTTTCAACTTCAAAATCACCCTCTTGCATTTATTTAATCAAGTTTCCGTGATTAAACCGATAAAAGTGGCATTTTGCTCATTGTTTTGATAAGTCCAATACGAGCTCGTGAGAGCGCGGTGACCATCGTTCAAGTCGAGCAGCTCGATTTCGACAAACACTGTAGGAAACATCTGAGGAGCCTGAGAGGCGTGAATAAGTGTGTCACGTGACGCAACTACACTTCACACCACCACAAACCTCAGAAAGTCACTTACAGCAGAGGATTTTCAAACGTTTTGAAGCTAAAGAGGTATTTATATTATAAAGACAGCATGCTTTTGCCAAATTAAATAATTTTCAGTTTTTTATTCTATAATTTTTATATATTACAGTAAAGGCAACACAAATAAATATTTCATTGTATTTAAAAAGAAAAAAATAATATTAAAATATAGGTTCTCATTTACACAATTATTGCAGAGTTTTCAACTTTTGAGCTAATGCTAAGTTTCATATATATTATATTACAAAAATGCTTTTGCCAACATTAATACTTATCTTTTATACTGGCTCTTTTTAATATTGTTTTATATTATTGCATTGTAGTAATGGCTAAATAAATCATAATGGTCCATTATATTTTACAAATCAAATAAAATAAACTGTAATAGAAAACATAAATAAAAAAAAAATATAAATGTGAATAGAGACATTTTTATCAAAATGAGTTGCATTACTTTTTTCTCCAATGACAGTGTAACTATGTACATCCTGTCCGACATGCGTGTACATGGGGTTGAATTATGCCAACTGACATGGAAATCACTTTGTCTGGACTTTAAGTATTCTATTTCTCTGATGTGAAAGAAACAAAGATAAGAGATTAATGGCTGAAGAGTAATATTAATTCCAGAATAATTTAAACTTAAATAACAAACCAAAAACAGACAGCCAGTCATTCTGGCTTACTTCACTTGATTGATATTTTGGCAAATGAAATAAAATAAAAAGTAAATTATAAAACACAAAGAAGTGTTATATATATATATATATAATTCCTTATTATTTTTTTTTTAAACTAGGAAAAAATAGTCCAAGCACTTTAACAGAGAATAATGCCTTACAGTCTCTTGCTTTTACATACTTTTTCTACATGTTTAATGTCTTATTTATTAATTCACTTATTTACATTTTCAGTTTTTGTTTATTCGTTCATTTTTCATTCAGCCATTCCTCTTATGACCTGCAAACCACCTTGCATGCACCTTAAAACCGGACTGACCCCTTTATCTTTGCTATAGTCGTAGTAAGTTCCCTCTCATGTGCACTGGGGTCGACCTGGCGGCCGTCAGTGTTCAAACGCCGCACATGTCCTGTCTGGTGGGCCGGAGACGTGAAGCGTGACTCCGCGCACTGTAATAGGAAGTTCCCCTCCAAAACTTTTAGGAAACAATCCTGTCCGACCTGCACCAAATGAACGCCGACCTCATAATCCTAATCATGGTAAGTCCGACGACGGTCCATCTTTCAATGACCGCTCCTATCGATGTCTCACTGCATAAATATTCATGCTTTGACTGAATGACTAATGAATTTGAAGAAAACAAAAGCAGTGTTTGTGTTTTGACGCGGCGTCAGCCGGTGTGCTAGTTGTGAAGGCGCTAGTTTACTTCTTTGACTACAAGTTATGACTTGTCTAGAAATGGTAACACATTAGAGCTGTTTGAAACATTCCGGCTTCAGTCAAGTGTTACTTTGTTAGTCGTAAACTCGTGCGCCGCTGTTTGGATGGATTTAAGGGCTGTGTCTCAACACTTAGTGAGCTGCCTACCTGGACGGCGGTTTTGGGCACTTGTTTTGGTATATCTTTACAAAAGAGTACTGCGTGTACAGTAGTGCTAATACCATGGTAGGTTGATGTATGGTCAATGACATTGAAATCATTTTGTCTGGATCTATTAAGTCATTATATAGCCTGTCATGCTGAGACGGGGAAAAAGTGTCGTTTCATTTTTCTTTCTTTCTTTCATTCATTCGTTTTTTTAATTGATTTTTTTTATTACGTATTTTGGGTTTAAAAAACTTGACAGTTTTTACTTTTTACGTTTTATATTTTAACTCTTATATTATTAATAATAACTTTTATTTAAAATAAAAAAAATGAACAGATTATGGCTAGAGTGTTCTCTGATCAGGTTTTTTGAGTACCGATCACAGAACGCAGTATCGGCCGATACGATCTTTTTAAAACCTTTTTTTATAATTTATAACTATTTATAGTGATACTCCAGTCAGGATTTTTATACATTTATTCAGGGCCTGAATTTCGTTTTTGAAAATGGAGGGAATTCCCCTCTTAAGCCCTATTCACATGGGATTAGTATTATCTGGGGACTTTGTGATTTTGAAATTACCCCCCACCTCTGAATTTGTGGTGCATTCGCACGGGATAAGCGAAGCCTGTGATTTTACTCAAATTTACTGACTTGTCTCCCGGATACCCGGATGTCAAGGCTTTGAGAGTCCCGTTCTATGGTCCAGATGGATTTTTAAAAAAAAGAAACTTTTTGTGCGCTGTGTCATTTACATTTCACCTGGTTAAAATAATATATCAAGCTTTATGCTTGGTTTATTTGTAACACATTAACCTCAAAACCGTTTCAGCTTTCTCTTTCTGCAAATTGTAGGGTGTAGCGATATGATGACAGAACCCAGAATACTATCAAACACTCCAACGCAGCTCCATTCTTCGCGAAAGATGGATAAAAAAAATGTGCACCGGAAACAAAAACCTCGAAAAATGATACACGACCCGCCAAATGCTGGCCAAATCACACAGATGCCGATTCGCACGGGACTAATATTATCACAGGACCTCGGTGTTCGGCGAAATATGGTAGGTCATTTGCAGGGGAATTAAAAAAAACATATGAACCACGTAGCGCGCGAGCGCTGAATGTTTAAACACTGGCAAGAATTAAAAAGAATTGCAATTTATAAACTTTAGTGACGATGCTACATTGCCTCGATTGTGCAAGTGACAATTCTTGTCAACTGTGTAGCGTGCAGCTCGCTTATAGACAGACCCGATGTGTGGTGATTTGAAGCCATTTGCGTATTTTGAGAGAGAAAGAGAGAGAGAGTGTGCTTGCGGTGATACACTCACGCTGTTTGTGAAATTACGTCTCACAAGGTTTTCAAATTTACTTTAGAATTTTTAAAGGGGTCATATGATGCGATTTCCAAGTTTTCCTTTCTCTTGGAGTGTTACAAGCTCTTGGGTGCATAAAGAAGATCTGTAAAGTTGCAAAGACTAAAGTCTCAAATCCAAAGAGATATTCTTTATAAAAGTTCAGATTCAGCCACGCCTACCTAAAACGGCTCGTTCTAACAAGCCCCCACATGTCTATGTCACTATTTGGGAAGATTTGCATAACACCGCACTCAGATGTTCATGCAAAGAAAGAAGGTGTATCTTTTATTCTCGCTGTAGTATTTTTGTTGCCGCCGCCATGTCGTGAAGGCCCTGTGTGTTTCTTTGTGAAAGCGAAACTACTTTGTTTTGGCCTTCCAAAAGTGGACTATATCCGCTTCGTCAGGCCTGAAGCTGATCTGTGCTGGTCGCTGAGGGAATACATCAACTTCACGCTGTGGATCGTTGGATCGGCTTTCACCGTGGACGAAGCGGAGTCCAGCCCGGGGTCGTCACATGTGGTTGCCGGAAGCCCTCCGGATGCTCCTTCGTCGAATCAGCCGACCGCGCCGTTCTCAAGCCCGCCCGCCACTCCGTTCTCACTCTAGCCCCGTGGTGTTTCGTTGTGAAAGCGAAACTACTTTGTTTGGTCTTCCAAGAGGACACAACTACAAATCAGTGGTTAAGTTGTATTTAACAACACTGTTTCCAGAACAGTTCACCCCAATATTCAGATGTGTGCAGCACATTTTGTGGAGGACTGTTTCCTGATTCTGGGAGAGTAGACTACAATGCCGGGTGTTTTGACTCATAGACTGTAAGTACGTTTTCATTTTAAAGATTTGCCACTGATGATTCAAAACGGTAGTTTTGGGCAGTGTAGAGTAGCGCTGTTGTTTGTCATTTCTCCGATCACAAAATGCAGACATGGTTTTATGTTTACACAGTGCGATGCAACGCAACGCGTAAAAATATAGTATAAGTCATTATAATCTGTTATTATGTCCCCACTGGATGCAACAATGCCTCGTTTATAATGGGTTTTAAACTTTTTGTCTCGTCGCTCCGGCTAGACACTGCAGGTATCACAGTATGGTGAGGGGCGTAACAATTCCGTCACACGCTTGATGTATTCGGCCAATCACAACGCACTGGCTAGCTGGCCAATCCCAGCACACCTCGCTTTTCAGACCAAGGAGTAAAAATCGACTCCTTTCAGAAAGGCGGAGCATAGAGGAGAAAAAATAATGTACAATATGTTGAAAATAATGTTTTTTTTTAAACCTTAAACTGCATAAACAATTCATGACACAAATACACAACAAATTTTCTTTTTAGCACATCAATGCCCCTTTAATAAAAACAAAAATGATGGTAGTACCTCAGAGCACCCCTAATTATGCTGATAAGGATATTAAATTTCAAAATAAATTTAACGTCAAACACATGATCAGTCTGGATTATTTTAACTTGATTCTTTTGCAAGGAGGATAGTATCTTTTCTATTAAAATTAATGAATAGTCAGTATTGTTGTTTTTGTTTAATTAAATTTATTGTGCAAACTGGGGACCCTAAACCTATGACAGTGGTAAAGTTTTTACATATCATTATTATTACTATTATTAGTTTATCACATATTTTGACCTTTTTTATGAAATTACACATTGCGACTGGTAACAAGTTCAAAAATTCGCTCGACATCCTTATCATTGACCTATCAACACAACGTAACTAAATCTTATCATGGTATTTATATATTGTGACGAGAGGGGCGGGCCGAGAGCCGTGGGAACGGAGCTAGGCCGGTGGAGTAATTGATAATGAGCGACACCTGCTCCACTCACCGGTCTCGAGTCTCACGGTGGAGCTCCGGAAGGATAAAAAGAGGAGTGACTACATTGAAGGACGAGAGAGGACCAGGCCTGGAGTTTATTTTGTGTTTTGGTTTTGTTTGTGCGCGACAGTCGTCCGCGAGGGGCTGTCGCGCTATTTTGGGTTTATTTTATTATTAAAGTCTTTAAATGTTCGCCGTTTCCCGCCTCCTTCTTCCCGATCTACAAACGATGTTACATATATCATGGTGTTTTCAAAGAACACTTTGACATTAACATGATGCATACAAAAAAAATCACAAATTTAAAAACATAACCATGGTGGTATGTCCTATGTAGATGGGGAGCTCACTAGGTTTTGAGACACAGCCAGTGTCTCCTCTCGTGGATCATGTTGCATGCAAGCTGAGATGAAGTATACAGTGTCCAGTCAGAAAACGCCGGCTTACTACTCACACTAACACATACATGAATATCAGAAGCATGGCAGTGGATGTTCATGTGCACTTCAGAGGGCAAAAACACAAAATATAAAAAAAAAAAAAAAAAAAAAAAAAAAACAACTTTGGAGAATTATCTGTCTATAAAGTGAGTATGATGGGATCTCCATTATTAACCAGTTACACTGATGTACATAATGAGACATAATGGAAATATCTGAGGTTACAGAAGCATATTGCTCATGGGATCTAGATTTTACTTAAGTGTATATATTGTACATTTAGCAAGGTGTTTATAGAGTATGAAATGATGTTATTTAACAGAAATTGTATGCCACAGTTTGTTAATGTCAACTGATAGCCATCGTCTTGTCTTCTAGACCAAAGTGTGTAACTTTTTAGGTTTGTCATGAAGACAGTTGGCGTTTTATTCATTTGCTTGTATGTTTTTTTTCTTCTTCTTCAAATGATTCATGTTCAGATATAGTTGTAAGAAGGTCTTCTTGAATCTGGTTAAAGAAAACAGTGGTACAGAAATATAGCCCTAAAAAGCACTTGGACATTTAAGTCACAGTTCAAATTGACTGAATTACATTTTATTAGATATAAAATATCAAAATAAGTGGAACTTGCAAATAAATTATGCTAGAGCTTTTAGTGTATTCACATTCTCCTGGATAGTTCGTATTGACTTGTTAAATCATAATTACGACATCAGGTTACTTTCAAATTACTTTGGTTGGATTTAAATGGCATTGTACCTTTTCTACATAAAATTCAACAAGAATTGTTTAATTCTACATCTACAAAATGATGGGGCGGTGGCTCGGAGGGGGGTGGTGCAAATTGGTGTGTTTTTCTTTTTTTATCCAATTTATTAAAGTGCTGTAAACTTAATTATGTATTCTATTGTAGTTGCAAAATACTATGGAAAGATTATTCCCACTTACAATAAAACAAATGACCTTTATTTGAACAAATTTACTATTAATACAAATGCTTCATGTGATATATGATTTTTCCGACATGTCTTGAATCACCATTATCCTCTCAAGTTCCCACAGGTATCCTAGCAGAGAAACCACAGGTGGATTTCATTACATAAACTGCATGGCTGTGCTATAGCTTTCTTTAAAATAAATACCACTTGGTTTGAGATTTTGTAATCACAGTGACATTTAGACATTTTAATTTTAACTTAATTGACATTTGTACATTGGTAAACTTAAAGAAATATTTTAGACTTGTTTAAAATATTTTAATAACAAAATATTTTAAAAGCAAGTGCAATGTTTAACATTGTTATACTTAGGCCTACGTCAGGGATATTAAACCCTGCTAATTCTCTGTTCTGCAAAGTTTTCAAGCAATCTGAAGACCTTCATTACCTGGTTGAGGTGTGTTTGATTAAGGTTGGATCTAGACTCTGCAGGACAGTGGAAATGTTGGTGCATTCAAGTCACATCAGAAAAGGTACATCGCCATATTGCTTTGACCAAAGTGACTTGAATGCATCTGATGTTGTAATTATGACTTCCCAACTTCCTGAACAAACTTCAGTGCACCATGTGTTCTGACTCACAGGGTCCCTGCACAGTGCACACTGAGCAGGGTATATCTGTAGAAGTTCACTTGTCAAAATCTGTTGATTTAGAACGCCCTAATAATATCACACTTAGTAAACACACGTATTGCAGAGATAACAGTTTTGATGATGACATAATATAACAAATTCAATTTTGTCATGAAACTCTAGATGGCGCAGGCCGATAGGTCCTAACTCTATCTGAAATAATTACATCATTATTCACGTGGCGCAGCTGTTTCTTTGCACATCAGCAGCCAATGAGCTTGCTGCTCAACATTCAAATACATGGCTAGTGCTCGCTGTAGCAGTTGCAGCATGCATCAGAAACCCTCCACCTTCCCCAGCTCCACCTGAGTAG
>JADLZN010004690.1:0-87504 GCA_018155175.1 Sinocyclocheilus anophthalmus
AAAAAAAGCCTATTCTTGGTAATACTTTAGAAAAGTGAACACATATTCACTATTAACTAAGAGTTTTCCCCCAATAAACTCCTAATTTGCTGCTTAGTTAATACATGGTAACAGCTGTTAAAGGTGCCATAGAATGTCTTGATACAATATTTTAAATTGTTCTCTGATATCTACATAGAAGGTATGTGGCTTAGGTAAGGGCAACAAATCTCCAGAAACGGTTTTACGTGTCCATTTACAACCCAAGGATTTGTCTCTATAATTAAATGGTCTGTTATTACCTTATTTGGAAGGGTCATGAATAATAATGTTGAGCTCTGCTCTGATTGGCTGTTTCACAGTGCTGCTCAATGTTGAGCTCTGCTCTGATTGCTGTTTCACAGTGCGGCTCATTTCAATAGCTCACACAGCATGAAGGAAACACAGGGAAAACATATATTTCAATACTCTCTCTCGCAGTTATATCATTGGGTAATTATACTGTATATAAAATGCGGGCATCAGGGAGCCGCTATTAATATGCGAGGAATTGAAACTGCTTTCGAATGCACAATCGCGTTTTACTTTCACTTTCGAGAGTACTTACCACACATTTTACAAGATCAGATGCTTGTCAGTGGTGCTCAGGATCTGTAAATCATTCGCCATCATCCTCAGTCATCTCTCCTTACTCTATTTATGTGGTAATTGAAATCTTTGAAGCCTCACTGTAATTTACCGGCTACAAGCAGCTAACCAAGGTCCGCTTTAGTGGCTCCCGTTATTTTATTAGAATGCGTTATTTGTTTTCTGTGCCTTTCTGAATACAGACACCAACCCATCCCTGCACATCACATCCCCTGCACAGCCTGGAACATAACATTTATTTCCATGATCTGCCATTTTCGCTATTATCCTCGCTTGTTTCTTCACAATACCTGCAGAACTTCTGATGATTCGGCTGTGCAGGTTCGGCTGGCGGCTGGAATAGAACATGGGCGGGTATATGCAAATGATGGGGGCGTAACTATTAGTGATCCCGACTGTAACGTCACAGTCGGTGTAATATTCTGATTCGACTATTTTTCAGTAGTCTTTTGCATGCATGAGATTTACATAAGAAGGAGGTGTAATGTCTGATTACTTTTCTTAGGGAATTCATTATTATTAATTCATTCAGGTTTTGAAAGGACTCGAATCTGAAAATTCGATGTCAACCTGATTAGAACTGATTTCAAATTGTAATAGTTTACACCTTATCAACAGTCGTCCAGCGAGACATTAATGTTCATGTATCTTAACCATCTGACTATGTGTATTTTCCTTGGCCACAGGTAAATACAATTATGATCATTTGTAAGCTCCTAGCGAGGTAACGTGATCTTTGGCAAGGTTTGACTTTAAAATTATACGACACCAGACAATGATTCTTTATAAATGAAACACGAATTTATTGGCTATTCTAAATTACATTGACCTAAGCTAAGACATACCCATACACACACACACACACACACATACATCAAGTTCTGAAGAATGAAAATGATGTTAACGGAGTTCTGAGGAAGGCCCAAAGTTTTAGCAAGATATTCGCTAAAGTTCTCTTACTTGCAACGCTGATAAAAGCACAAAGCAGAGAGTTTCTTAGCTTTACTGCTTAAAAACCTCAATTGCGTTTTTGGTTGACAGCTGAAAAGCTTAGTTTTTCCCGTGGCTGCTGGAGGGAATTCCGTTGCTGATTGGCTGTTGATCTGGCGCCTGAATGACGTTTTGATGACGTCCTTTTGGGAGAGCCCTCGTTGGATTAGTTGGTTGCCGGGTTACGGAGGAGCCTCTGGCGGTTCTTCTGAGACAGTCTAAGTTTACAAGACTTAAGTTCTGCAGAGTTGCGAAGCTTCAACTGAAATGTTTGAGTTCTTATGGTCGGTCGCCTGATGGTTCAGCTTGTGAGCATAAGTTAGAGTGCTCTCCACATGGCGACAAGGCCTTGCTCGAGAAAGCAAGTGGCGAAGAGCCTGCGTTCGGGAGAGCAAGCGGCGAAAAGCCTTCACTCGAGAGAGTAAACAGCGAGAAGCAATTGAATCTGTGTTGCAGTGGGGTTTTGACCTGCGGCACAGGTCCGTCCCATGGTGCGATCTTCCAATCGACTTCTTGCAAGGCGGAGCATGCATACATTAACAAGAGGTTTCAATTCATTATGTGGAGAAAAATCTTGGCGAAGATTTGGTTGATACTAATATAAAGTTTCCTAATGCGAGTATTGTACATACTTCTCACTTCTCATTCATACCAAAGTTTCTCACATAAAATAAGCTTTCATTCAAGCTCAAACAACAGGTATTTTGCATACTCAGTAATCGTAATAACTAAAAGGAAAAGTTATAAGGCAAAGATTAAGATATCATGGTTTCAATAACACATCAAACAGAAAGAATATTAGTTGGGAGTATATTGCTCCGATACTTCAATGATTTTCAATGATTGTCTTATGAATTGTCTGTGTAAGTTCTGTTTCTTTGTCTGTGACAGGAGAAACGCGCGCTTTTCTGGGAAGTAGTAAAAGGATGCGTCCCTTTTTTGGAATGCAGGGGGAAAAGGGGAGGTGTCCTGAGGTCATGCCCATGTCACGAGTGTATGTCTGCCATTCTTCTCCTGGACAGGGAGCTTTTAATCTGTCACTTTCTGTTTATCGGATTTAGCAATTTATGCGTTAAACGGTCATGGGGTCCGGGCGAGTCTGTCGCTGGAACATTTCCAGATACCATGTTCTTTGTTCTGTTGTTTATTAGCTGGTTTATTTATGCTGAAGCTGGTCAACATTACACTGCACATCTGGTCCTTGAAGTGTCTTCAGACAGAGGGAGTTTCTTCTCTTCTGGTGATAGTTAGGGTTTAAGCAGTTCAGACCCCCCTAAGGGATAAGGACCAGGCCTTAAACAGAATGGAAGCAGGTCCAGACAATTAGGTGCCCTGTTGATCATTGATCTTCTTTACGACCGCAGATAGCTGGGGAGGAGAGTCTTTAGTTTTTCCAGTGGAATGCGGAGATTCAATCGTTCATTTGTGCGATATTCGCAGAGGCCTTACAGAGGAAACAACGATGTTTGAGGCTCACGGTATGTCATTTACATGTACAGAACTGTTATTATTCAACAATGCCAAGGTAAATACATTTTTTCCATTCTATGGCACCTTAAAGGGATAGTTCACCGCCAAAAATGAAATGTGATGTTTATTGCTGCTTACCCCAGGTCATCCAAGATGTAGGTGATTTTTTTTCTTCAGTAGAACACAAATGAAGATTTTTAACTAAAACCGTTGCAGTCTGTCAGTCTTATAATGGAAGTGAATGGGAATCACAATTTTGAGAGTCAAAAAAACATACAAAACAAAACCAAATTAAACCCTGCGGCTCGTGACGATACATTGATGTGTAAAGACATGTATAAAGGTCTGTGCAAGAAACTGAACAGTATTTATAATATTTTTTACCTCTGATGCACACCAATGTCCGAACTGTTCAAACTGGTCCTTATCTCGTCTCAACAGCAGGCAACGTGGAGTCTTTTGTTCTCTTTCTTTCGTACATGATCACAGACTATAAGTGGCAGTTACGCGGACCACCTATCTCTCAATTGGACCCATTGACATTGTTCTACAAACTCTGAATTAGGATTGTCAATGGTTTCACTTGAGAGATAGATGCGGTAATGCACTTATAAGGCCTAAGAAGAAGAAGACTCACAGCGCCTGCTGTGTGAGAAATGCCTCAGTACAGTTCAAACAGTTCAAACATGGCGTGAATGCATGTACAAACCTTCTAAATACGTTCGCGTTTATTTTTGCACAGACTGATCGTTGGTGTGCATCTACCCATCAATGTATCGCGACGAGCCGCAGGTTAACGTTAAGGTTTTTTTGTGTATGTTTTGACTCTCAAGCCCAATCCACTTCCATTTATATGACTGACAGACTGCAACGGTTTGTGTTAAAATCTTCGTTTGTGTTCTACTGAAGAAAAAGTCACCTACATCTTGGATGGCTTGAGGGTGAGTAAATGATGACCAAATTTTCATTTTTGGTGAACTATCCCTTAAGTTAGGGATTGGGTGGATTAGGATATGGAAGATGGCTGCAGATTATGCTTAAGTATTAATAAACCAGCCAAACTAATAATTGCATGCTACTAACACTGTGTTTTATTGAGAATTGGGAACCGGGGTTGAAGGTAGTACCCCGAACAACCCAAAACAAACTCTTTTTTATAAATTTGACTCGATAAAGAGCCGGTGTGGTGTAACAAAACAATTACTTTAATATTTTATATTGAGAAATCAGTATTCAGGATGTTGAAATTAACAAAACAAGACAAATTAAATCAAATAAATTAAATAGACACAACCTCTGAAATGTTACATTTGTTTTAGTAAGTATATTTGGTCAGACACATAATCATAGCGTATAACCATGTATATATATCACTGTACCTAAATTGTCATGTCCATAGTCAAAACACTGAAAATGCCCGTCTTGGTGCTTACCCCCTTGATTGTTCTTTTTCTAATATTCTCTGAAACTCTCAATGTATCTCTTAATCTCTCCAAATCTGTTCATGTATCCCCTTGGTTGAGGTTTGAGCGGTCTAATGTTTGTTTCGTGCTAAGCAAATGAGAAATGGGAAGTCATTTGAACATGTTTTGAGGCAATTTACACCATTCTAAGAGTGATTGAGCCTATCCAGCTAATTAGACATTTACATTTAGTAGCTAAATAAACACAACTGGCAGGAAGAACAAGAGCAGAAGACACAAGAGTCATTATCATCTCAGCCAACTGATTAGTCTGATAATGAAAGAAAGGCAATGATTCCTTAAGAAATGCTCTGAGCCCAAGCTTTATAGCCTTTAATGCCAGCTATCTCCAATCCTGAAATCTGCGGGAGTTAAATGGAAACCATGCTATCAGCAGCAAACACGGGGAGCTAATTAACATTCTCTACCTCAAAACTGCCTCAGACATGCTACGGTACAGCTGTACTAAGTCCTACTTTCTTTCATCCACTAGATACTTCCTTTAAGGAATTCAAAAAAGGAAGAAAAGAAAGCAGGTGAATGAAGTAATAAGCAATAAAAGTCGCTGATAACCTCCAGGGCTGCTGGTCTAATCTTAATGTACACTTTGAGCTATGGGCCACAGGGCAGGGCTAAGTGATATGATGAGCTGCAGACCAATAAAGAACCATGACTTAGCAGGATGAGCAGCCTCAGTTTTAGGATGTAAACAGATATAGAACTACAGCTTGAGAACTGCAAGCCTACAGGGTGCCAGGCGAGCTCTTCATTCATGAAGTCTATCGTGGCCGAGCGTTGAGCCAGGCTCTGCCTCGCTCTGTTGACTTGGCCTGTTTTGTAATTAAGTAGCAGGATGATTCGCCTCATTTCACGACTTATAGTTCTTGAGCTTGGTTAAGATGAGAATTCAACCTCCAGGACTGGCAGACTGACGGGCTGAACTGGCCTTCACTGCTCGGCCCCCGGGGCCCGGTGACAGAAAGAGTAAACTGACATGCTAATGGAGGCCCAAAGGGAGAGCACATGAAGGAGCACATTCAAACAGGCTTTTCACAGTGGAATGGAAAAACAGCTATTAACTCTAGAGAGTGAGTTACAGAGAGCTCACATTAGATGCTTAAACACTGTTTAGTGATAAACTCCACAGACTCAGGCCCTGATTTACTAGCCTTCCAAATAGAAGCTACTGTTTTGTTTGTCCAATCTAACAAATATGGCAAGGCCAATATATATGTATATATACAGTATATATATATCTATATATATATCTATATATATATATATAACATACACAAGTGTAAACTGTTTTTGGGAAAGAATCCCTAATGGCCACCAAGGCTGTTGCAGTCTTTTGTGGATGGAAGCTATTTCTGTGATGGTTAAGCTGAATTTTCAGCATCATTACTGTAGTTTTCAGTGTCACGTGATCCTTCAGAGATTATTTTTAATATGCTGATTTGCTGCTCAGAAAACATTTCTTATTATTATCAATGTTTGTGCTGCTTAATATTTTTGTGGAAAGTGATACTTTTTAGGATTCATAAATGCTGTCTTGTGGAAAATACTTTTTATGTCATTGCTACTTTCAAAGAGTCACAAAAGCCTCTATTACTAATTAAAGGAATATTCTACCCAAAAATGAAAAAAAAAATCATCATTTACTCACCCTCATGTCGTATACAAACCCTGTACGATTTTATTGACCATACAGGTTTGAAACGACATAGTTGATTAATGATGACAAATTTATATTTTTGGGGGACTATCACTTTAAAAGCATTATTTTAATGATGTCAGTAAAATGACAATAAGGAAAATCTTGATATAGGTATAAACTATTCTTCCCTTATACTATGCTGTGTTTGTTTATAGTTTTAATGGTTTTGTGTTCTACACAGCAAAACTTTTCATATCACATTAATGCACGTCAGCAGTCCAGCGGCATTGAGATTGTCTATGTATTTTGTGTTCTGTCTTCGTTTTGCCACAGTGAGAGCAACCAATGCACAAAGACACATCAGATTAATACCTGCTTTTCTGTGCTATTAATTTGCACACATTTGCTATTTCCGAGACTACTCTCAGACATTATACATCACTTTGTGTGTATGCATGTAAGGAGGCACATTCAGATTTTATATTCATTAATGGAAACCTGCAAAAATGACAAGACAAGCTATTTTGCTCATGTGAAAGATAGAGTCATCAGTACATAAAAAGATCAGCTCAGACATTTTTGGTGGGTAGTACTTGTAATGAAGTGAAAAGTTCAGTATGTTCTCATAGAACCTTCATTAAAAGTATTGATTGAGAACCACAATTTTGTTCATGTTGATCCGGAACTTCATCCAGAACAGTGAGTTTCTGTACAATTTGTTTACACTCAGTGAGGTAAAGTGATGTGTTTCTGAGGCACTGTAACACGGTGGGGATATTCCATCTGACAAGAAGCCTTCACTCAGAATACATATATTATCTATGTGCATTTCTCAGCAGAACTCAAATTGGATGACCCGGTATCAGTTTCTGTTGATCTCCTACACTGGGAAAAAAAAATGTGGATCATATTTCCAGCATTAGCATTTAATAGATGTGTGTGCCTATGTCCTCCCCAAATAATGTGGAAGTTTGGTAGCCAGCTATATAGTGACATTTGCAACAGACACGAGCTATACAAATGCAAATGTAATCTGCCTGTCCTCCTTGAGATCCTAATTGTTTGCAGCTACACTCCAATCTTTGGGATAAAAGCAGTATTTGCTTCTATTAGAGTCTGTTCTGACTTGAGACCACTCTCTCATGAAGGCATATCATTTAACCATTTATGGCGCGGAGGAAAACAGATCAATGTCAACACCAGACGACTGCACACTAATCCAGGGATTAGACTGAAGGTCAACTGGCTAACATTACTAAAATAAATAGCTTAAAAGTTCAGGTTTTGGTGTCACAGGATTAAAGAATGTCTCTGACTAAATGAGGTGAATTGTAAATAGAAAAACAGTAAGCCAGCGATAATACAAAATCACAATGATGTTACAATGGCAATGCCATAATTGCCTTAACTAAAGTGCGTAAATGAACAGTCCAGAGTCAAATATTCAGTTTCTACCATTACACAGGTAGTAGAATTACTATTAATCTAACATTACACCGGGTATTTTCTACATTTGTTCATCTCATTGGTTATATATATAGATATTATAAGTATATATATAATAGATTATTATATAATATATATCATCTGTTGTTCATAATTATATATCCTATATATATATATATATATATATATATGTTATGTGTATATTAGTGCTGCCAAACGATTAATCACATCCAAAATAAGTTTTTGCTTACATAATGTGTAGTGCGTATATTTATTATGTATAAATACACACACACATGTATATATTTTAAGAAATATGTTTATACATTGTAGCGTCTGCGTAGAATCATGCATGATTTTTGGGGTGTTTATGGCTTAAGAGACCTTTTTAGCCTTTTGACATTTGCATATAAATTCCAGTTCTGGTCATAAACTTTCCGTTTGGGTATAGCGGGTGTACATGCCAAATTGGTTCTTTCGCCCTCAAGACGATTTAGAACCACTCCCCACGAGCATTCCCCCAATCTATTTCAAACATTCCATCAAAGAGTTTGTAATGGCCAACACGACACACACACACACACTCACACCCAAACTAACACACACACACACATAAAGACATTTTCTTTATTTAGACAATAATTAATCAGGTACAAATATATCTGATATATGTATGTTTTGTTTGTATGTTTCCCTATTAGATTAGCTGATTTACCACTTGTTATTTGTATTAGTTAAAGCCATAAAACACTGATATTCGGGTGTATGTATGTATCTTTGGTTTAATCTATTCCAAATGATTGTTTCTTGGTATCAATGTTACCTGTTCTCCATTCCTCGGACAATGACGTACAGTATATGATTGTGAAACGCATCATACGATTCATACTATATATTGGGTTAAAACTACAGAAATTCCAGAACGGCCATAAAACATGCAAATGAGCCATAAAACAAAAGACAAAGAAAGATTCTCCCGCTCAAAATCCATGCCTCTCATTGGCCAATACACACAGAATAGGAATTCTCAAAAGAGATTAGCCCGGAAAAACTTTGCTCAGAAAACTCTTCTTCGTTTGAGACAACACCTCCAAGACTCTCACGACCTTCCTCTTGGTTTTATTTTCCGGCAAGTTTTTACTTTCAATAACGTTTATTCTCTGTGGTACTTTTTCTTCAGAAGCACCAGAAGTAAAAACTTCCAGCTGACACCTCAAGAACTCATCAAAAGACCTCCGTTATCTACCGCACCCGGACTCTTCTTCATCGATCGAAAAACCAATGCAAGTAACCGCTTAAAATTATTCAGATGCTTGTTTAAGGTTCAGACCCTTTTAAGGTGATTATTGGATTCTTTGATGATTTTCAAAGGTTGTGGTTAAATTATGTGAAATACTGCCATTCTTTTTCTATTCTCGCTCTTTTCCTTACTTTGTTTCATTCTGTTTATATATGTTTTAGTTAGTTATATGTCATTTATTAAATCCCTTATATTCACAAATGATTGCCTCTGTTTGCTGCTCACAATTCAAAGTCAATGAATGTTTAAACCCTTGCTACATTTTGCTAAGAATTACTGCTAGCACTGTACAAAGAAGGACCGTTTATTGTTCCGTGGCCAGAAAATAAACATTCCTTGAATTGATAAACGATTATATTGTCTGCTCGGTGGACAGACAGATCAAATAATTACAATATTGATTCTGCTACAGTTTATTCGAAGATATAATCTAAATATTTATATTTGATCATAACCAGTTATAGTTAGTCATAAATATTCCCCTTTTTATGGCTAATAAATATAATAACCTTACCTATATTAAATAAATGTTTTATATATTAAAATATATCTATATATGATATAAATTATAAGAATATAAATATATACATGTAAATATTTTCAAAATATATGCTGTATTTGTGTGTATTTATATATACATAATAATTAAACAGTACACATACATATATTATGTAATTAATCGCGAGTAATTCGTTTGGCAGCACGAATATATATATAATATATATAATATATATATTATATATTTTTTTTTTTTTTTTTGTTTTTTTTACATCGGGTTTTGACCCGATACCAAAGCTCTTGTGTGTAGAACTACATATTTAAACCACCGATTAAGCCTATGAAAGCATTACTAAAGGAGCATTAACTATAGTAAAGGCTAAAATCTTATCATGACAGACACTGTCAGGATTCAGGGTTTTTGAAAGAAACTACTAAGTGTAATTCAGCACAGGACGCATTAATGATCACAAGGGACATAAAGACTTTAGACTGACCAAAATTTTCTTTCAAAAATTCCATTATTTGTCTTTTGAACATTCTATTCCGTAAATAATCCTGAAAAACGTATCACGTGATCTTCAAACAAGGATAAGAAAGGAAATGTTTCTTGAGCACCAAGCATCATGTGACACTGAAGATTACAGCTTTACCATCACAGTTATAAATTACATTTTAAAACATGTTTGAATTGAAAACAGTTATTTTAAATTGCAATAATAATTTACAATATTACTGTTTTACTGTATATTTTTTGATCAGATAAATGCAAATCTTTTGAATGGAAGTGTACATTATTGCATATTTTATAGCCTTTTTGTCTGGACAATTGAAGGGAGATTTGTTTCCCCTTAATGGAAAATTCTTTGAATATCTATATTATAATTAATATTAAGTTTACTTGGATTATTTTATTATTATTGATTATATTATTATTATATTATGTATTAAAACGGAAACATACTAAATAAGTTTACCCAGACACATGGGTAAAATACACATGTAGATGCAACAAGAGAAAGAAAAAGTGAGTGAAAGCAGACTGCTGTAATGGTAGTCTGCTTATGGTCAGGCATAAGGCTTCATGTGGGAATAAGAGAGAGATAAATGATTAGGGGACAGCGACAAGGGCAAAGCTCAAAGGAGAGCAGCACGAGACGAGTGGAGCATTTCAGCATGGCCTGCTTCTCATTAACAGTCCTCTACATTTAGAAAGCAGAGATGCAGAACACACACACACACACACACGACACACACACACACACACACAAACAATCACCCCTATCATCATCACATCTGACTTCGTTTTGTACAACTTAGCCTGCACAGCTTAGCCAGTTTGAAGCAAGAGGGGGGAAAAACTAATCATAACATAATCTGAAAGCTCTACCAATTTATTCCTGGAACTGATTCATTAAAAAAGATGTCCATATTTCTTAATTAATCCCTCAGATATGTCAGATTTAGATGTTTACACGCAAGCAAAATATCTAAAAGCAAAATTCCACAAATGAATAGCGGGGTATTACTGTAAGAGCAAAAGCCCTGTTCTATTTAATGAGAGCAATCAAAATACTAAACACACCACAAGACCTTGAGTCTTATGATTCTTGTCCAGACATTTGGTGTCTGTGGTGTAGCTGGAAAAGGATAAAGGTTTTGTAATGTTTAATTGCTGGCTATGTGTTGCTGCATATAAGCAATTTAAAACTTGTTCCGAAAGGCATGGGTGTTCTGTAAGTGTCTGTGAGTATCCCTGAAAACAGATGACTGCCTGTGTCCGTCGCAGAGGGTGTGCATCTTCATTAATGTCCAATCAAAATCCAATTACAGCCCCTATCGATGCAAATTAAAGCTGTTTGCTTTAAAATGCTACTGCGGGCTGAAATATTTCCAATCACTGCAACGCTTGATTATCACTCTGTCAGGATCAGCCTTTGGAAAATTAAGTCTATGGCATGTTGGGGGTTTATTAATTCCCCCGCTGTTCCCTGTGCTATATTACCATAAAACTGTGTGAAAACCAAACTGCAGCAACTTTCAAAAAAAAATAAAAAAATAAATAAATGATGAGTCCGCAGCCGGCACTAGGACATGCCCAACCAGATGTCCCCTGATGATTCATCCAGGCCCTCAGCAAGGCCACATTCCACGTCAAGGCAGCACATTCCCTCAGTTCAATCAGGTTTTTTTTTTCTGGAGGGTCAATAAGTATGGATGAATGTCCGCTAAATACTGAAAAATGTTAAATAAAGGAATGAATAATAGAATGTATGTATGTTTCTAACTGAAGCATTCATGCATAGTGAGTTTGCTTTGGTTGTGTTGAAAGATATGCTGCCCCTTGGAGGATCACACCTCCTACTTAATAGATCAATCTGATCAATGGCAATAGGATTAGAGCTCCTTCTATACATTATATGGACAAAAGCATGTGGACACCCAAACAACACCCCCTATGTGCTTGTTTAGTATCTGATTGCAAATCACTTGATTTACTAGAGGGTTGGTCAGCTTCTGCTCTTCTGGGAAGGCTTTCCAGTAGTTGTTGGAACATAGCTGTGGGGATCCACTCCAAATTAGGCACTGATGTTGGGTGATAAGGTCTGGCTGACAGTCGTCATTCTCATTCATCTTAAAGGTGCGCAGAGGGTTCAGGCTGCATGCAGCCAGTCAAGTTCTTGCAGACCAGATTCAGTAAAACATTTCTGTAAGGACCCGGCACAGAGACATTTTCACACTGGAACATAAAATGACCCTCTCTGCTGCCACAAATTTGGATCAATAATTCACTAGTAGAGTTGACACAGTTCACACTTAACATTTTTTTTTCTCACAGAGTGTAAGCAATTTTATATTCACTTTTTTTGGCCAAAGAAAATATATAGCTTCCATGCATATTTTAAGAATATGTTCTCTTCACAAGGGGATCCACAAACTTTTGTCCATGTAGTGTATCATCGTTGGAAAAATCCAAAGGACTGGTAGTTTCCCAGTGGGCTGGAGAGCTCAAGGTAGCTGTTGAGTTTTGGGAGCGTGTTTTCAGTGCTCGCCACGCTTCTGTCAAACAATGATGGAGTGACAGTGAAGCGCTCGCCCTACACGTCTGCCATGAGCCCAGGAAGCTTCCCCCAACAGCTTCATCATCAGCAAGCTATGATCATAATGAAAGAAAGGGGTAACAAGAGCCCTGGAAATGGTAAAAGCTAACTCTGATACCCAGGCTGTCATTTAATCTGGTTAGCTGTAGTTGACAACAATCATCAAAAGTCTCCTTGAAACAAAGCACAGAGAAGGTGAACTGTCTCCATCGCTTCTTTCACTCATTCATCAAGTGGGTTGAGGAGGGCCACAGAAACCCCCTAATATCGTCCCATTCTCATTTTAAAACTGAAAGCAGAAGGGAAAAAAAAAAACATTAAATAATTGAAAATGTTAGTTTTTATTGCCTCCATCTTACGCAATTTTGGAGCTTCTTAATTAGACCACATGTTTGTTGAGTCTAGGCCTGGACCGTGTAACAAAAATCAAATCAGAAGTCTAGACACCTTTCCCACTAAAAAACAATTAGCTGGTTTATTTTGTTCCTTTAAGGGTGGGGTATGTATTTTTTCAAAAAGGCTTTAGAAAACGATTCGGGCCGACTAGCAAAACAAACTTGCAGCCAATCATCAGTAAGGGGCGTGTCTACTCATGCTGTGGAGGACAGAGCTTTCAGTGCACGGGACGGACTTAGCAGCTGAGCTCGAAAGATAGCGTGGCGGTAAAAAACAAAGAGGAAAACGTCGCGGAAACAAGAAGGTCTTAAGGCCATAAGCAAGATTAGGCCCTTGTAAATATCGATCAGCTTTTCCGGCGCTGGAGAGAACCAGAGCAGAGGGCCTGCGATCGGTGCCGAGGTTGCTTTGTTTCTCTTCGCCAGAGGTGGTAATGCTGTGTCCTGGCGCCGTCAATAGCTAAATCTGTCTATTACACTCTGGAACCTACTGTAACGCCCCGCCCCTGTGTACTGTTTGTTGTGGTTTCTTCCCCTTTTGTTTGTTTAGCCCGTTCAATCATTAGTTAATTATCCTCATTGTGCTCACCTGTCTGCCCCTCATTATCTGCCCTATAAGTTCCTGTCTCTTGTATTCTAGTATTGTTGGTTATTGTGAATGTTACCCCGAGTGTGTGTGTGTGTGTCTCTCATCTACCCGAATCTGCCTTGTTGCCTCTACATTAAATATCCATATTTTGAATCCTTGTCGTCAGCTCACACACAGTCCGTGACAGAAGAACCGCCCCAAAATGTAAATATACGCGTCTTTTCCCTCGTTTGTTCTCCGGTTTTTTGTCCGTTTATTTTTATAAATGGATTAACCCCCTCCTCATCCTCCTGCTGGAGCAGGGGGATCGCTCTCTTGAAGACCACACTACACACTTTGTGGCCCTCGCCAACCTCACGCACTACCTGGACAACTGCCTCTGTACCTTCTATCAAGTTGGACTAAACACCACCACACGGGCGCAGTTGTCTGGGGATGGTCCTCGAGAGAGCCTCGCCACCTTCATCGAGTGGGTGCTGGTGTCCTGCAAGTCCCAGCTGACCGTGGAAATCGCGGACAACAACACCAGCCCCACTCATGACCCAGAGCCCAGCCCACCATCTCCCCACGGTACGGAGCATAAACCTGAGCCCACCAATGACGGAGAGCCATTTCCCGCCTCGGATGTTGAGCCCAACGCGTCAGACCAGGTGCGAGAGCCAGTGACAGTGCCCACCAGGAAGGAGCAAGCCATGGACGGTGTGAGCGCGAAGAGGAGCTCTGCCCCCGGCATCATGGCTGAGGGTGAGCGGACTATGGAGGGTATTCAGGGCCAAAATGAGGAGGAGAGACCGTGGGATCCCCAGTCCAGCCCAGGAAGGGCTCCTGATCCCCAGTTCAGCCCAGGAAGTGCTCCTGATGTTTCGTTTAGCCCATTAGGGCTCCTGATCCCCAGTTTATCAGCACGGAAGTCTCCTATCTCCAGTTCAGACCAGAGGGCTCCTGATTCGTGTTAGGCCCAGGAAGGGCTCCTGCCACCGTTCCGCTCCCAGAAGGGAAGCTCCAGCCCAAGAGCTCTCTCCAGTGCCCGTGCCTCAAAAATAGAGCTTTCTGTCAGAGATTTGTCTGGTCCGTGACGCGCACAGTCCAGTTACAGACATAGTATGTGTAATGTCATATCTATATATATATATATATTCTAAATATACTATATATATATAACGACAGGCATCACTGATTATAATGAGTTCCATAGTATTTCGTCGAGCCGCGCCACTCACGTCTGGTGTAGACACAGTGTAACATTGGTTTTTCTTTATTTCACAGAACTAATCGTTGCCTGGGTTGCGAACGTATGTGTGGGGCGGATCTATCTAAACAGGTGCAAGACCCTTTTGGGGTAGGGGCTTGTTTGTTTTGGTGATTTCAAATGTCAACATTGGCTACCAGAAATCGCTTACCCCACCTTTAAGTAATGGAATTGGTTGAGATATGCTTCTTTTTTGTTTGATTTTGAGGCCATCTTCATGGTTTTGTGTGGTGAGAGTCTCACACCTGATATGCTGATATTTACATTTAATCACATAGTATGAAAATTCCCAGAAGAGAACAAACAAGTCATTGTCAGGCATGTGACCTGAGGATGGAGGGGGCGGGTGAAAGAGAGAAAAGGGTAGAAATAGACAGAGGGGGTTTAATCGGAGAGAAAGAGCCATGGGAACATTTGTGTCTGTTTATTATGTTCACTTTACAAAGACAACACACTGCTATTGTACAAACTTGGGTTAGGACCAGTATTTCGAAATGTAACTCTTTCAAGCTACATTCACCACAGTACTCCCCGACCTTCGGCCTTAACACTTAAAACTTCTCAGCAACTACCTACTGTGGCAATCACTGCCTGGCAACTTCCTAACCACCCAAAACAGCTTAGCAACCCCATAGCAAAGCATATACAACTGCATATATGACCTTCAAACTTCAAATCCCCTTCAAAATGCCCAAGCATTCAAATTGCATAAGATTTACATAACCAGCCTAGCCTGCAGACTATTTATAACCTTCCAGACAAGTGATTTTCAAGCCAAGTCTTGACAAACTATCCTATTCTAGTTTTATTTTATTATTCCTGTAAATGTTTAGCCATGAATTGAGTTCTGTTCTAAACCAACAGAGGGAACAACAACATGCCTATAATGCAGGTCTAAAAATAAATATTCAGTATGTGCTCTTGATTTTAGTTCCAGCAGTAATGCCTGAAGAGAAGCTTTAAAAGCACTTTGAATAACAAATTTGCAAAATTAATTAAAACAACTGTTGATTCAATAATAATTACAGATTTTTTTTTCATTCAAATATGGCCTAATTGCTTTTCCATCAGTTTAATATGATGTATATTTACATCAGCTCTTGCATGGACTTGCATTATGTGTTTCAACATGGGGCTGAATCATTTGGCACTGATGCACGGCTACATCAAGAAAAGAATAAATGAATGTATTGCGGTTTCTTTTATTTTCATTTGCTAAATGGAAAAACAGGGACTGGGCGACAGCAGTGAGATTCACATGCATGGTTTTATAAATAAATATATTCATAGTGGCGAGGTAGCGATAAACTCCCAGTGACTGTACTAAAACAGCACTTTCCAAAGGCACTGAGTTAAAAGCCATGTAAACAGATTACAGAGTCTTATGGCTAAATAACATTATGAAAAAAATAATTATCTGTTTCACGATTCCTGGAATTGGGGCATTGAATAGGTACTGGAAAGGTATTTCTTCACCTCTCTCTCTCTCCCTCTCTCTCCCTCTCTCTCTCTCGATGCAGTACCTCGATGGATACTGTAACAGGAACAGTAATAAACTTGAATAACCAGGTTTATGGGATCTCTTGTTTCACTTGCTGTGATATTTCTTATATTTAATAATCACCCCTCTGAATGCTTTGTGGAGCAGAAAGTTTACAGTAAAGGCTCAGGTTTAACCACCATATTGATATGTAAATCCTGACATATGATCACAAACACGGCTTACATGGGGCTTTTCAGAGTAAACACAAGATGATTTGCTTAATGAATTTGGAATGGGTGTCATGGTAGAAATTGAGTTAGAAAGTTTATTTACTGCAGTTTATGTGTCATGGTCTGACTGTCAGACTGTCTCCTGGGACGTTGATGAGCACCTATTTTATGTAGAATTGCATCATTGTACAGTTTCTGTCAGCACAGCGGAGAGTTGCTAAAACGCCCCTAAGCCACCAGGATGCCATTTTCTGCTTTTTCAATATGGACAATTACTGATTCAAAGAAAAGTAGTTTTTAATGAAAATGTGTCTAAGCACAGAATATTCGGTGTTGTTGCATTCAGAAGAAGGACATGAATTTCTGTATTTCTATATTGACGATGCTTGCCAAATCATTAAGAATCTAGGCTGTAGGTTCACACCCACGTAAAAGTGAACCGGTCCGTTAACCTGAGGTTGTTCTGAAGAGACCATTAGTACTGCAGAAAGTGGATTTCACTGTTGACTATCAATGTTAAATTAATGGTTCACCCAAAACAAAAATTCATTTATTATTTACTCACCCTCATATCGTTCCAAACCTGTATGACTATCAAATTCATATGCATATTCATATCTCTTCTGATGAAACCCACATTTATGGATAAGGCCCCTGGATAGCATTATACTCTCACTGCCAATTTAGCTAAAAGTCATTATGTATTCACACTATTACACATTAGTTAATTAAAGTAACACATTTTAAATTTGCTGGTAATTATTAATACTGCTAAGTTAAAAAATAGGGCATAATGGCATTCGACTGTTTGTATATATTTCAAGGCATCAGCTTAGTCTCAGCTGTAATTTAATTGATTCAGATTTCACATTATTTTAAAATCCTACACACCTTTTCATGCACAGTTCATTTAATTAATACATTTTGATTTACACAAGCTTGTTTGGCTCATTCCACACAGAATAGGTGTGAGCAACTTCAGCTAATTGGTACTTTGAACAATTGCTACTGACACAAGAAAAAATAGAAAATTAATTATCTTACACATTGCATTTTCAGTCATGGCCTGCGGACTGGAGAGAATCTCATACAAACAAAAGGACCATTAATGCACTAAATATTTGGGGTGGGAGAAAGGGTTCAGTGTCTCAGAGCAACTCCCAGTAGTTCACTGCACAGTAGGAAAGAGGGCTGAGGGAGGGTTGAAGACTTCCAGATCTCATTTCAAAGATGTGGAGGCCAGGCTTTAGGGTGTTGGGTAAAACAAGCGAGTTTAAGGAACATAAAGTGCTCAAGCTGACTCCATAAAATAAGTGAAGAGGCCAGTATCATCTTTCCAACGCTTACAGCGTTGACTGTAATTACCATTATGCTTTAGCGAGGAAAACCTCCACTAACTGCAATAGATCGTGATGGTCTGTTTGCAAACAACTTTGAGGGGCAGATGATTTAGCAGTGTACTTTTTTGGCAATGGTAACGGTTTCCAACCACGTGGGTTAAAAGAAGTTTCCATTTACAGTGAATCAACATCATCACTGTATGTGATGTAAACATGGTTGTGTTATGGAGTTTTAAAGTATCCTTTAATGGCTTCATCTGATGCCAGTGGCTTAAATCTAGGACTTAAAGGCCTTGATATACTTCAAGCGAAATCAGAGAATGAACTGGTGTGACATCATTTCCAAAAACAATCAAGCCAAAATAAAGTTTGTTTGGAGTTTGTTTCTAGAATGCAAATAACATTTGAGAATATGAATCTCTACAAGTGTCCCACTGAAATTTTGTAAGTTACAAATAATGTTAATTGTTGGTAGTTATCAGTATATTGGTGTGCATGTAAATGTGCAGTGTTTGGCTGAGGTAGCTGAAACAAAAAAAATGCTATATTTTAACCACACATGATCTGCAAATCTATTTTCAAATCAGACTATCAAGAAAATGTGTCACTTAATCTCTTACATAACAATTAAACCTCAAAAAAGAGCATACGTTGAGACAGTTGTGACAGATGAGTGCATACTTTGACCGGTCATCACTGCACTTTTGATTTCTCTGAGATGAATCATGATATGAACATGAACCAGAGCCGAGAAGCAAAGGTTCATATGTGGTTCATGAAAGGTCTTCCATTGGTAGGCTTTTAAAAGTCTACTATATATTAATTAAACACATTAAATTAAATACAGCATGGATTGAATGGACCTCTTCCGATAACCTTGAGGCACTCTAAACACAACGTCTGAAGCATAATCCCAGCTAATTAATAATGAGATATAAAGAGTGATGTAATGTTTAAGGGCCAAATCAAATTTGTGTAGTGGGTTAACTCACTTAGGAACACATTACCTCTCCAGCCCAAGATGGATGCGTTTGAGAGAGGAGGCTGGAGATGTTGTGCGATTAGAGAGAGGCCTAACCTGATTAAGAAAGAACTCCTTTTCCTGCACGCATCATCCCTGATGGATGAAATGGACCGCCGTGCCCGTTACTCTGCCCCTTGGATTGAAGGTTCCCGGAATATTCTTGCGATTGTTCCCGCTGATTGTAACACTTCTATCCCGGCAGGTCTTTAAAAAGAAACTCTATCTGCCTGGCTGAGGCTTTCTTCCTGATCTTCAAGGCTTTTAACTACAATGTCTGCGTTTGTGTGGACCATGGGGTATGCGGAAGGATTTCGCTAAAAGGTGAAACAGATTATGCCAGCTGGGAAAGTGCAGAGATGCAGCCAGATGGTTTATCAATGGATTCACCCCCCCCCCCCCCCCCCCCCCCCCCCCCCCCCCCCCCCCCCCCCCCCCCCCCCCCCCTTTCCCCCCCCCCCCCCCCCCCCCCCCCCGGATTTTTCACACGATTATTTCATCAATAAAGCATATCCCTTTTCGCTGCTCAGAATTTCCAATGAATAAGTGCTGTAAAACACTGCAGATGTTATTTCAGTCCAGAATAGTGAGTAACATGTCTTGCTCCTGACAACAAAACAACAGGTATGTGTGTTACCTACATAATCTTATTTCATCGTTTTGCTCTGTTGGGCAACATGCTACCACTGTCTACCATTTGTCAAACTGCATGTTAAACTAAATGTAATGGCTATATTATTTTGAAAATAGATTATTTTTGGGATACTGTATTAAGTCTTAATGATATATTAAATGATGGGCAGACATATAAAGCTGTACTTATTTTTTTTCTGAAAGAGTCTGGATTAATGAATAGATTGTAGGTTTTTTTTTTATTAAGAAAATACAAATCTCTGGTCCAAACTTCAGTACAGCAGGTGGCGGTTATGCACCTTAAAAAGTAGTTGCCTCCCGCCAATTAAAAGATAGAAGAAGAAGAAGAAGAAGAAGAAGAAGAAGAAGAAGAAGATTATTGGGATTGTTGCCTTGTCCAAATACACACACTTGCAGTCTTTGCACTTGAGCACTTGACTACTTATATGACGTATTTCCCGTATTTGGTCCAAGTGTTCAAGTGAGCATGAAGACCACAAGTGCGTGTAGAATTTTGCATTAAAGGATGGGACACTTATAGTGTTATAAAAATGCAAGTGTTTAGCTTTATTTTTATTTTCAATACTTTGCATTTTAAAATAAACTTCTAAATGTCTGTTTAGTAGTCCCTATAACAGATGACACAATTTAATTTGTGGTGCTTCCTAATTAAGTATGAAAAGCAGTTGCAAATGTACAAAATAAATATCACCACTACTCATTTGTACCAATAAAACGTGCAACTCTTTGTTTTACTACCAAATTATATGTAATATATTTGTATTATAAATATTTAACTTACATTGGAAAGGTTTCAAGGTTTTTCATTGATCTTGTCAAAAAGTCTCACGATATTTCCGAACATGCATGCTGATGGTACACTAGAAAGATAGTGTGCTTTAAGGGCACTGCGTTCTGGTGTTTTTTAAGACCTGGGACAGTCTTGCGCACTCACTTCCTGTCCAAGACCGCAAGTGTGGACTTTTGGGCGAATTCCAAACGGAAGTGAGCATCCCTACTCCCTTCGAAGGGCAGAGTCCTTGAGGTGTGTTCTTTGAAGGGTGCAGGGCATTATTGTCTCGTATAAGTGTTTGGAACTCCCTTGAGGAAGGGAATGACTGCCCAAGTGTTACCTTGACAATGCTGCGCCTGCGTGCAGCATTCAGCACTCTGTCAGTTGTTGCAAATAAATATTTATTATCATTATTATTTTATTCAAATATTGTCTAAGTGTGTCTTATTTACTATTAAACTTTTTGAAACTAAACTTGCTTACACTACCATCTTAAATAATATATCTGACGAAAAAATATTTTGTATTACATTAAAATAAAGACAAATTTAATAAGCCTATTCTACTTACGTTTGTATGTGAACTCGAAATCAACCACAACTTTGCATCACAAGATCTCCTAACCGAAGATCAACAAATGGCATCCCATTCCCGAAGTGCCCTTCAAGGGCGCAAAAAAGCCATTTGGAATTTGCCCTTTATTTTGGCGAATGGTCTGCTTTTTGTGCGTGCTGTACGTGCAGCAGGGAGAGACGAAGAAGAGTGCGGTGAGTGTGTCACACACATAACTGAGTGCATTGTCGTGATCGAGAAGCTCGTTCGATAAAGTTGCTTCAACGGAAGATTATCGAGACTTAGGTCGAATAAAGGATGACAGCACTAAGTGAAAGTGAGGACAGTGACTCGCAGTTCATAGCAGAAAAGTTTTTTTTTCTTGTGGTATGTGTTGGCTGTTAGAATGATGCAGTAACATATCATGAAGGCCATGGAAGCTGTGAGTATGCTCTGTGTCTTGAGTCTGACCACACGTTACAGAAGACCAGACCATACCACCATGAATCAAACAGACGTGGACCCATTCCAGGAGCTGGTGGATTCCCTTCGCCGTGTCCTCACTCCTCCTGTCACCACCGCACCAGCTCCCGAATCTGTTTCTCCACCAGTCTCTTCTTCACCTGTACCGACCTATGCTGCCAGTCCCATGGTCAATCCGATGCCCTACTCTGGTTCGGAGGACGACGGATTCCTCCTGCAGTGTTCGCTCGCCCTGGAGATGCAACCGCATTGTTTCCCAACAAAGAGGGCTACGATCTCTTTTATTCTGTCCTTGTTAACAGGTCAAGCACTCGAATTGACAGAATCATTGTGGCAGCAGAAGGGACCGGTCACTCAATCCTTGAATGCCTTTATTACCCACTTGCGCAAAGTTTTCGGTCGGCCAGTAGGAGATGCTTCAGTGGGTGAGAAGTTATATAATCTGAAACAAGGCAAAACCTCTGTTCAAGACTATGCTCTACATTTCCGCACTCTCGCAGCCTCAAGTGGTTGGAATGAGCGCTCCCTGTTGACGACTTATCGCCAAGGACTAGAGCCCTCTCTGTGTCAGCCGGCAACTTCATCTCCGCCAGCCTATGCAATCAACTGCTCGAGAAAAGACTCAACAACATCCCGTATAAAATCCAGTCAATAACTGGAAGTCCCCTCGGCCGAGGACAAGTTCGACACTGCGCGGACCCCATCCAGCTGTGTGTGGGCCAGTTACACGTGGAAAACATTTGTCTGTTGGTTCTGGAGGAATCCACCGCTGGGATAGTCCTAGGGCGCCCTTGGCTCGTTTCCAACAACCCTTCCATCTCGTGGTCAACGGGAGAAGTCCTGAAGTGGGGCAATTAATGTTTTCCTCATCTCCCAAGACCCATCTCGTCGTTTCCAAGGATCCCAGTCAACTCCACTTCCGTAGAGAGCCCCCTAGAAAACCGTTCCATCGACATTCCAAAGAACTATGCCCACTTCAGTGACGTTTTCTGCCCGAAACGAGCCTCCCAATTATCACCTCACAGACCATGGGACTGTGCTATTGATCTCCTAGCCGATGAACCAGTACCCAGAGGTAAAATACTCCCTTTCCATCCCCGAACAGAAGGCCATGGATGAGTACATCGAAGAGGCATTACAGCAAGGTTACATCCATCCATCCACCTTCCCTGCTGCTTCTAGCTTTTTCTTTGTGGCCAAGAAGGACGGAGGCTTGCGGCCTTGCATAGATTACCGGGCTCTAAACAAGATCACTGTCAAATACCGGTACCCACTTCCCCTCTTACCATCTGCACTGGATCAGCTACG
Source organism: Sinocyclocheilus anophthalmus (assembly GCA_018155175.1). Taxonomy (NCBI): domain Eukaryota; kingdom Metazoa; phylum Chordata; class Actinopteri; order Cypriniformes; family Cyprinidae; genus Sinocyclocheilus; species Sinocyclocheilus anophthalmus. Next base: position 22,629 of record JADLZN010004690.1, read on the forward strand.
TGTAGCCAGGATCTTCACCAAGCTGGACCTCAGAAGTGCTTATAACCTCATTTGGATATGTGAGAAGTGGAAAACTGCCTTTGTGACACCTACTGGCCATTATGAATATCTCGTCATGCCGTATGGATTGGTCAATGTCCCCTCCGTATTCCAAGGTTATATGAATGAGGTATTCCGGAAGTACCTACATCGCTTCGTGCTGGTCTACATTGACGACATCCTGGTGTACTCTGAGAATGAGGCTGAACATCGCCTGCACGTCTCTGAGGTCCTCCAACGGCTCCGAGAACATCAGCTGTTTCTCAAAGCTGAGAAGTGCACTTTCCACCAGGCTTCAATAAAGTTTCTCTGGTATCAGATCAGCTCCCAAGGTATCAAGATGGACGAGGGGAAGATTGAAGCCATCAAGACCTGGTCCAAACCCCCTACCATCAAAGAACTCCAACGATTCCTAGGTTTTTCACATTTCTACCAGCGTTTCATTCACAACTACAGCTCTATTACAGCCTCTTTGACCAACCTCCTGAAAGGCAAGCCCAAGTCCCTTTCCTGGTCGACCGAAGCTACTTCAGCTATGACAACTCTCCAACAGGCCTTTACGTCGGCCTCACTCAGTCTCCTTCCCCCCTTTTTTCTCCCCCCAGGGCCCATCCAGACCCTCAGAAGCCCTTCATAGTCGAAGTGGATGCCTCAACATCTGGAGTTGGAGCCATCCTGTCCCATGGCTTCATCCATGTGCCTTCTTCTCACGGAAATGATCCTCGGCGGAGCAAAACTATGGTATTGGGAATAGAGAACTTCTGGCCATCAAGCTCGCCCTTGCGGAGTGGAGACACTGGCTGGAGGGGGCCCTCCATCCGTTTGTAGTATACACAGACCACCGAAACCTTGAGTTTCTCCGGGAGGTCAAAAGACTAAATCCCAGACAAGCCAGGTGGGCCCTCTTCTTTACCCGATTCCATTTCACCATCTCATATCGTCCAGGGACAAAAAACACTAAAGCAGATGCTCTCTCAAGACTCCACGCTCCGGATCATCTGTCAGAAAACCCTGAACCAGTCCTCCCATCCAGTCTGATTGTCAGCCCAATTCAGTGGACCCTGGACGAGGACATTGCGGCTGCCAGTGTCTCTGATCTTGCTCCACCGGGGGCCCCCCGACCCACACCTATGTCCCTCACAGTCAAAGGACCCCATTAATCCATTCAGCGCATACTTCCCTGGGTACTGGTCATCCTGGGACCAATCAAACCCTCGTACTGCTACAAGATCGCTTCTGGTGGCCGGGAATGGCAAACGACATCAGAAGGTACGTGAGAGGATGCCAGGAATGGGCCACCCCCCGCATGACCAAAACACCCCGCCATTTACCATCTGGAAAGATCCTTCCTCTCCCCATTCCTCGGCGTCAATGGTCACACTTAGGAGTCGATTTCGTCACAGACTTACCTGCATCAGATGGTAATACTTGCATCCTCGTCGCCATGGATAGATTCTCCAAGGCCTGCCGGCTGGTACCCCTGAAAGGACTCCCAACTACCATGGAGACTGCAGAGGTACTTTTTAACCATGTCTTTCGAAACTTTGGCATCCCAGAAGACATAGTATCAGATAGAGGTCCCCAATTTATCTCACGAGTTTGGAGATCTTTCCTCTCGCTCCTAGGTGTTACAGTAAGCATCTTCTGGATACCACCCCCAGAGCAACGGTCAAACGGAAAGGAATATCCAGGAGATGGGGCGCTACCTCCGTACCTTCTGCCACAACCACCAGAACTCCTGGAACCGATTCATCGCCTGGGCCGAGTACGCACAGAACTCTCTTTGTCAGCCCTCTATGGATCTTACCCCCTTCCAGTGCGTACTTGGCTATCAGCCACCTCTGTTGCCTTGGTCTGGGGAACCTGCAGACATTCCATCAGTCACGCATTGGTTCCAGGAGAGTGAGAGGGTCTGGGACTCGGCACACCAAAATCTACAGCGTGCAGTACGACGTCACAAACATGCGGATGTCTGGAGAGTCTCCCCTCCCATATTCCTCCCAGGACAGAAGGTGTGGCTCTCCACCCGAGACATCCGCCTCAGGCTTCCCTGCAGAAAGCTGAGTCCCAGATTCATTGGTCCCTTCCCCATCATCCGCCGAATCAATCCGGTCACGTATGAACTCCAGCTACCTTCACAATACAGAATTCACCCCACATTCCATGTCTCTCTGCTCAAACCCTATCACTCACCTGTTTCACCTGTCTCCACAGAGCCTGGTCCCGTAGACAAACCGCCTCTTCCGATGGTGATGGAGGATGGAACAGTCTACTCGGTGAAGGAGATCCTGAGTTCCTGACGTCGCAGGGGTAGACTGGAATATCTGGTTGATTGGGAAGGATCTGGCCCCGAAGAAAGATCATGGATCCCAAGAGATGATATACTCTATCCCAATCTCTTGACAGAATTCCACGCTTCCCATCCCCAAGATTCAGCGCCACGTGGTCGAGGTCATCCCCCACGACGTCGGAGTTTTCGGCCCTCAGGAGCGGGTCGTGGAGAGGGGGGTTCTGTCACGGAAACACCAGGCTCTTCCACTCATCAGTGATCCCAATCACCGGAGTTCTGATCACCCGCACCTGATCGTCATTCACTAATCACCAGCACCACAGTATAAGAGCACACAGTTCACACAAACACATTGTCTGGTCTCCATTGTGGAAAAGGACTCATCGCTCATGCCAAGCTACTTACCTGAACTCTTGTTCCAAGTCTCCCGATCTCCTTTCGAAGAATCGAAAACAGCTTTGAGGAATTGATTCATGGAATCAAATCCCATCGATTCCAGAATCGGAATCACACTCGATTCCAAAAATTTTGGCACCAAACAGCCCTACGTTTCATATAAGTACTCATTCTGTGGTGAGATTTAATTGTTTTTTTTTGTTTTTTTTTTTCAAATGTGACTGTTTGAAGGTGATCATTTGAAAAGGTGAGAATTTGCGTGTTTACCAATTGACAAATTGCAGGTGATCTCATTTTTAAGTTTCATAAGGGATTTGTTGTACTTCAAGTGAAAGGTTTTTTTTTTAACTGCTGTGTTGAAGGTGATTCTGTGGCTTTGAAAAGACAGCACAAAGACTGTAAATTATTTTCATTATTTTATTTTAATCGATTACTCAAACAGAAGAAAGTAATCATAAGAAAAATAAATCTAAAATAATAAATTGTTTAATTCCTTTGTGCACATATCTACAGTATTCCTTTCTGGTGATAGCTGTCAGGGAGTGGGGGAGTCTCACTTACTTTATTAGATATGGGGAGGAAGGAGTATTATCACACTGTACTCTCACATATGCTATTTCACTTCTGGCTACCCTTGTCACTCAGTAGTGTTCCAACAGAATAAGGTAAGAAACCACATACACACACATTAGTGTGTAACGAGACTAAAACGTTTGGGGAGTGGGGATCAAGATCCTTTCGTTGTCCAAACTTCCAGGGCAGTCATAATCCATTTATCCTACACGCAGGCTAAATACCCCCATTACAAAAAGTCACATGAGAATAGATATTATATTAAGAAAAAAAAAATAGTTGTTGACAGAGATTTCTTTGGGTCAAGGAGAGATGGAAGGAGAGCAGTAAGTTACCAGAAATGTGCACAACCAATAAATTCCCATAAAAATGGCATGTATGACAGTCCCAGCTGGAGTTTTTTGGGGTCACCTGGTCTGAGGAATTTCAATCGTCAACTGTAGACATATTGAAAAGCTATACTGTGAACAAGACAGCCTGACACAACCCTCCATATTTTAGATCTCCCAGTGTTGTCCTTCAGCACATTACACTCAACAGCTCCCTATCTAAAGACAAACTGTGTGTGTGTTTTTTTTTTTTACTAGGAATGTGCTCAAAGATAATGTATTTGCAAAGAAACCAATAATGACTTTTTATTTTAGTATTTTATAATGTAATCTCTTTTATATTTATATTTAAAATATTTGTATTCAACAAGGTTGCATTAAACTGAACAAACGTAACCGTAAACGTATGTATACTTTTACATAAGATGCGTTCAAACATTTTATTCATCACAGAATCCTGAAAAAAAAAGACTCCAAAAATTAGCAGCCACAGGGTTTTTTCAATTGTGTGATAGACAATTTCCTGAGCATTAAATAGCATATTAGAATGATTTCTGAGAAATATGGAATGCTGTAAATTAGCTTTCCTCATGGGACAAAAAACAATTTACATTTTAAAAAATATATTTAAAATAGAAAACATTATATTAAATTATAAAATAATATTAAGATACCAACTCACCATATTACTTTGTACTGTATCAAATAAATGAAACCTTGGGGAGAGCATTATAGAGTTCTTTAAAAAACAAAAAACAAAAGATGAACAAGAGTGTGTATATATTCAGCTAATGGCTTTGCTGCACATCCCTAGTATTTACCACTGGCTTCCTCTCTTTTTCCAGCAACACAGCACATATCAATCACTCATCAACGGTGTAAGCTAATTATGTGAGTATTAGACAAACCCTACCCAATGATTTGACGGAAAACAGGAATTTATCAGGTCCAGCTCCATTAATCTCTGTCTTGATATATTATATGCTCCCTAATGACTACTGCTGACTTATGATAATGATGATCAGATTTAAAATCCTGTTTAAAGAACAGTCCGTCTCTTTCCCGCTCTCACTCTCTCCAATTGTAAATTATTTTTATGCGATCAAGCAGCAGGCCTGTCTGTTATTAAGCTAGCCTGGAAATGGCATTTAAGACACTGGCCTTCTCTGTGAATGAAAACTAATTAGCACAGATTTACATATTTCGAAGTGCAGTACAGCTTTAATCAATACACCCACCTGGATGCAGAGCTAGTACAAGACTCCTCAGGGTTATACACCATCTGACCGAGACTATGACACAAACATGTGTCCAGTGATATAATAAATTTCCTCAAACCTACGCAGGTTAATTACAGTTCTTTGTTAAGTGAGGAAACTGACTGTTACACCATACCGGTATGAATATATACATATATGATGTTATTACAACTCCAGGCCTTCTAGAATGTACACTTTGCACACTTCTTACATTTACTCAACTCACTGTCAACAAGGCAATTATTTAAAAAATGTTCTCTCTGTACCATATTATGCAAATTGTCGAGTACGAGTACGAATTACCCATCACAAAGTCCTCAAACTGTTGGTACAGAATATTCAGGGTTCCGAGCTTCATCAGTGGGAAAAGGGATTTTTTTTCCCTTCACATCACAATCCCCCAGACTACGAAGAGATGGGATTATTCTCCGAGTCTGCAGCGAGACCATTTGTGACCTACTTGAGGAGGGGAGACAGGAAGCAGCTCTGCGCATTAAACCAAAGTGAGGCTTTTCTTCATGTGAGGTGCAACAAACCCACATTGAGGCGACACACACCAGTTCCATGTCCTTAATAACAGTGTCAACTCCTGAATGGTATTTCAAACTGGACTGAAAATAATTTATTTTAATATTGATGAGAAAACAATACACATTTTGTAGAAAGACTTCAAGGGGCATTGCAAAACACCAGTGATGACTATAACTGTAATATTTAACAATATGAAATACTGATAATGAGCTAATACTACATATACAATAATATTGTAAAAAAAAATACAATAATTATAATAATAATAAAATAAATAAATAAAAAATCCCAGCTGCACAGAGTCCCCGAACCACCAGGGGGCTCCTTTACTCTAAAACATGAATTAATTATGCGAGTAACAGAATATAAATTATGACTATGCGAGTAATATAATTTTCGTTTCATTTTTGATTTCGTACGTGAATGTTGTAATATACAGTCTCCTGCTGGAGGTGCTCAATACTAAAAAATAAAAAAAATAAAAAGGGAAAAGCATATTGGGCTGTGAAATAGACAGCTTTCTGTGCACACAATCAGAGACAGCGCGAAATACTGAGAAGTATAAGCAGCTTTTTGTGTGCGCTTTAAACTGACACATACACAAAAAATATGTCCGACTTTGCGCACTTTTATTTAAAGTCAGTCAGTTATGTCTTAAGTGAAGACAAACAGTTCTGAAAGTAATCCAATACTTGTCAGTATGTTAGATCTGTGCATTCAAGCTGCTGTCCCTTCAAAGGGTTAGTTCACGCAAAAATGAAAATTAGCCCACAAATTAATCACCCTCAAGTCATCCTAGGTGTAGATGACTTCTTTCAGACGAATCCAGTCCGAGTTATAAAAAGTATTCTGGCTTTCCAAGATAGAAGGGAGTAGGTGGGGTTTGTTCAACAGTCAAAGTGTCAAATAAGCGAGTGTACCATCCGTAATAAAGGGGCCTCCACGGCTCCGGGGGGTGAATTTAACGGCCTCCTGTAGCGATCGATGCGTTTTGTGTAAGAAAAAAATATCAGATGTGATCCTGGACCACAAAACCAGTATTAAGTGTACATTTTTCAAAATGTAGATTTATAAATCATCTGAAAGCTGAACAAATAAGCATCACATTGATGTATGGTTTGTTAGGGTTGGACAATATTTGGCTGAGATACAACCATTTTAAAATCTGGAATCTGAGGGTGCAAAAATCAAAATATTGAGAAAATCGCCTTTAAAGTTGTCCAAATGAAGTTCTAGCAATGCATATTACTAATCAAAAAAAATGAAGTTTTGATATACGGTCAGAAATGAACAAAATATCTTCATGGAACATGATCTTTACTTAATATCTAAGATTTTTGGCATAAAAGAAAACTCTATAATTTTGACCCATACAATATTTTTTTGGCTATTGCTACAAATATACTCCAGCGGCTTAAGACTGGTTTTGTGCTCCAGGGACACAAATTCAACATGTTATACATTTTTATCTCCTATCTCTCTGACTGTCATAAAGCAAACCAGTTACGGCGGAGAAGTAGACGTTGCTAATAATATTAAAAACTACTACTACTACTAATATAATAATAATAATAAATATAGCTGCAAGCAGCGATGGCGGGCCCAAGCCGTCAGTGCAAACGCCACCCCGGAGGCATCAGGAGAACGGTGCACAGCGGGCACATGCATTTACACTAACCGTCTGTCAGTCTGGTTTTAAGAGATACGGCAATTAAAGGGTTAATCCAAACCATCAAGACTGTGAAACACACACACACAACAATAAAACTTGGTAACACTTTACAATAAGGCTTCATTAGTTAACATTAACTATAATTAAATGAACAATAATATATAGCATGTATTAATGTCAGTTAATATTCAAAACTTAAACATTAAATAAATTGGCACACTATGAATCATTAGTTAAGCATTAGTAAATAGTCAATTCATCCTTTATAAAGCATTGTTCCAACATTAAAAGGCACTAGTAAGCAGTTTATAAATACAGCTATAAATGTTTTGTTCTTGAGTATATGTATAATGTTTAATAATTGTATTTTCATACTTTATTAATGATCAATTTATCGTTTCTAAATTATTACGTTATTTACAAACCAGTTATTTAGGAGTTCATATGATCATTTAGAAAGTGTAGGTAAATGATTAATAAACTATTTAAATGTATATTTATTTATCGTATTATTTAAACACATGATAATATTTGCTCAGTGTGTTAATAAATGCTTTATTAACATATTCCTGCTGTAATTCATGATAAGGTCAGGTAGTTGTAAAACATTTAGAAGCTGCCAGCCATCTATTTTTGTGAGCTCATCTAAAGTGAGGATTGTTCATACCTTGTAAAGCATTTACAAAGGAGATATAAAATCTCATTAATCTTCCAAACAGAAAAGTTAATCAAACACAAACACAGAGGGATACAGAACACAAAAATATTTTTTCAAGATTAAAAAAATGAAAAGGTACAACTGTTCACTTGATAAAAAAAAAAAGAAAAATAAACCTCTGCAACTCTGCTCTGTACAGCTGTACAGTTTCATTTTTTTTTTGCATCTTGAAATAAATATTCTGAGTTCTGTATCTCTCTGTGTTGTGTTTGTTTATTTTTTATGTTAGGAAGATAACTGAGCCTTTAAATCTCCTTTGTAATAGATATGCTTATAAATCAAGAACAAGGCATTCATAATTGTATTTATAAACTGCTTACTAATGCCTATTAACGTTGGGACAATGCTTTATAAAGGATGAACTGACTATTTACTAATGTTTACCTAATGATTCATAGCGTGCAGTTATTTTAAAGTGTTACCAAATTATGTTGTCGGTGCCCTACAAATTAAGTGGTATTTGGATTTTTTTGTCCCTAAAACTGACAAAAAAGGATAAGGCCTAAGAGATTTCTTAAGCTGTAATGGAAAAAAAAAAAAAGACTGATTTTTTTTTTCTGGTGGTTAAAGAGATGTTAAAAGTCTCTCTCTCGGTCTCTCTCTCTCTCTCTATCTTTCTCTCTCTCTATCACCCACCGCTTCTCTCACCCACACTCTCAACACACACACACACTCACCCAGCCCCCCACCTCCCCCTCCTCACACAGACTTACAACAAGGTTTCAGTTAATTAACATAACTATACTTAATGTAAACAGGAACAATAATTATATAGATGTATAATGTCAGTTAATATTAAAAAACTAAACATTAAAAAAATTGTTAAACTTTATAACTAAATGCAACAATATGAATCATTAGGCTAATGATGGGGGGGGGGGGGGGGGGGTTTAGTAAAATAGTTCAATTCATCCTTTATAAAGCATTGTTCCAACAATAATAGGCATTAGTAAGCAGTTTATCAATACAGCTATAAATGTTTTGTTCTTGAGCATATCTATAATGTTTAATAATTGTATTTTCATACTTTATTAATGATCAAATTATAATTTTTAAATTACGTTATTTACAAACCAGTTATTTAGGAGTTCTTAAGATCATTTAGAAAGTGTATGTAAATGATAAATAAACTATTTAAATGTACATTTATAACATCCCACCCCATCCCATTTATCACACCAAGATAAATCGTATTATTTAAACACATGATAATATTTGCTCAGTGTGTTAATAAATGCTTTATTTACATATTCCTGCTGTAATTCATGATTAGGTCAGGTAGTTATAAAACATTTAGAAGCTGCCAGCCATCTATTTTTGTGAGCTCATCTAAAGTGAGGACTGTTTATAACCTATATATTTATATCTAGGCCTAAGAGAGTTCTTAAGCTGTTATGAAAAAAAACAAAAAACAATTACTGATTTTTTTTCTGGTGATTAAAGATATGTTTAAAAGTCTCTCTCTCTCTCTCTCTCTCTCTCTCTCTCTCTTTCACACCCCCACTTTTTTATCTGTTACCATTAGATTATGCACTGTGAATTAACATGAACATTTTGACTAAACACAAAAAAAAAAAACCAATTAACAAATGCATGAAAATATTTGGCATTGGTAGTTCATTGTTAGTTAATGCATTAATTAATGTTAACAAATGAGACCTTATTTTAAAGTGTTACCAAAACCTAATGATTTATAAGCATTTTTTAACTATTCTATTTACCTATAATTTTTGTGAAATATTTTTGCCTTCATTACACCTTAGTCTTCATCTGAGATGAACATTATTTTTTCCTGTTTAAAAGTTTCTCTCTCTCTCTCTCTCTCTCTCTCTCTCTCTCTCTCTCCCTCTCCCTCCCCCCCCCCCCCACACACACACACAAAACAAACAAACTCACCAGCCCACCTCATCCGTCCCACACAGGCAGGGCAGAGGGTTGGGGGGGGGGAGGGGGGGGGGAGCAGCTGTCTTATAGTTTTTAATTTTCTTTCCATCGCGTGTTGAAAAAGTCTTGAAACTATGACTATTCCTCAGATGAATTGTTCTATGGGTATGTAAAAAGAAAAAAAAAAAAAGTTTTGAACTGTTTGGAAGCTGCATTTTAATAATACATCACAATTACTCTGTCATTTTTTCATGTTATTTTAACAAATCACCACGGCAAAACCGTTCAAGCTATCCAAAATCCATCCGCAATATAAGTTCCTCAATGTTTTGGCATCATGTAGAAAAAGTTTGGTGTGTATAGCGTAATTTTCCTCTGAGGAGTATTCATTAATTCACAGCTATATTTTCCCAAAAATCCATATTAAAATCAATATAGCTGACTTCCTGTTGGTCATAGCTAATGACTGTAAATAAGAAAGTTGTCCGGCTTGATGAGAACAATATAGGTACCAAGTTTGGTGACTGTAGCTAAAACTAACCACCCAAGTTTTGTCAAAAGGTGGCGCTATAGAGTGCCTCTTCCACGCCCTTTTATGAGCTTTTCGCAGTGTCTATCTATAATTATTACTGACATGTGTGTTGCGTTTCAAGAAATTCTAAGCATGTTATCTGCACGAAAATCACCGGAAAAGAATATTCAAGTTTGACACGTTGCCAAGGCAACAATATTTCAGATAACAATATCCCCTCACCAGTTTTACATCGGCCGTGTTTTGACATTATTCTGAAGAAGTTTGAAGCAAAACGGGTAAAAAGAAGATGATGAATTAAAAACATTTTGAAAATGACACACTTCCTGACGCCAGTTGGTGGCGCTATGTCTTTGACTCCTAATAGTCACACCTATGTGATCGGCATCATACAACAAACAAATCCCTGAAGTTCAATCAAAATCAGACAATGTATGTGTATGTTATAAAACACTTCCTGTTTCTCATTTCTCTACATAATTTCGTCACCTCGCCACGGCCAAACCGTTCGAGATATCAAAAAATCCCTTCGCAATGTAGCGTCCCCAATGTCTTCAGATAATGTTCACCGAGTTTGGTGGCTATCGGTTGGAAATCCTCAGAGGAGTATATAAAATTCCAGAGCATGTGCTTTTTAAACAGCCCTGAATAGCCAACTTCCTGTTGGGTGGAGCCTATGACATGCAGCGTGAAAGTTGTTCGGATCAATGAGATCTATACGTGTACCAAGTTTCATATGAATACGTGCAAGTATATGCGAGCTATGCATCAAGTTTTCCGGCTGTGTTCCAGGGGGCGCCGTAGAGCCCCTCTACCACGCCCAGGTCCCAGCCTCTGCGGCGTCCTAATGGCCGCAGGTTCCAACGCGTGTGCAAATTTTCAAGAGTTTTTGAATATATTAAGGCCCCCAAAAACCCCCGGAAGGTTGAATAAAAAAAAAAAAAAAAAAAAAAGAATAATCCTTAGGAAAACAATAGGGCCCTGCGCCTTTCCGGCTTGGGCCCTACTAAAAGTTATGTTTGTATGCTTTGTTTTTTTTTTTTTTTTTCTTTCTCAACCGGTCCAAAAGTAGTCAAATAAAGCGAGTACATCCGTAATAAAGCGTGCCTCACACGGCTCCGGGGGGTGAATAAAGGCCTCCTGTAGCGAATCGATGCGTTTTTGTAAGAAAAATATCCATATGTGACCCTGGACCACAAAACCGTCATAAGAGTCAATTTTTCGAAATTTAGATTTATACATAACCTGAAAGCTGAAATAAATAAGCTTTCCATTAATGTAATGTTTGTTAGGATAGGACAATATTTGCCCGATATACAACTATTTGAAAATCTGGAATCTGAAGGTGCAAGAAAAATCTAAATATTGAGAAAACGCCTTTAAAGTTGTCCAAATGAAGTTTTTCGCAATGCATATTACTAATCAAAAATTAAGTTTTGATATATTTATCGTAGGAAATGTACAAAATATCTTCATGGAACATGATCTTTACTTAATATCCTAATGATTTTTGGCATAAAAGAAAAACTCTCTAATTTGACCAATACAATGATTTTGGCTATGCACAAATATACTCAGCGACTTAAAGGACTGGGTTTGTGGTCAGGGTCACATATTTAAAATGGATAAACATTTTATCTCCACTATCTCTTGACTGTCATACAAGCCAAACCGTTCGGCGGATTGAAGTAGGCCGTATGCCTATAATAATAATAATAATAAAATAATAATTATATAATAATAATAATAATAGGTGATTGTTGTATGCTTTTGTACTGTTATGGATACAGAGTCTTTCTTTGCCTCCCTACATACGCATTTTGAGTCTGATCATGCCAGAAAGAAAGAAAGAAAGAAAGAAAGAAGAAGAAAGAAAGAAAGAAAGAAAGAAAAATATTGACTCATAGTTTATTTATTTAATTAATTCATTACGTAAATCTACTGGGAATTTTTGTCCACGAGAATGTGTAGTTAAAATTTGAGGTCATTTATTAAGTGGCCTTAACTACTATGTACCTACAATAAGTTGTACTTATTGTGTTCATATTGTATTGCAAAACAATTTTGCTGCTATTGAGAAAACAACGGGTAAGGTTAGGGACAGGTTTGGTGGTATGGGTAGGTTTAAGGGTGGGTTAAAGTGTTAGGGATGGGTCAACAGTGTAATTACAGAAATTAATTTCAGATATATTTACATGCAGGCATTTTTTAAATATAAGTATAATGTAAAAACATGTATGTACACAATAAGTGCATTGTACCAAATTATTAATTAAAATGTAAGTGCATAGTAGTTACGGCCACTTAAAATAAATGGGACCAAATTTGATATTGTGATAGCTATAGTTCAAACTGTATATCTTTGCAAGTTACCTTCAATCTACAAGTCTGTCACTTGTTGGTCTTGCATGTGCTGCTTGTATGCAGCGAGATGTTCGCCTTTGCTAAGTTACAAAAGGTAAATGGGGTGTAACAAACAGAAAAAACGTGACCAGAGTGCCATGTAATTATACACTGCCAAACACTATTTTCAGGTTCCTCTTTCTTTGAGGCCCGCTAACAAAAATGGTACACATTTGGGAAGAAAGCATAGATGAAACAGCAAAAAATCGTCCATTTCCTGTTTAAGTTAGACTGAAATGAATGTAACATTAGTAGATCTGATCCACCCATTTAAGTGTGACTTCAAAGGAACACAAAGACTATCATACTGGAGGTATGTGAATTTAAAAGCCAGTAGTAGACCCCAGAGACTAATTTTATATGTGGAAGTGGAACCAGATTAATGTCCTGGGAGTGCAGCCACCAAGAACCAAGAAATATGAAATGATATCATGCTGTAATTTAAGTAAAACGTGCATTTAGAGCTTGACTAAGACTCAGAACGGTGACCCGTAAAGACTGAAACTGAGCTATTACAATTTCTAATGAATGCCATCCCATGCACGGATCCACTATACCAAAGAAGATAAAGCACACTCCCCCCTCACTGACATTTATGGTCTGTCTCCTCCAGCCAGACTTACCCGGGATTGCTAAATAAACACAGGCACACAGCTGAGGATCATGTTCCACGCTCCATTTCAGCTAATACCTCGCCTCTGTAACTGAAACTCCGGCATTGTTGTCTTTTTGCAGTCAACTGGAAATTGGCTACTTTTTAAAGATAACAGAGGATTTTCAAGTAAGACCCAAATTACGCCTCACCTTAGCCAGGATCCGCCAACTGTCTGAGTTTAGTATTTCAAAGTCAGTGGAACGGCAGGCCCACTGTTAAAACAACACATTGAATACACAAAGCATTTCATCGTTGCAATTTTACCTGGAGGCCTGCATATGAATGACCAGCATGCTGTCTCATTTGAGCACAGTCTGCTGGGAACTAATTGTGACTGCTGCCCACCACGACCATCAAATAAAACTGTATTGGTCTGTTATATTTGATATTTTTATAATTTATTTAATAATCATAATCCATCCATCATTTTGTCTTCTAGATGAAGGACATACAATATCTACGATTTGCTTGCTTTACTAAAGAAGCGCCTCATCAATATCAGACTCATTGATTATGCATTTGTTTTCCCGATTTACCTTGACGGATCATGACTGCACTTTAGCAGCCTATCTACCTTTTCCCTGTACAGGAAATGTAACCTCTCTACTCAATACCCAATTCATATGAAGACAAGAAAAAAATATACAGATAAAGGTAAATATTAAAAAAAAACTAAAATGCGGTTGAAAATATATTACTGAGATACACTGATGCAAGAGACTGGAAATGTTACGCTAGTGAACCAAGGGTGCTGAAAAATATTACATTTGATCAACAATAAAAAGACTTCTTAATATGCAAAAATGAATAATAAAATGTAATTGAGTATTTTATGTTTTTGCATTTTTAAGGCATGCATCAGCAGACACTAGCAGACAAAACAAATATACAACATTTTACTTTTAAACAGTATTTTCACATTACAGTTTTTAATGCATTTTGAATGATGTTACTCAGTCCTCGTGTACATATAGTACACTAATATAGGGCAAATTGACTGTATGACTATGGTGACACACATCTACTTTAATAAAATGACATTGGTTTTCACACACATCTCTAGAGACTTATTTTGAAGAGTGTAAAGAAAGAAAACCAGGTCATAATATGCTTAAATTGAATGTGCTCTATTTAGTTCATGTTTTGGAATTCCTTCTAACACATTTTGCAATCAGTTGACAGTTCTTTGGTCACAGCTTATTTATATGGGTGAGAGAAAGGTTTAGCTGTGTATAAAGTTTATCATGTGTATACAAGTAATAGCATTCAGTATATATATATGATAACTCTTGAGATAATCTAAGAAATAACATGTCGGTGGATGCTGATGTGACAGGCCAACAGGAGATGAACTTTTTCACTGGAGGAAGCATTATTATGGATTATGGATTTTGGCCAGAAGAAACTCTTGAAAGTTAAAATACCTTAATGATGGATGTTTTTTCTTACAAACAAGCAACTTTCAAATCACAAGACATTAATTTATGGATTACAGTCTTGTCGATAACTTGTGGATTGTTGTGATGTTTTTATCAGGTGTATGGACTCTCATTCGCTGCAGAGGATTTACTGGTGAACAACTGATGTAATGCTAAATCTCTCCAAATCTGTTCTGATGAAGAAACAAACTCATCTACATCTTGGATTGCCCGAGGGTGAGTAAATTTTCAGCAAATTTAGATTTTTGTGTGAACTATTCCTTTAACTAATTTAAAATATGAATCAAACAGCCTAATTTCTCTGCAATGTAGTCACAGTTAAGAAACTGGAGTCCGTGTATTTTGTTTTATTAACATGCAATGCCCCACAACATGACGGAAATGGTTATATTAGAAATAAAGAGTCTGATAAAAAATATTTGTATACACGCATTCCTTTAGCTGAAATCACACATTCATATCTAACACATAGTTTCCACTTTCATTTTATGGTCATCAGAAACAGCCTATGGGGAATGTGTGATTTAGTAGCATTAGTCGACTGCTCCAGTAAATTGGCCCCTGTGGTCGGTCCCTCAGGATATGTGACTACATTTAGATTACTACTGGACAAATAGTCCAGCTGAGGTCAAACAACTTTATAAAGCCTGTCTGGATAAAGAAAACCAGCAACAAAAAGGAAGAACCAATTTTTATAAAGCAGCAGAACTACTTAATGTTCTCATGCCAGTTTTATAGTCCTTGCAAGAAAGTTTTTTTTTTTTAATCTCCAGCAGGGAGTTAAAAAGGCATTTGTTTTCAATTTCATTAGTTTTCAGTCAAATTTGCAATTACTTTATGCATAGCTCATTAGCACTTTTTTAATTACAGTGCATCTGACTACTAGAAGTGCTTTCCTCCCAGTACAGCTGCATTCGAAAGCCTTTAAAATATGATACCTGAAAGACGGTGTGTGTTTCTGTCTACACATTCCCACTCTCTCTTCTGGTACAGAGCAAAGTAGAGTCATGTGAACATTTTAAAAAAGAGCCGTCACAAGGCCTCTGGGCTCAACTGACACATCTAGATTGTGGTAATGCGATTTGTGCTCCTGCACTGGAAGACTGGCTGACTATATAGACTGTGTACTGATACACATGTATATTGATACTTACAATGCACCGGCAGGCCTCCAGCCACAGCCAGTGAATCACCCAGCCAGCCCTCTGGAGATTTGACATGTCTCTTCACAAGGATCATATCAATATTATAGCTCTGCAGCCAGCCTGATACCATTAATGAGAAGAACAGAGCGTGATATTCATCTACATATGATTGCAATGCATTACAGGAACTGATGACATTCCTAGAGTCTGCAATAGATACAGATGATGTGTCGCTATTGTAATTTGAACCTCCATTGGGGTAACTGGTCATGAATTATTTACAGGCTTCGTTATTTACAACTGTAGTTTGCATCGCACCACCCAGAGCTTGATTATTTTAATTACTTAATGAGATTTAAAAAATTATTTGAGAAGACTTGCTGTTGTTTGACTTCAAAGCACCATTAGACTCAATCTCAGCTGCAAACAAGGAAGGCCATTTGCAGTGTTCTGTCACATTCACTTCATTTCTCTCTCAGTGTAATTTTAAATGTAATTACAGATGTAATTACATGCAGGTATTTTTTTTAAATATAAGTGCAATGAAAAACATGTATACAATAAGTGTATTGTACCAAATGATTAATTTAAATGTAAGTACATAGTAGCTAAGGCCACTTAATATAAAGTGGGACCATTATTAAATCAAAATACAGTAAGTTTGAGATAGTTTGAGATTAATAAAAACCCTCCCTTCTCTCTAAGAACTGTACTCATCCAGAGTGAGCAAAAGGGCTGGCAAAATCACTATGGACCCCTCACATCCAGCACATTCCCTTTTTGAACTGTTGCCATCTGGTCGCTACAGAGCTCTGAGCACCAGAACGGCCAGACACAGGAACAGTTTCTTCCCTCAGGCAATCCATCTCATGAGCACCTGACAATAATTGTGGAACACACACTATTTATTCACTCATACACTTATTTATCTAACACACATACTCAGTCTACATTTCAATTTTGCACATAATATACCTGTACATACAACTGTCTATTGTTATATACCTGTACATACAATTGTCGATTTGGTAATTTTTATTCCTTATTTACATGTTCTTTTTGTATTTTTTTTTTATTTTTATTTTGATTATCTGTTTTTTTTTTTTGTTCTTTCACTGGTCATTCTGTGACACGGTGGAAGCTTCAGGTTCACGAAAACAAATTCCCGTATGTGTAAACATAGCTGCAATAAAGTTCATTCGATTCTGATTTCTGAATATGGCATGAGAAATATTTCTACGATATCATTGCCAGATTATTTCTTTGGACAAATTAGTTGCAAACACTTGTTTTTTAGTATTATATACTGTGTATAGTTTTTTTCCTATTTTTTGAAATTTATGTATTTTTTCCTTCTCATTTTGTCTCTTTCAGACCTTTTGTCATATATTTGTTAATATCACATGTTATGTATATTATTATTTTATTTTCATTTGTGATTATGTTCAGTTTTAGCTTTAGCTTATGTTTGTGCTCCAGGCTTTAACCTATTTGACTTCACTAAGCTGCAAGACAAACATTTGTTATTTTAATTTAAGTTTTTCCATTAATAATTTATATATATTTTCTAGATTTATTTCAATAAAATAAAACTATTCTTATTTTTTTTTAATAATATCAACACTGTTACTACCACTACTACTACTAATACATATATATATATAAGCCAAAGTAAATAAAGGAAACTAGCACAAGACTCTGACTCTTAAAAGTATGTTTAAACTTTTCTTTCTCTCTCAATATTTCCTAAACGTCTCACAAATGTAAACACAATAACCTGGGCACACCTCCTTTGTTTGTAGAAAGTTTGATTTCATTAGAAGGACTTCATAGAGCTTATCAGATGAACCCTGGAAAACATGTATAAATAGTAAATCCAACTGTGTCAACATCCACACTGAAGGAGGCCCAAGGTGAATCATATCGACTCGTGTTAGCAGTGTTTCAGGATGACAAAGTCTTTATTGTAGAGATGAATTAAATGGAAATGACTCTGGAGTTTCTGAGGCTCAGCAAGGCCAGTGTCTTCTTGACCAGGCTCTGCTGCAGTAACAACCGATGCCTCAGGGAAGCTTTAAGCGAAATGTTAAAACATGATACGGGCTTCCTCAATGTTAACATCTATTATATGGTGGAAATGTATGGTGAATGTTACAGTATAACCTGACCTAGGGAAATTATTCAGTTCTGTATTCAAATCTTTTAGTGTAATCTATAACTGACAGGGTAATGTATTTCCCAGCATGAAGGATATCTGTATGCATGTTTGGATTTATTAGCATTCAGTATGGCAGTTTCTACATGCTCACAATTTTATATTATTATAAAAAATGTTCTACTTGTCTTTCTTGGCCAGTTTGTTAAAAAGACATTTCAGCAGTTGCCCCCACACTGCCAAAGTCACTAATATATCTTGTAGAGTGAACATTTTTCAATTTTATGTTACGTTTCCCTCTCTGCCATCCATAGGGAATTGTATACCAATGAGAACCAAATGTAATCAGCATCAAAACGTCCAGGTCAATTGACATATGACTTGCATTACAATAGAGTTAAACGTCTCATGCGATGCTAATTGAGCATGACTGCAGGAATCCAGTTAATAGAAGAGCCGAAATGTTTTGTTCTGGCAGAAAAGGGATTATTACTTAGTTATTTGCTTCTGTTGTATATATGCTGTTTATGTATAATTCTTTACTAGGGGTAAATAAATTGTTGTACATTTACTGAGCAATTTAATAATTGTATTTATTTATTTTTTATTGTGCACTAATTGTGACAAATGTCAAACGAATGTCTAAAACTGCAGAAGTGAATGCAAACAAATTATATATTAAATGTTTAACATATGTACTGACGTTGCAACATATTTAAATAAAACTATTGTCAGTGGGCAGATTTATTTATTTTTTTCTTTAGCCAAAATTACTTCACAGTAAGGAAATTGCATCCTCATGGAGAAAGCCTTGGGTTAAATGTCTTGCTCAAAGGTGTAACCGTTTCAGGGCAGAAGTGGGATGATGGTAATTCTCCAGTTATTGGGTCACCCTTTTCTGGAATTGAACATTCTAACCTCTGTGTTAGAAGCTCAAAACCTTAACTATTGGCCACAACCAACATGTGGGACAGTTTTTTGATACAGAGAGACACAAATGTGACAAAAAGAGTTAACCTTTACATAAATGGCAAACTAATGTCATATTTGCAGGACTGTGCATTTAATATAGTCCCATATCATGCCTCTCATAACCTGTCCTGTCATCTGACTACAATATATATATATATATATACTGTATATATGATATATAGATATATATATATATATATATATATATTATATATATATAATATATATATATATATATATATTATACAAATCAATATTTCACGTGCATTATTTATTTTATTTTATTCAGCCCTATGTAATGGTTTCACAGCAGGCTCCTGATCACTCCTGATTATTTTATGATTATGACCAGCTGATTGTACAGTACATTATCGCACAGATATTTATATGTTGCCTTCAGGCTACATAGCAGATGCAGAAAACAGCCCCGTTCCAGTGAGGATAATTTTTCTCAGGTCTTTCAAGAGCATTTACTCTAATGACATGCAGCAGTAATATTTTTACAGTAATATAGAATAATGAATGGCCTGGGATCCACATGATGAAACACAACTTTAATATTTCATTACATTAAATACTTTAAAGTCTTTAATTTTTATGATTTTTTTCTCTTGCATTCATATTCAGCACATTAAGAATTAAAGACAGAAGAAATATGAGTATCATAATGGCTCAATGTGTATTCATTAATAATACATCAATAAATACTAAACATATTTAATTCGACATAATTGCCATGTATCTCACATTCTCAACTTCAGAACAGTGTAAATGAAAGGTGCTTGCACTGTTCAACAAAACATACATCAAACATTTGATTTTGTCAGCTAAGAAAGTTACAAAAATGCTTTAATTTACTTTATCAGACAAACTATTTTTAAATTACTAATATGTACCATTTAGGGGTAAATAAAGTACAAAGATGTACCTTTTAGCTTTTGTACATTAGTGTATCACCCCATTCCTTTGTGCCGTTCGTGCAAGATAAGATACTAGAAGACATATGACAATATCTTTCATTCATACAAAGTAAAACTTAAATAAAAAAAAAATAAAAAAAAAAAAAAAAATATATATAGATATATATATACACGTAAGTATATATATGATATTCTAGTAAAAGTTTTCTATAGCAAATAATTGCTCTTCTTTTAACCTTTGTATTTGTCAAATAATCCCTAAAATATGTAGTGTACATATACACAACACAAGGAAGCAGTATAAAAGATATATGAGAGAGACCTGATGATTATTTATAACAGATGCAAACTACTTTACAGCACACTTAGCATTCTCATGCAGCCATTCTGTGTTTGGATCTTAGAAAAAGAAAAGCATGTTCTCGAGTACCTTAGTGATCTTGATTTCACTCAGCTTACCAGCAGTCATGAGTCTAAAAACTGTTCCAGATCTACAGTATTAATGCAGAGGCTCTTCTCAATGAGATCTCACTTTTCAGCACAGTAGTTAACAATGGACAGTCCAAAGATGACATGTTGTCACTTTTGGAAAAAAAAAAATAGACTGAACAAGTAAAATAAAATGCTTTGCAATACGCATTTGTGAATCTGAATGAAGCTAAAGGCTACAGACTGCGTCGCACAAAACCAGTTACATCTGCATCAGCAGAATAAAGACTTTCTACTCTGTGACAGCTGAAACATTTGCAGGGACAGACACTAGAGCCTCCAATTTGGGAATATGACAAATAGAGAAGGCCTAGATAATCAAAACTGAGTGATTGAAACATACAGTATGAATCAACCCAATTCAGGAAAAGTAGTTTAGAGGGTAAAGGTAGGCTTCTAAATAATTTATGACTGGATGGTATTGTAAGGTCAATTTTGCTTTAGGCCATATTTCTGTATTTTCACTTGGGTGTTTATTTCTTTCACAATGTTTTAAAACGATTATTTCATTAACCAATGCCGAAATTACTTAGCTACATTTGTAAACAGTTTATCTGTAATACTTATCCTGTCCCCAAAGCAACAGATAACAAGGTTAGGCTAGTGATTGTGTTACAAGCGACTTTGAGCCAGGAGTGTGATATATATATCTTATATATATAAGTATATATATACTTCAAATCACATACACATTCAAAACCTTTTTTTTCTGGTTTCCACAACAATATTAAGCAGCACAACTGTTTGCAACATTGATAAATAATTTGAAATTTTTTTGAGCACCACATCAGCATATCAGAATGATTTGATCATGTGACACTGAAGACTAGAGTTATGGCTGTTGAAAATTCAGCTTTGCCAACAGGAATAAACTAAATTTTAAAATATATTTAAATAAAAAATATAGCATAAGTAATTATAACTTGTAATAATGTTTCAAAATATTCTTGTTTTAACTGCATTTAATCAAATAATGCATCCTTGGTGATTTCAAAAGCATTTAAAAATCTCATCGACTGCAAACTTGTTTATATGTATATATGTGTATCTATAATCCACTTTTTCTGTGCTTCTTATCAGTTTTTCACTAGAAATCAACCTTTCTGCAACAAGGTACTCTTGGCTAAATAAAAAGTGCAGCTGTGTTACAATTCTGTAGTAACTTTATAGCAAAGACGGAGATAAGATCAGATAGATTCTCTTCTTGAATGCCTGGTCTCTGGAGCATGTCCCGGCTGCACCGTGTATTTAATCTGTTCTAATAACAGCAGAAACCAAAATCTCCTTGCATCTTTCATTTCAGGAAATTCTTAATGGAACATTAAGTACATTTCATTTCATGACTGTGCACACTGATAGGCTCAAGAGAAACACAGAGTTGCTCTCAGATGTTCCAATCTGTGGGCTCAATAGAAGAAAATAGCTGTAAGTGAGCTTTTAAATAGTAAACAATTCCAATATCAAATTAAATAAAATTGCTGTGTTGTCATCCTAATACTATTTCCATGCACCTTCAATGAAACGTACAGCGCTCACAAACATCCATGAACAAGAAATTATTTTAGATTTAAGTACAACACTGGTGCATTTGAAAAAGAAAGTGCAACATTAATTCAAATCAAATCTTCTTTCCAAGTGTTCTAATGGTCTAATGAGTCGAATGTGCTAAAACAGGGCAGAGTAATTGTATCAGGCCCTCGGTTTCTTTTCAGCTGAACCACTACACCTTATAGCGACATATTCAATCCTGAGAGATGCCTGGCTCCCAGTTACCGTATTGAGCTAGCAGAATTCAGCTTCTTTTGATTTGGAAAGCAGATCTCCTATTGGGATTTCCTCTGCTACAAAAATGGCTATTGTCTCTCTAGCCTCTGGCAAAAGCCAAAGCTGAGCTACAAAGCTGGTAGAAATATAAGACAGCAAACCCTGCTTAGAACAAAAGTGGGAAACTGCTTTGTGTTTAAATGTCACAATGACATGGGAGAAAACTCTCATAATATAGCCTGTATTTAAAAATGTGAGTTCAAAAGTTCATGTGTTCATAGAATCAGTTAAAAGTGAAGAGGTTTGCTTTTACTTCATTCAACTCATGTTCCCACATACAGTACTAAAGGTTTTGCAGTGACTGATTTGATTTGTGGTATTAAATTCACCTCACAAACCTGCTAAACCAATTATATTCTGGTAGGTACTAGTTTTTATTCTTTACTTGTATCTCAGAATGAATCATGTTTTGCAGTGCAATCAATGACTATTAAGAACTACACTATTTTTTAAACAATTGTTAGTCAAATCATTTTAGTCCTATTTTTATAAAAAGCAATTTCGGTTTGACAGACCTAAAATTGGATTGCACAGAAAATGAGACAGACAGACAGATAGAACAATCGATAGATCAATAGATAGAATGATCGACAGATTTTGGAGCACTGTAAAAAAAGGACAACTAAGGCCTTAGCTGTCCCCCACCGAAGCATGTGACCTTCATCCCTCCGTGTCATAATGAATACCAAATGCTGCTGCGTTGCTCATTTTTCCCCATCAACATGGGGACACAGGCCTGGGAGTTTAATTGCAGCCAAAGCAACAAGCAACTCCATGTTGACAATCAGGTCTTATTAGATTCCCGCTTGCATTTCCCATCCCTGTCATTCAGGGGAAGCCAAGGTTGGATGAGGCCATTAATATTCACAGCATCCTAGCACATTATTGGAGCTCTAAAAGGAGGGGAAGATTGCTTTATCTGCCACAACTTCATGGTCAGACTAAGAAAAAAAAACAAAAAAAACAGAGAGAACAAAAAAGGAAAACACCCAGAGGACCAGAAAAGTACAGGCAAAATACGTGAGACAGATAAACAGAGCAAATGTCTGGGACAATGAGCATATTCAAAGGTTAAATTGTGATTTTGTGGTGATGTGATGATTCTCCAGCCCTAGAAAGATAGATGGCATGGCAAAATGTTTGCTAGAAAATAAAAATAATAATAAATGTATCAAGCATGTAGTTAATTATCTAATACACAAATATAGCTTATATGGCATGTATTGGTTCAGTGGCATGACTTGAACAGTCAGAACTTTTATTAAACCAGTTAAAATTGCTAATGTGTATCTATGGAAACTCATATTGCCTCAGAATAAATAAAAAGTAACCTTCACATTTTACAAGAAGTTTAAATAAGAAATAAATTCACATTGTGAGAAAAAAAATACTAATCACTCATAAAAAAAAATACCAATCAGTCATAATCAATGCTCTATTCAAATACTTTAGATAGCGTTTTAAGTTATTCAGATGTAATATATGCAAACCACATATTTTGTTTTAAAAGACTGTAAGGCCCCTTTTAGGGAACTATTAAGTTACCGAAATAGCTAGACAGCTGTTGATAACTGTTTTATCTCTTTTAACAAGAGACAAGGGAATCTTTTATTTCAGCAAGGCAGATGTGGTACTGGTCTCATTCTTGAGCCCATCTACAAACTGAAATGTGTTACTTCTTTTAGGCTTCTTCATGTTACTTAAATATGTATACTTCTGAGTGTTTTGATAAATTAGGTCCAAGTATTTTTGGATGATTTATTTGTTTTTTTATTTATTTGATCCTGGAAACACATTTTGCTGATCATTTTACTGATTGTGCTAAAAGGCATGTATGAAAGTGATTTTCAACTCAGAGTAAAATGTGTCATTGTGACTGTGTATGTCACACTGTGACTGACTTCACACAATGAATTCTCCCTGTTTATAAAGGAAATGCATTTTGGGAAGAACAGACAGTTTGTTTATCCCAGACATCATGACAGACTCTTCTCTAAGCAGCTCTTCCAAAGTCCTTTCAAGCAACCTCAGCCTTTGTATATTTTGGAGCCTGTTTATATAAGTATTCCTCATTTGCATTCCGACTGCGCTCTCTCTCCCAAATGTCCAGCCTATTGAGACCAGTTGTATTGTTCTGATTCTGTCTAGTGGAAACAAATACAAAGTGTTCCAGAGCTATAGCAAAAAAATGGCAAAGCTGTCATGCGTGCTCTCCACTTAACAGTAATCCATTTAAGACCAAAGAACCACTAGTTCTCACAAAGTCTTATATTTCTCCTGTTTGTAGAACAAGCTGCTTTATTTAACAGTAAAGATGTGTATGTGCTAATTGAGCAAAATTACCATTTGCATCAAACTGGAGTGCTACATTATTGTGCAAAAGGGTCGGGAAGATTTTTGAAATATTTTTGAAAGGAGTCTGCATGTCAAAACAGTAATATTGTAAACCATTATTACAATTTAAAATAACTTTTTGAAAGTTAGTGCACATTCAGCATGTCAAATTAATGTAACCTTAAATGACCCATTTATGCCAAAAAAAGTCCCCACCACTCATAGGAGATAATATGTGGCTATAATTGGCCTTTTTTTATTAGACTTAATGCACGTCTCTGTAATCATGATCTGATAGCATCAAATACCTGTTTGATAAATATTACACCACATTTGATTATTTGCACTGACATTCCTCTCAAAAGAGGATAAAAAACACTCATGAAATCTGGAAATATGTGCACATGAGTGTTCACAGATGTGAGCTTGCCTCCAGTAATAAGCATGAATATCCTGGTAAAAGTCCTGTCACATCTGCTGCCTCTGCTGGCCAAACACCAATGCTGCATAGAAACCATCAACACAGTTTATATCCTCTTATTTGTTAGATGCTGCTAAAGGTTTCAGACCATATCTTGAATGTAAGTGAATATATATAAAGTGAGGCTACAACAAGCATCTATGATGAAGGGTACCATCTGATGCATGTGGAGTTATAAGACATAAATATGATGAAATAAACTTTTCTGCTCTCACAGAATTGCATCTCACTGACATCTCTACAGTGTCATATATTCAGACATCTCTTTGTATTAAAGTATGCTTCTCTTGCATTGCGGCCTGTCATTTCAAAGCTATACTGTAAACACTTTGCAGTTAACACAGTTATAAAGCTGCAGCATTGCAGTTCCTGTCTCGCTCTATGAGCTGAGCGGTACAATATGTAGTCATGGGTGTGAATTGAGAGACAGGTGGCAGAGACGGGCTGCTCCCCCCACTGTCTGGAATCACACAGAGCGGAGGTTTCAAGGTGGTCCCATCTAATCTGCTGCTGCTTTTCAACCCAGGTTAGGCACTGTACCCGCTCTCTATCACTGTCATACAGGATATGCATGAGGTAAGCAGTGCACATCCATGCATCATTGGACCACCCCACACACACACACCATGATGAACTACTTGAAGAGATGCCACATATTATGCATACATTTGTATGGAGGAATGCAGGAGATCCAATACTTGCTCCTTTCTGACAAACACATGCAAATTTGATCGAAAAAGATCTACGATTGGAGGAGGCTATAATCATTCCCTCTCATGCATTACATGGAGAGCTTCATTTTAAAGAATTTTAAAAATAGCACACAAGCATCATGTATATCTGGGTCGATGACAAGAACCAGCCTCAAACCAGGTGGTGGATGTTACCGTATGCACATTTCATAAGTAATGCATTCCCTCTGTATTGCGATGTTTGCCTTTTTTTTCCCCCTGAGCGCTTAACATTCTCTTTGACACTTCAGTGCAGATGGTGTTTTAAAATAAAGAAAAACAATCAATTGAAACTGCATTTAAATGTCATGACTAAGAACGTACTTGTATATAAATGTAATAAAAGCATTTGGAGATACACTGTGCCGCTTATTCTCACCAAAGCTGCATTTATTTGAAATAAAAATAAAAATAAAATAGAAAAACTGTAATATTGTGAACTGTTTTTACAATTTGAAATGACATTTTTGTTTTCTGTTAATGTATTAAAAAAAAATTTTATTCTTGTGATGGCAAAGCTGAACTTTCAGCACTTATTACACCAGTCTTCAGTTATTGTATTGTTTTATTGTACAGTTATTGTATTGTAATATGTTTTTTTTTTCAGAATTCTTTGATTATTTATGGAGCCCCTAAAGCAGGGTTCCTCAAATCTTGCCCTGGAGGGCCAATGCGCTGCAGAGTTTAGCTCCAACCCTGATCAAACTCACCTACCTGTGATTTTCTAGTAACCCTTCAGACCTTGATTCTTGTTCAGGTGTGTTTGATTAGGGTAAGAGCTAAACTCTGCAGGAAAGTGGATCTCGTGTGCCAGATTTGAGGATCCCTGCCCTAAGCAAAAAGGTTATGGTAAATAAAATGAGATGGGGCAATAAATTATATTTTAATGCATTTGCATTCTCTTACAAAATCTTGTGATCCTCTGGGAAACTTTGCATTCGCTATATATATATATATATATATATATATAATATCGATATTATATATAATATATCTTATATATAGGCACTGCTTATCCTTTAGCCCATGAACAGACAAAGCAGTTCATTTACAATCATTAGAAGCTAAAGAGTGCTAACAAATAGCAGAGCATAGACGACCTCTGAACTGAAAACATTCCATTAAATCTTTTATCTTTCTGGCTTTTGATTTTCTCATCATATTATTATTCAGACATGAAAAATATTCACCCCTGGGAGAGGTTAGACTCTTAATGACCTAGCTTTATCAGTATTCCATCATAACGGTCTTCACAGAGAGTGTGGTTGGGCTAAAATGACTTAATGGAAATTATCATCTTGTGTATAGACTGGAAATCATTCTGCAAAATATGTTTCATAGTTTATCTTTTAAACCTTCGGCCTGCTACATCTTTCCTCAATTGAACCCCATCTGGTCCACATCATGGATAAAAAAAAAAAACACTTCATTCCACAATAACATATACAACTGTTAGCCACACTCATTCTGTACTAGCTGTTTTTCACCTGCATGATAACCCTTTGAGAGAAAGTGACACTCTTTTCAGAATTTACTCATTAAAATTTGACTCACAGCAGTTGTCAGGATAGACTGTTTTTGTACTTGTTTCAGAAACGTTCTGCTGTTTTCATTATGCTTTATTTCTTAATGTCGATCAATATATCAGCCTCAGAGTTGCAGCTGTTTTCAGTGGTCAGCAGCAGTTGTTTTCTCTCCCTTTTTTGTGTTCTCTCACGAGAAAGCAAGCTGGAGATGGAGAAGGGTGACTTGAGCAGGTTATGGAGCAGTTGGAATGTGGAGCAGGTGCTGTGTGAACTCTGCCTTCTACAGATGAGCACGATTCTCTGTCTCCATCTCCCCTGACAAACAGATAGTCCAAACTACACTTACAAGAGAGACCCTACTGGTGTGCCACTAGACTAGTGTGTATTGAGAACACAAACACACACACACACACAAATCATCCTGTGAGCTGTCTAAGGAGATATCATTTAAGGTATGTTTCAAAATGAAAGTTCTTTCAGAGTATTGCATAAGTTGAATGGCGAATTAATAATATATAGGATACTGTATATGGTACTACAGCGGCTTATTTTTGATAATGAGCAAGAAGCTTTACCTAATTTTATTTAATTTGTCTGCTCTTACTTGAGGGGTATCTGCACTGATTTAAACAGGAACTTTGATATATGCAACGAACAGAAATATGCTATAAATGATAAAATTAGCCACATTCCAGTATAGAGAAATACTGATGCCTTCTCTATGCTTTATTTAAATACTGGAGCGGTGTAAAGGTGCTTTGACTTTTAAACACTACTGTTCAAAAATCCAGGGTCATTAGCATTTGCTTAATGTTTTTGGAAGAAAAAGCAGCATTTATTTCTGGGGTGTCCAATCCTGCTCCTCGAGGGCCACTGTCCTGGAGAGTTTAGCTCCAACTTGCTCCAACACACTTGTCTGGAAGTTTCTAGTGAGTCCTTCAGGTGTGTTTAATTTGGGTTAAAGATAACTGTTTTCTGTTTTAATACATATTAAAATGTAATTTATTCCTGTGATGGCAAAGCTGAATTTTCATCAGCCATTATTCCATTCTTTACACGATCCTTCAGAAATCACTATAATATGCTGATTTGGTGTTCAAATAAATATTTCTTATCATCATAAATGAAAATGTTGACAATTTCTGTGGATACCATGATACATTTTTTTTCAGGCTTCTTAGAAAGTATAAAAGAACAGTATTTACTTGAAACAGAAATAGTTTTTAAATATCAATATAAATGTATTTTTATCCATGTAATGGATCCTTGCCCAATAAATGTATTAATTTCAATCAATTAATCAATCTTGCTGACCCCAAACAGTAGTTTATCAGTAGTTTATGTGCTACAGTTGTTATGGCATTTTGGGTGGTTTATAAATTAAACCACTTTAAAAAGTGGAATAATACTTTATAAAAGTTAATAAAATTAACAATGTATGAGCAATAGTAATGAGATGATTCCCTATATTAAACAGGGAAATGACCTAAAATAGCCTGACCAATAAAAGCATTTCTTATACAGTAGATTATTTTTAGTTTACTAGAACAATCTTCTAGGATACCGCTCACCTCCCACTCTTGTTTTTTTTTTCATCTCTATGTCTAGGTAGCCTAATTTTATTTATTTTTTTAATAGTTGTGTGGCACTGTTATTTCAGAAGCCAGCATTTTCTCTCATTGTGTGCAACTGAGTACAGAGGACTGCACTCATGACAGAGACTGTGGTGCCTCAAAAAGGACATGATGTCAAGACTCATCAGCCTACACGGGTGGAAAGATAGACCAGAGAAACTCAATATTGTCCAGATACACGCCGATTCATAAAGCAGTAAAAGCCAGAACCATAAAAATAAACTAAAGGTACCACAGACAGGCCGTTGAAAAATTGCAAATCGTCCTACCTATTTTAATGTATGAACACATATCTTTCTGTGTGGGAATACAAAAAAAAAAAAAACGTACATCCTACAGTTGTTAAAAAACAATTAAAGAGTTTTCCAGAAGTGTTATAATTAGCGTGACTTTGACAAAAAAATAATCCACTAATTTGTGAAGCGTTTCTTAGCCAAAGTCCAAAGCAGGGTGACACTGACCAGCTAAATTCAGCTAAATTAATAAACCGATTAATTACACTTTCTTAAAAGGAGTATTGAGTGCACAGTAATTGCATTACATGTAATTCAATTGAGGCAAAATTATTTGTGTAGAAAAATAATCTAGGTTAAGACATTGTTATACTTTGGAAATAAACTACAAGCTTTTAATTTACAATTCTGCAACATAAACCATTTTCTGGAATTCTGCGCCAGGGGATGGATGAAAGAGAAAAGAAATATAAATACGCGGCCAAGAGAAGATGCTCATACCATTCTGACACATTCTCAGTATTTCTCAACATCGGGATTTACCGCACAAGTCGAGATCTGCGTGCTCTGCCAGAACACAATGAAAACATAATGTGGTGGGTGAACACCCTCTGAAGAGGCAGAGGAATGCAAGTCTTGGTTAAAGATAAATATGTGAATAAATAAATCGACAGAGTACTTTGTAGGATCGATGTGGGGGTTTTGGTCACTTCAGAGTAACCGTAATGACAGGCGTCAGTAGTACTGCTGGGAAACATCTTAAACTGTGAAAGTGAACAACAACAAGCTAATATTAGTGGCTTTGGTGCTTCACATTCTTCCAGTCCGCAGTCTAGACTGCAATCGAATTTCAACACTCCCGTTTTCTGTGGAACAAATATGGCATGCGAACTGTGAAAAGTGAAATGCACTCAGGCAGGAATATTTGTAAGTCTAACTGGAGAAGGAAGGTGGTAAATCCATCCAAAGCCATGCAAGTCTTTGTATTGACACAGGAGTACTAAGAAGAGCTACAGAGCGGAATTCCCTCAGAAGATTATTCTGGATAAGCCTGTGTGCTTTGGACTGTGAGTTTGGCAGAATGTAGCTAGGCAGAGAAACAAATACATTGAAAAATAATTTTTTACCAGATTGTCTTTTTTCCCATCTCACTGATCTGCAGTCTGAAGCTGCCAGTGGGTATAGGTTTTGTATATTCAGCACCTGATTTGCTGGGGTAAGAGGAGTGGATAGGGACAGAGAAACGGACAGGGTTGCTGAATGGATCTGGCACTCAGTTTGGTTTGTAGGAGTGAGCTGTCAAGACACAACCGTCCTCAGGGGGGACCCACAAAGAACAGGCACTTTTTCTTCTTTCATTCTCCCTCCATCTCTCTCCCTCCCTCTCTCTAGATGAAGGGGCAACAGAAAAATGCTAAAACTGGCTTTTCTGTGTGACTCCACAGGGTTTATACAGGCTGAGTGTGGCTACCTGCCACTCCACCTTATGAAAACCAATCACTGTTTTCTATACCTTTATTCACTGTTAGCATAAAGAACCAGTCATAATTGTGGTATTTGGGGAAGAAAGGCTAAATGTACAGTATAACACAAATTTTTTTATGTTTTTGAAAGAAGTCTTATGCTTACCAAGGCTGCATTTATGTGATCAAAAATACAGTACAAACAGTAATATTGTAAAATATTTTTATAATTTAAAATAACTTATTTCTATTTTAATATATTTTAAAATCATTTATTAAAATAGTTTATTCCTGTGATGGCAAAGCTGCATTTTCAGCAGTCATTACTCCATTATTCAGTGTCACATGTTCCTGCATAAATCATTTTAATAAGCTGATTTGGTGCTCAAGAAACATTATTATCAATGCTTTTGTTTTCTTACTATTATCAGTGTTTTGTGCTTATTATTTTAGCTTTCCAATTTTGTAGAATTTTTTTTTTTTTGATGCATGGAAAGTCAAAAGAACAGCAATTTTTTTGAATAGAAAACTCTCAGAACATTATACATTTTATTAATTTATGGTGAACAAAAGTAGTCATTTCATGAATTCATTCATTAATAAATAAATAAATAAATCGTATTACCCCTAAACTTTTAATGAATGTATATCTATCTGGTCATATCTAGTACTCTAATACATATTAGTTTATATTTATGTTTAGAATGTTAACTCTCAAACTGCTTGCATATAAGTACAAAAAAAATAAGTTTATATAAAAAAATATTACATTAGGTTTACAATATGTCTAATAACACTTTTTTTCATATGTTTTAATTTAGATAAAGTAATATTGATAAGTGTTTAACACAGTTGAATTTCAGATATATTTAATGAATTTTGCTGACACCTTCAGATGCTAAAAGTGCACCATATCCATTACACATTATTCATTTAGGTGTAGAGAACAACAATAATGTCAAGTACAATCCATCTGCCAAAACACCATGAATCACGGCTCCAGGATTTCTCCATTATTTATAATTTCCCAGTCTTCTGTTTCAGCATGGATGGTATCAGAATCAATGACTAGAAACTCCAGCACAACATCTGCAGGCACACGATTCTGGCCCACCTCTCCAGCCTCATGTGAGGCCTATCTGCCACCTCAGTGTTCCCATGCTGTTCCGCCTGTCTCCTGGAGCATCTGGTCCTATCTCCATGGGGAAGCAGGCATGAGTCCATGCCGCCTCCCGAGCCCTGCCACGGCCACTGCCACAGTATCAATTTATATCATATTAACTTTTCCCATGCAGCACCAGGTGCTCAATTAGGAGACAGGCCCAGGGCCAATAGCAAGCCAAAGCCATTCAATAAATCACTCTCCATTAGGGGCCTGGTGGCCCCTTCTAGTGCTTTTCTGTGCCATGTCTTCCTGGTGCTGAAGGGGCAGACTGAAATACATAAAAGAGATAAAAAAGGAAAAAGAATAGACACACACACACCAAGATAAATCTTTCAAAAATGATATTTCTAGTTTAAACAAAATCTTACTCATTGTGGAAATGCTCTTACTTTTCTAGTTACCATTAATGCATTTATGGACTGAATAAATAAAGAGTGTAATACCCTGTGAAAAAAAGACAAGGCCATAAATCAATATGAATTTATATTATTTATTTAATCGATTCATAATTATATACACTGCTGTTCAAAATATTTTGTCTGTACCATTCAATTTTTTTATGTTGTCAATATTTTATGTACTTAATGTTTTATTTATTTATTTGTTTGTTTGTTTATTTATTTATTGAATTAATGTTTATGAAATACGTGCTCTCTAAGGCTCTAATTGTGATAAAAACAGTAATATTTAGAATACAGAAATATTACTACAATTTAAAAATCTTTTCTTTACTCCAGTCTTCAGTGATACTTCAGAAATAATTTTTATATTCTGATTTGGTGTTTAAGAAACATTTCTTATTAAAAATAATGCTGAAACACTTGTGTTGTTTAATATGTATTTATTTATTATGCCTTTTTTATTTTTTTATTTTTTTAAATGTGATACTGGGATTTTTTTTTATTCTGTAATAATAGAAAGTTCAAATAAACATTTTGTAAAATCACAAAAGATGTGTGTAAATTTAATGTCACTTTTGACATACATTTTGCTAAAAAATGTTTAGAATGGTAGCCTATATATGGATAACACAATGTATAATAATATGTGATATTACCTGAATACATTCATAAAATCACTTTGAATACTTTTTCAACTAAGCCACTGAGCTTAAAAAAGTGGAGAAAAGTAGTACTGAACCAAATTTATGACCTTTTAAAGCCCTTGGCGCAAACATGTCGTGATTTACTCATGACGCTACTGTTTGCACAGGGTCAAAGTACAGAAGCAATAAATTCAAAGCAATGTGGGGGTAAACTATTCATTTTGACTGAAACATTAATAAAACACTTTTACTGAGCTGTATAAAGCAAAAGGTTACAGAAAGTGTGGGTTTATTCATGGGTGACCCACATATGCACCCATAAAAGGCATCAAAAGTCTCATTGTCCCCTCTGACATGGGTATGGCTTTTTATAGGCTCACTCTGACAGCCTCAGACACGCTGTTTCCAGTCTAACTTCCTAGACCATTAGTAATTGAAACCAGCACAGCTATAAGACATCACGTTGAGCTTTATATTTTATAATTTCACTGCACTCACCAGAAAGCTGGATTTCATTGGTAATTGTACCTGATGATACAGGATTGTTCATTTGAAACTCTTCACAATTTACCTAATGGAAGTCAGCTGCTGCAGTTTCCTGTTGAAAACGATCTCAATGTTGTTCCACCCGGACCTCTTCCAAGTAAAACAGACTGACCTGTCAGTTTGGGAAAGATGGAAAGAGAAGAATTCAAGCAGGAGGGGGAGAATGAAGGGAAGCGAGGGCTGCTCCAGTTCAGAACATTTATTTTAACGCGGAAAATTTCTCGACTGTTATTCTACACTTTTAACTCCGTTGTGCAGACTAAATACTCTGGAATGCGGGCGACATATTTTGGCTTCTCAGACCAACAGCAAAGCTTCAGATTACAGACATAAATGGCCATGAAATGGGGTGAGAGCAGGGGTAAAATTAAACTATATAATTTGTCTAAATTGAAGAACATGTGATGTTTTGGCTTAGGGGAAAAAGGCCAAAATAGCCTGGTGATATCTGAGGGAGGAAATGAAAACTTTCTTATGGACTCGAGTATGACTTTTAATTGCTGAATTGCATTTTTAAAGCTTGATATTAAATGTGCTTTCAAGTCAGTCCTGTATTGATATTCTTCTTCTGATTAGGGGTTTGTTTTAAACCTCTAAGTATTAAACCACTGCAATTAATTCAGTCCAAACTGCTTATCGTACAGAATCCTTTAAAATGTTGTTTGCATAATTTTGTGCAGGTAATTACAGCCTTTGGTGTGCTATTTTTGAATTTTGCTAAACTAATAATATAATATACTATTTTTTTTTTTTATTTTCTTTGCTTTTTTTTTTTTTGTAATTACAGGCAATCAAACATTAATCTATAACATTTTAAAATGCACTGTTAAAGAATGCAAATGCAATTCAGGTCATCATTTGACACTGTTACTATTTAAAATACAACTGACCTTTCATAATCCTTCATCATAAGTCTATGGAAAATCTGTGATTTTAGATGCAATATGGTGGAAATTATCCAAAAATACAGTAACACACTATTGTCATGTCACTTATAATAGTAACATGTTGTACACAGAGAAAATACAAGCAGAATGCCCCAAAAATATTTAAATGAATCTTGCTTTTAATTGTGTTATTGTGTAATTCTACAAAGAAAAAAAGGCAGATCAAAATGTTTTGTAATGAAATCCCAAATAATATTAATTTTCAATACATTTTAACACTTTGTGAAAATATTTGACTGAAATCTATAGTTCATGTTCTGTAAAGCTTGTCTGAGTTAGCAATGAGGGGGAGCTTAGAGAAGGGTCAATTCATGACCTTTCTGTCTTTCTCTCACTCTTTATCTCTATCAGATACAAACACACAGACAAAGGTAGTCCATTTCTAATTTTGATGGCTTGACCTTTCAGTTATAGTCAGAAGCATGATAAATAAACAGAATAGCATGCCAGATGCCAAACTAAACAACAATGCACATGATAAAATAATAAAATAGCTTACTTTTCATGCCGCAGTGTAATTTACATATTAATGAGATTTAAAATTAATATGTTTTAGGTTTCTGAGAAATAATAATAATAAAGCATTACGTGGACCCATGAAACCATTGAAAGCTCAAGCAGACGCTGTCAAAGAGTGAAGAACGTAATGTCTCAAGCATGCACCTTTCCTGGCTGTGGCACAAGTGGAAATGTAAATGAGACAAGACGCTCTCTGTCTGAGTGACCCTGCCTCTGCCCTGAGTCTCTCTCTCCCTCTCTTATCTCTGAATGTCCTCTGCAACGGAACACTGATTTTCATATACAATCACACGCACACACAGCTGTCAGGCCTAGATTAATTTATGCTGATTATCTGAGGGGCAAAAGGTAGATAACCTATAAATTCTTAACTGAATTAGTAGCTTCACAGCAGCTCATCTAACTGCTGTACTTCTCTCTAAATCAATCAGAATAATTAAAACGATACACACAAGTGAAAATTGTACAGGGAAAGCTAATCTCCCCACAATCACTTATTATTGTTTATACTTAAGTATGTTATGGGGCTTCCTGTGTCCTTCAGATACTAAGGGGATTGTTTACTCAAAATGACAAATCTATTTACTAACCTTCATGTTGTTCCAAACCTGTATGACTTTTTTTATTATTCTGTGGGACATAAAATAACATATTTTGAAGAATGTTTCAACTGTTTATCCACACAATGAAATACAATGTTGTTCAACAACACTGAACCCACCTGACTTTCATTATACAGACAAAAACATTTTTCAAAATATATCTTGTGTTCCATGGAAGAAAGCAAGCCATACAAGTTTGGAACAACATAAAAGAGAGAGTAAATGATGACATAAACTATTCTTTAAGGATCAGAGGAGTTTGAATTGACGGTCTGTCAAAGCGCAACATGGACGAATAAGATCACACACTACACATAGCCTATAGCATTCAATGTTAAAACCGTACAAACAATATGGCCTCTGTGAAACACAACAAAGATGAGGCTTAGAGCATGATTAATGCAGCTACTAATCCAAAGATGCTGGACAATCAACTATTTCATATGCATGATTCCTGGGATTTGGATTCAATCAAAGCATGCTCGAATCCTTTTGGCAGAATGTTCAATACTACCCAAACAGCTTGTGCGCAAAAATCTAATAAACAATTATATGAAAAAAAAAAAAAACCCTGTATACTCTTCTGCTTTTTGTTTGACTGTAGGGTATTGGGGGATAGAGACCTCGACTGGCCATGCCTGACTGAAGCTGTCGCTTTTGCTGTTGTTTTTTACTTCTTGTTGTTCCTGTAGGAGCTGCTCACCTCTGCCATAATAAGTTGACCTGAGATCAGCCTTCACCGTTTGGTCATTACCAGGGGATCAATCTCGGGGGTTATCCTGATCTCTGGACATTATGGAGGCTAGAGACAGGGCAAAAGGCACATACCACCAGTCACTGCCCTACAGACCACCAGAGCATGAGTAAAAATAGACACTGCCCACAAACAACAACACATAGATTGGTTTGCATTTCCAGCCAAAATATAAGGATTCTTCAGACTATGATGGATTACGAAAATCTTAAGAAAGATGTTAAGAAATACCAAGATGTTTATAACAATGTGCAATTTTTTAACAATTCTTAAGAAGTTTTCAAATATTTTCTTAGAGGGGTTATGAACTGAGAAATCAAAATTGCATTGATCTTTTGATACATACAAGGTTATTATACTATAAAAACATTTTGTAAATTTCAGAACTCAAAACTTCCTTGTTAGTCTAAAAACAGATTATATATTGAAGCCAATCTGCCAAAACGACAGGTTGTGGAATGTGCCACTTTATGATGTAATAGTGTGGCTAAACACCGCCTCCACAGAAGGTGATCAACGTCTGCTTCTACTTCAATGCCTGTTTAGCCTCGCCCACCAATCCATGCATGTTCAAACGATATCAAATGATAAAGATGGCTCCGAAGACAACAAGATGCTGTGCAGTGCCAAGTTGTGGAAAAAACACTGTCTCTGCATTGCCTGCGTTCTAATCCCAACATTAGGAAAGAGTGGATGACGTTTGTTTTTAATGAAGTTACAGACCATGTCAGTAAGAACTTGGTCCTTTGTTCACTTCATTTTCCCACAGATTCGTTTACAAACAAGGCACAATTCGACACAGGATTTTCCGAAAGACTGAAAATAAAAGACGATGCTGTGCAGACTATATTGGATCTGACCGTAATGTCGCAACACACAAGTGAAAGTAAGTGTGTAGATCTGTTATTACAGATCTTTTGATATGTACAGTGGGGAAAAAAGTATTTAGTCAGCCACCAATTGTGCAAGTTCTCCCACTTAAAAAGATGAGAGAGGCCTGTAATTTTCATCATAGGTATACCTCAACTATGAGAGACAAAATGAGAAAAAAAAATCCGGAAAAATCACATTGTAGGATTTTTAAAAAATTTATTTGCAAATTATGGTGGAAAAAAGTATTTGGTCAATAACAAAATTTCATCTCAATACTTTGTTATATACCCTTTGTTGGCAATGACAGAGGTCAAACGTTTTCTGTAAGTCTTCACAAGGTTTTCACACACTGTTGCTGGTATTTTGGCCCATTCCTCCATGCAGATCTCCTCTAGAGCAGTAATATTTTGGGGCTGTCACTGGGCAACACGGATTTTCAACTCCTTCCAAAGATTTTCTATGGGGTTGAGATCTGGAGACTGGCTATGCCAATCCAGGACCTTGAAATGCTTCTTACGAAAACACTCCTTCGTTGCCCGGGCGGTGTGATTGGGATCATTGTCATGCTGAAAGACCAAGCCACGTTTCATCTTCAATGCCCTTACTGATGGAAGGAGGTTTTCACTCAAAAACTCACGATACACGGCCCCATTCATTCTTTCGTTTACACGGATCAGTCGTCCTGGTCCCTTTGCAGAAAAACAGCCCCAAAGCATGATGTTTCCACCCCCATGCTTCACAGTAGGTATGGTGTTCTTTGGATGCAACTCAGCATTCTTTCTCCTCCAAAAACGACAAGTTGAGTTTTTACCAAAAAGTTATATTTTGGTTTCATCTGACCATATGACATTCTCCCAATCCTCTTCTGGATCATCCAAATGCTCTCTAGCAAACTTCAGACGGGTCTGGACATGTACTGGCTTAAGCAGGGGACACGTCTGCACTTCAGGATTTGAGTCCCTGGCGGCGCAGTGTGTGTTACTGATGGTAGCCTTTGTTTCTTTGGTCCCAGCTCTCTGCAGGTCATTCACTAGGTCCCCTTGTGTGGTTCTGGGATTTTTGCTCACAGTTTTTGTGATCATTTTGACCCCATGGGGTGAGATTTTGCGTGGAGCCCCATATCGAGGGAGATTATCAGTGGTCTTGTATGTCTTCCATTTTCTAATAATTGCCCCCACAGTTGATTTCTTCACACCAAGCGGCTTACCTATTGCAGATTCAGTCTTCCCAGCCTGTGCAGGTCTACAATTTTTTTCTGGTGTCCCTTTGACAGCTCTGTGGTCTTGCCATGGTGGAGTTTGGAGTGTGACTGTTGAGGTTGTGGACAGGTGTCTTTTATACTGATAACGAGTTCAAACAGTTGCCATTAATACAGGTAACGAGTGGAGACAGAGGAGCCTCTTAAAGAAGAAGTTACAGGTCTGTGAGAGCCAGAAATCTTGCTTGTTTGTAGGTGACCAAATACTTATTTTACCGAGGAATTTACCAATGAATTCTTTAAAAATCCTACAATGTGATTTTCTGGATTTTTTTTTTCTCATTTTGTCTCTCTTTGTTGAGGTATACCTATGATGAAAATTCAGGCCTCTCTCATCTTTTTAAGTGGGAGAACCTGCACAATTGGTGGCTGACTAAATACTTTGTTTCCCCACTGTATTGCTTTAAGTTAATCATCATCAGCGTCTATCCGTGCAGGCATTAGGCTGTCAAACACACAACTGTTAGCCAATCATAGCAGTGGCACTACATTCCGTTCTACACAATCCACCACGCCTATTCAAATGGAGCGTGGTCAAAACCGGGCAGAAACTAGAATTACTTCTAACTGCTTGATTGTCTACATGATTTTTTTTGTTTAGTTTTTTGTTTTTTTAGTAAAAATCTGTATAAGGAACATCAGAGAACCGTACAATATAATACAAAAGGCCGTTCAGACCGCTTTAAAGCGATAAAAGCAACAATTCTGTCATCACTTACTCACCCTCATGTAATTCCAAACCTGTATGAGTTCCTTTCTTCTGTTGAACACAAAATTAGATGTTTTGAAGAACACTGGTAATCAGACAGTCAATGGTAACCAATTTGTATTTTACTTTCCATACTGATGACAAAGTTTTCATTTTTGAATGAACTATCCCTTTAAGAACATCTTGTATTTATATATTTTAAAGGGGTCATATAATGCTACATGCACTTTTACACGTTGTTTGAACTGAGGTTGTGGCACGGTGTGTACACAACCAGCCTAAAATGATAAAAATCCACTGAGTGGTTTTTTGTTAATCTACTAAAATCTTTACCCCTTTCTCAAATCGAGCCAATCTCAGATGCCACACAGACAGGCCCCTCCCACGATAGTTTGATTGACAGTAGCGTTTCAGCACAGACTGGACTGGTGTCTTACCTTAGACCCACCCTGAGTGAGCTGTCATCAGTCCGCCATTGTTTCACCGCTGGAGCAGTTGTAGACAAGAATGACTCCTAAGCGATTGATGTCTTCTGTTGTTGGATATAATAATGAACATAGCAGTCGTCATTTAATCCCGACATCTGAGCCACTGAAGACGCAGTGGATTATGTTTGTTTTTGAAGGGAATGTGCCCCCATCTACACAAATGTGTCGATGTTCGCGCAAATCATTCATGATCCAGCTTCACCTACAAAAGAAGTGTGTAAAGTTTTTTTTTTAACAAATCTTTGCAAATCACCTTTCCTAATAAGGTGCTAATTAGCAAGTTTCACGATGAATGCAGCTAAAGTAAACAGACTCTCTGAGAGTGGCTCGGAAGAGAGAGGAGGGGTCAGCAGAGCTCATTAACATTTAAAGGAAAATGCTACAAATCTGCATGCTCTGAAAAGAGCTGTTTTTGACAGGGTAAAAAAGGTGCCTTTTTTACACTACCATTGAGAAATTTTAACCAAACTATGTAACAGACTTTTCATTAATACCCTAAAAGATCATATCAACTTGTGGAAAATAGGCATCTTATGACCCCTTTAAGAAAAAAAAAATGGCTTTGCTGTTATCTGATTGTATGGCGGGACTCACAGATCGGCTCAATGAAAAACATCAGTATTGTTGTCACAACTGTCTTGGTGGGAATTCAGCACTTGAAGTTGTATTTTTAATGTACATGCATTTTAACCAGTTATTTTAAAAGAGCTGCTCTCAAGCTGGAGAGGTCTGTTGCATTCATTTGTGCTCCGGCTCTCTAGAGCTCTCTCTAGAGTGAATGCGTCCTGTATCCGTGTGTGTTGCTAGAGTGAACACGTGCTGTGTACGGGTGCTCTCATATGGTCTGCTGAAAATTATGTCATAATTATACAAAATAAAAAAGTCCCTATTTGATTCCTTTGTACATCAAACATAATTAATATTGTTTACATTATTCGATCAATGATGCCACTTCAGAGCATTTATGCACAACCCTAGTAACAGTAATAGCCTACATGTTATATGCAGCTAGTGTAACTTTATTAAGTTAGAAAATAAGAAGAAAACAGCAATTAGGAATTTTCTTAAGGATGTTTCTTAAAAGGATATTTCACCCAAAAAATTCTGTCATTAATTACTCACCGCCATGTCATTCCAAACCCGTAAGACCTTCGTTTATCGTTTTTGTTTTTCCCCAACACAAATTGAGATATTTTTGATAATATCCGAGAGCTCACTGACCAGCAATGTAACTGAAATATTCCCAGGCCCAGAAACGTAGTATGGCCCATTTTTGGGTGAACTATCCCTTCAAGGATGTTTCATGAAACTAGCCCCAGATTGATAAATAATATTACATGTGAGTTATTTATATTAACAGGTGGCATCTAAAAAAAGCATGACCTGGGTAATTTCCTGTCTGAGGTGAATTAATAATGTTTCCTCATTAGGCACCATTGAGGGGTGGATTGGATGAATTCCATCTCCGGAGTGGTTGAATTAATTAGATGTCACCCTAAAGAAGTAAATAAGACGTACCGTCACTATAATGACTATAGAGAGCTGAAGAAACGAGATGATGAATTAATTGAAAATCAATCAGCTTGCTTGATGAAAGGTCCCTTTTTTACTATCCATAACAAGCCAGGAACAGCATCAATAATAGAGGAGATTAGATGTCCCTGAGACATATTTGAGATCCCTCGGTGTCTGGACCTGGCTGACCGCCGTTTTGTCGCAAGAGAGAGCAACAAAACACGACTTGAGCTGTTCAATGTCAAACCCATCTCCGAGTCTCAATTCTCAGCTCACTAAATCAACACTTATGGGAAGGAAACACAAAATGTGTAGAAAATGTACTTGGGCAAACACTGAATAGATAGGGGGATTGTTGAGTAACTGTATACGATCCAAGGTTGCCTACAGAATTTAAATAGTACTGCAATGTTTGAATATAATGGCAGTGCATCAAAGACAAGTGTTAAAAGTATTAATTCACTAAAAGCAAATTAAAATATTTAGTCCTACTTGAAGGAAATGCAGACACCCGCATACTGTCGAGCACTTACAGAAGAAAAACAGCAAACTTTCTGACGGTGTAAAGAATGAAAATTCCTCAATCATTCTACCTGCACAGAAAAGCACTAAACTATTCCAGGTACTTGTTTTTGATTGTATGTTTAAATATTGCTTAAGTGTCACATAGAAGGATTACATGATTCAAGGTTAATGCAGAGTAAATATGTTTTGCCATCTGAATGCATATTTATGCTATGCTGTGGATCTGAGGTGTTGTTGAATGATACAAAATTATTATTTGACAAGCAAGACCACTTTCTGGGGTCTTTTTTCTTTTCTTTTTTGAACTTAGGGTGTTAAATGTCACTTTTCAAGTTGAAGATCATGTCTGGGTGAATTGTCCTTGTTTGGAAAAGGGGTGACTGCCAAACAAGGCCATCATGTCAGAACAGTTTGCTTGAGCCAAAAACTCAAGCTGCTCCAAAATGGATACACATTCCTATCAAGGTCATTGTGGAGTTTTAAATACATTAGTACATCTATCGTTTCCTGCACATGCTGGAAAATGAATGAATGATTATAGCAGATGTCCTCAATTCTTATTCCTCCCTATTGATTTATCTACTACAGGGGATGTGAGAAAGAAGTTTTGCATACATACTCTGAAGCACGAATTAAGATAAAGAGCATCAAAGATGTAAAGAGTGGATGGAGGGGGTCAAACATGACATTCATTTCAATAAAAGGATCTACAGAACAAATAGAATGAGAGCTGAGGAGGGAAATAAATCAGGTTGAATTTGGGAGCTGGAAAAGCAGTGTGAGGGAATAATAGAGAAAAAAAAAGCATAAAAGAGCTGCTATTTGAGGAAAAGCATAATGACATGAGGCTGTGGGATAAGAGTCTGCAATCATCGGGATAAACAATAACATTGAAGAGGCTCCACTCAGGGCTGATTAGACGATTCTACCTCTCATCAACCTCTGACACACTTTGGAGGAGAAATCCGTGGCATGACCCCTTTATCTCCATCTAGAAGTTGAAGGCAGTCCCATCTCAGCACACACTCAAGCTGAGAGAGCTGCCATTGGCTTAAGTAGA
The DNA here is from genome assembly GCA_018155175.1 of Sinocyclocheilus anophthalmus. Taxonomy (NCBI): domain Eukaryota; kingdom Metazoa; phylum Chordata; class Actinopteri; order Cypriniformes; family Cyprinidae; genus Sinocyclocheilus; species Sinocyclocheilus anophthalmus. Next base: position 65,262 of record JADLZN010004690.1, read on the forward strand.
CAGTTCTACATTAAGCACATCTGAGTGCTGCCTCTTTTGAGCACTCCCACACTACACAAGAATGCACCATTTTGCTAATTCACTTGGTAAGTATAGCATGCCTTAAAGGCTTATATAATACTTACATAATATGTATGAATGTTTATATATCTTCAATAACATTAAAAATAGCATCCAACTGTGCCATTAATATGATTATGTTAAAATAAGTTAAAACACATATCAACTATATAGTGTTTAAAAATAAATACAAATTAAAATGTAAATTTATTGAGAAAAAAAAAGATAGAGATAGATAAATATCTTTTGAAGATATATGTTTTTAAGATTTTAATACATTGTGTTTGTACAGCACTTTGGGAATCTGCTGATTTAAATTAACTTTTTTAGGTCTACTTGAAGTGGACACATGCAATTAATATTATAAGATAATATAATATAATAATAAGTAATGTTAATTAAATTTGTATTAAGGCAAACGTTAAAACTATTTATTTTTATTTATGTTTTTATCATTCATTCATTCATTCCTTTTGCTTCTGATTATATTAATACACTATGGTTGTACTTATATTGACATTTTAATATACTTACAGCACTTTGGGGCAATGTCGATTTTTTTTTTTAAACATGCTAAATAAAGGTTGGCAAGCACATTAAAATTATGTATAAATAAAAAACAATAATGTTCATTAAAATGTTATTATAGTAATTAAATCCATTAAAAACTGTAAAAAAAAATTGCAACAGTAAAAGAAAGAAATAATTATATTTGTTCATTATATTTTTTCAGCATTTCATTCAGACCCTCCTCTGTCATATAGTTCTAACCAACAGTGGTTTATGCAAAAAATATAAATAAATAAAATAATACACTATAAGTATTATGAGTATTGACCAGTACACACAATCAGATTCATAGCCATCCATTTCTAATTGTTATGCTTTAATATAAATAAACATAATATTATATTATATATACATGCATATTTAAAAACTTGAAGTTTATGATGCTATAATCTAGAGCTGCGGCATTTAATCTAGAGGCACTAGACAGTTCCTTCTAATATCCAAATGTCTACTGATTTATGTAAGCACATAATTTCCCACCTTGGTGGAACCTTCGGTGGACAGAAGGCCATAACAGGTGGAATTTAAAGTTATAAATCAAATGCTTTATGAGCGCTCAGCACCACTTCAGGTTCATGGAAAAAAAGACTACACTTCTCGAAGAAAATAAAGCCTGAGCCTCTGAAAGAAAGCCAAATCCTACCAGCACAATACCATCAAAGTCAAAAGTGAGAGGGACTGGTGAGTTTCCAGCATGTGTCTGGCATGTGGCACTGTCCCGACAGGTTATCTGCTCTGAGGCAGAGATAATCAAGAAAGCAGAACTGTCTCTGGGAAGGAAGTGATTCTAATCCCAATAACCCAGACCTCTGCATGGGGAAATCTATGCCGATCTGTCACTCAGCACATCTCTCTGGTCTTATTGACAGCTAACATGTCTCCCGGCAAATAAATTCAGCTGGGCCACGGCAAGTGGTGACATTTCTGGGTTAGCACATTCTCTTGAAATTATTAAAGACACAAAAGTTAGAATAGGGCGCTTAGAGTGTGCCCTCATTATGTTCATCACAAGTATGTGTTATATTTCCCATGCAACTTGCTATTTTTTATTATTTCCTTTTGACTATTCGTAATCAAGTGTGTTTCTGAATTCAGTACTCAATGTTTGCCATGCAGGATTTCTCTGTCCCTCTAGATCCTCCCACTAAAAAGTGACTCACAAAAAGAGCCGTTAACTACACATAATAAGAAAGAAAAAAAAGTACCCCACTATAAATTAATTCTAAACCCAGTAGGGAAGAAAAATTGTTGAAACGTGTTAATCTGCATTCAAGTAACTGGACGGACTAATCGCTTGATTGACAGACCATGCAGTCTGAAAAGTGCGCAGAAGCTTTGGGAGGTGCTAGATCAACAATGTTGTCTCTCTGGGAGAGCTTGTGGGTTGTGGAAGTCTGTTTAAATTCCTGACAACATGACAGTCCATGATCATAGTCCTAACAGTGAGTATCCCAGGAACCGACGAACACTGAAGATTAATTATACGATTAGCTCTGCCTCCACACATTTGTATGAGGCCTTCAAGATCCAGCAGAAGAAATGCACTGCAACGCTCTGTCTAATCTAAGTCTGTGTGCAATAAAGCAGTTATATTGTGAGCAGAGAAGGTGTTTCTTTGACCACAGGAAACCCGGTGGCTGTTTATTACCGACAAAATGAGTGTTGTTGTGCTGTTTGTGATGAGAATTGAGTGGAAACAGGTCACTCTGGAACTGGCAGAACATTTGGGGTCAATCTTTCAGCAGCATCCATGTGTTGCAGATAGTGGTCTACTGATTAAAGGCTGTTAATGGGACGATGCAATTATGTTAGAGAGCAGAATGGCCGTTGACTGATATAAAGCCAAAAATTATCACATAATTTAATTTCAAACATAATAACATGTTCAACACTGCTGCAAGAATAAAAATAATATGTATCTAACAGAGTTGTTTTTGTCAACTAAAAATATAAAAAATAGTTTTATTGATTGAGATAAAAAAAAAAAAAATAAATTAAAAAAAATATATGAAAAACTTGAATTAACAATAAAATAGACTTGTCCATTGGCAAGCTACTAAATAGTTGACTTGCCAAATTTAAATATAAAATAAAGCAAACTAAAAAATATATATTATATAATTAAAATTACGTTAACTTTATTAATAAAACTAAATTATATATATATATATTATATTATAGCTATGTGTGTTGTGTGTGAATAATATGAAGTAGACCATTAAATACAGCGTGTATTAGAATAATAATATAATTAAAATATATAAAAAATACATTTACACTTTACTGCAAATACCTACTCCGAGCTGTTTAGTAACTGATTAAATCTGGATGATGTAATCAGGTTCCAAAATGAAGTCCTTGTCGTTAGATTAAATACCATTTTAAAATACCGTAATGTGACTACAGTGCTTTTTAAGTTGATACATGATTAGATATATTCATATAATATCAACATAATTATTCCTAATTTATTGATTCTTCCTAATTCCTCTTTTTCATCTTTTAACTTTTCTTTCTAAAATAGCCTAATGCTTATATACACTCAGAAAGTCTTCCTGTTTTGTGGACATTCACACAAAGACCAGGTGGCTTACACGGCCTTTGAACACTGGATTTGCAAAAAAAAAAATAATAATTTCAAGTTTAAGACGTGTTTCAACATGTCACGGTCCAGGTGTGTGGAGGCAGGATGACGAGGACGACAAGGATATTTAATGTATAGGCAACAGGCAGTCCGGGTAGATTGATACACACACAGACCACACACACACACACACACAGGCACGCGGTACCATAATCACAATAACCGACAAAACTCAAATACCAGAGACAGCAACAGATATAGTGCAGATAGCGAGGGGCAGACAGGTGAGCACAATGAGGTTATTAACTAATGATTATACGGGCTAAACCAGCACAAGGGGAAGAAACCACAACAAACAGTCCCCAGGGGTGTTTCACAGTACTCCCCCCCCCCCCCTCCCGGAAGGTGCGTCCTCGCACCGAGAAACAGAGGCTGGGCGGAGGGGGGGACTAGGAAGGAGGACAAGCAGAGTATCCGATTGTGACAGGTGAGGCAAAGGGCTGGCGAGGCATAGCCGACAGTGGATGTTCCGGCAGAGTGGATGGACTTTTCCAGGCGGAGGAACGCTACGAGTCCAGCGAGTGACGATGGAGGGAGTAGCCAGGGAGACTACAGTTGTGACCAGAGCAGAGTGGAGGACCAAGGTGGAGCTGGTGTGAGGAAGGAGCCCAACAGAGCCGGTGGGAGAGAGCGACGAGGCGCAGCCAGAGGAGGAGTCCAGAGGCGATGGCGAGTCGACGCCCAACCAAGGCGGAGCCGGAGGGACAAGGGAACCCAGAGGAGCTGATGGATCGATGGGTGACGGCTGAGGTGAGGGAGCAAGGAGCCGAGGTGGAGCCACTGGGTCTACGGACTGAGGCAGAGTCCGGGCCTCGGAGGCTGGAGGCGTAGGTGAGGGAGACTCCGACCATGGTGATGCTGGAGGAGGCCGGAGCGGGTGGGAGGGCGTTTTTTTGAGGAGCGGGCACTGGAGAGAGCTCTTGGGCTATAGCCCTTCCTGGGCGGAACTGGGGACCAGGAGCCCTTCCTGGGCTGGACTGGGGATCAGGAGCCCTTCCTGGGCTGGACTGGGGATCAGGAGCCCTTCCTGTGCTTGACTGGGGATCAGGAGCCCTTCCTGGGCTGGACAGAGGATTCTGCGGTCTCTCCTCCTCATTTTGGCACCGAATACCCTCCACAGTCCGCTCACCCTCAGCCATGATGCAGACGGCGGAGCTCCTCTCCGCGCTCACACAGTCCACGGCTTGCTCCCTCGTGGTGGGCACTGTCACCATCCCTCGCACCTGGTCTGACGCGTTGGGCTCAACATCCGAGGCGATCCTCTGCTCAGTCGCTTGGCTTCGCGCTGGCTCGCTGATCGTGGTGGGAAATGGCTCTCCATCATCGGTGGGCTCAGATTGATGCTCCGTACCGCGGGGAGATGGTGGGCTGGGCTCAGGGTCCTGAGTGGGGCTGGTGTTGTCAGTGATGTCCACGGTCAGATGGGATTTGCAGGACACCAGCACCCACTCGATGAAGGGGGAGAGTCTCTCTCGAGGACCATCCCTGGACAACTGCGCTCGTGTGGTGGTGTTAAGTCCAACCTGGTAGAACGTGCAGGGGCAATTGTCCGGGTAGTGTGTGAGGTGAGCCAGGGACAGAAAGTCATCCGTATGGTCCTCAAGAGTGCGTTTCCCCTGCTCCAGCAGGAGGATTTGGAATGCGGGCTAATCCATCAAAGAAACAAAATAAAAACTGGCAAAAACACATGAGGGGAAAGATGCCGTTATACTTTAGGGTCGGTTATTCTGTCACGGCGTGTGGAGGCAGGCAGGATGACGAGGATTCAAAATAAGGATATTTAATGTAGAGACAACAAAGCAGATCTCGCAGATCCTCACACACACACCCCCACCACATCACACACACACACACACACAACACACACACACACACACACACACAACACACACACAACCCCACACACACACACAACACACACACGCACACACGCACACACACACAAACACAGGTACCATTCACAATAACCGACAAACTCAAATACCAGAGACAGCAACAGATATAGTGCAGATAGCGAGGGGCAGACAGGTGAGCACAATGAAGTGATTAACTAATAATTATACGGGCTAAACCAACACAAGGGAAAGAAACCACAACAAACAGTCCACAGAGGTGTTACCCAACCTGGCATTAACTACTGAAGACCCATTAATGTTTATCCGATTAGCACTTTCCAAACCATTAAATGCACAAATTCTGAGATTTACATGTGTAATGCATGCATTCCCAAACTTTTTTGTTATCTGAACCTCTTTCACCTAATATTGAAGTACCGTGAAAATTTAAAATTAATTTTTTAATTATAAGTATTACATTTGCCTGTTCACAGTTCTCTGACACTGGTTATGTCACATAGCATGCAAGAAAACAAAAATTTAATCTTTTTAAGTAAGAGTTTTATTTTGATTGCTGTTATTTTTTTATTATTTAATTGTCATTATTATGATTAGTTAATTATGAGCTTTTCCATTAACTCACGAACCCCCTGCTTCCTTTACGAACACCATTTGGGAAACCTTGAGGTAATGTGATGTTTAATGCACTTCATGTTGTCAATAACAATGAATAGAATATATCTTCTTACTCTTTGCATTTTTATATCAATGTGGTACAAGTTTATCCTATTCAAATCAATGTGATAAACGAGTTAGGTCAAAAGTAATCTAAAAGTAATCAAAAAGTAGCCTGATTATTACCTAAAATGTGTAATGTAATGGATTACGTTATTAACTACAATTGTTGTCATGTAATTTGGAATCGGTAACAGACTACAATTTGTAAGTAATCGACCCAGCTCTGTACATAAGACATCAGTGTTCAAAGTCTCTTTACCTTGCCTCAATTTGCAACTGTAAGCTTATAATAAAATGTATAATTTGAGCTGTCGATTACGATTTTGTTAGAAATGTCAGTTTGGCATCATTCTTTGTGTGATTACATCACGTCCATAAACAGACCAAAGAAGACCCGGCTACTACACTGCGTTAGTGCGTTAGTGGAGCGTTTGTAGCTTGTTCTTACAACAAGAATTTAAACTTGTCATCTAGATGGCTACTTTTAATCTGAAATGTTCTGGTAACGATAGACCATTCATTTAATTAGAGGGCATTCCTTGAAAGAGTTTCTGGCTGTGTTGATTACTATCTAACATCTCCATTGCAAGTAAATAATCTGACTCAAGCAATGAAGCATAAAGCATATAATGACTTTGTGTAGATAGTTGCGGATTTTAAACATGATCCAAAAACAAGCTTGAGGGTGTAAAAGCATCCCAGTAATGAATCTCTTATCCAGGAATGAATAAAAGATGAAACTCAGTTTGCTGAGTTTACAAGCTAGTTTGACAAATTTCTACAGCTTAGATATTGACCTCTCCCTACATGCTGCTAAGTGTATCCCATGTCCCTTGAACAACTTTATATACATGGTGGCATAAACACTATACTTAAAAGTGTACACTTAAAATGCTTCAGCTATGCTACATGAAATTATGCTGATCTGCTGCTGTGAGTAGAAGAGCGCAATAAACTTTCTGTCTGCTCCCACCAGTCTCTCAGTGCAAATCAAACCTCATGCACACACTGATTGCATCTCATTTCACCTACTGTAAACAAACGTTTATCAAAATCTGTCCCACAGAGTAACATGATTGTTTTCAATAAGGACACCTTTGTATGCTGTCAACCTTAAAACAATTATGCTTTTACCTCTGACATGCTTCTGCTTTTGCAGTCCCATGAGCATATTTATATTGTAGTCCAATCAGTGTAGTACATATAAAAGCAAGCATAGCTGGTAAAAGGGGAAAAACAATTTAAGCCAACTGAATTTATATATATATCACATACTGTTTATTTTCACAATATCTTTTGCAGAACAAGCATTTTCAGCATTGATAATAATACTAAATGTTTATTTACCACCAAATCAGCATATTGATGATTTGGTGCTAAATAAATGAAAAGAAGAATGATTTCTGAAAGATCATGAGACACTGAAGACTTGAGTGGTTGCTGAAAATTCAGCTTTTCTATCACAGGAGTATTTTCTTTTTTATAGAAAACAAATAATTTAATATTTTATAATTACTTGATTGTTTTATTGTTAATTACTGTGTTACTATATTTTGATCAAATGAATTCAGTCTTGGTGAAAATAGAAGACTTCTTTCAAAAACTTGAAAAAAACTCTTACTAACTCCAAGCTTTTGAATGGTAGTGTAGATCTATTAGGTTGGGATTTGAAGCCAAAAATGAGCCTCTACAAAAAGAACTACGGCTTTATACAGAAAATAGTTATATCACATCATCAAGTAGGCCTACTTCATACAAAATATTACTGATAATGGCCTAATAACAACTACTACAAACGTCACTGTCATGAATTCCAATTTGCAAGCAATGCTTGTAGCAGTTTTGATATGCAGGGGTACCCTGCATACACCACAGTGTGAACTGTAACCTGTTAATATAGGAACCAAAATGAAAAATGTGCCGCTTACAAGCTGCATATGCATGATGTGAAAAATAGGTCTTAGTCATTAGCATGTGACCTCACAATTAACCCAGTTCACCTATGACTCCCTGCATCTCTCACACTATACCAACCTTTTGACCAAAAAACTAGAGATGTATTCATCTGATGACACCAGATGACTGCTCTACACGTCTACAGTAGTCGCTGTCTGAAGTTAAAAGCAAATAAAAAAAATATAAAAATAATCCAACACAAAAAAATTTAAATACATTGACTGAATGCATTAAGTATAATAAACTAGCACTGAAAAGTTTCACTGCATCTATTAGTTCTATAATATTCATTTATAATATACTATTAATTAATGTTAGTTCAAAATGCAGGAACTAATCTTTGTGCAATTTGAAATGTTAACAACAGTATATAACAATCATAAATTAACATTAAATTATGTAGACATTAAACGAATTTAGAAATATTTTACATTGTTAGTTCATGATACCTAATACAATTTTATTTGTGTAGTAAATTGTTACAAACAAACAATAAATACATACAAAACAAAATAGCAGTTCAAGCAGGATTTAATTTTTGTACACATTGATACAGCTAGATATTTTCATGGTCCATCAAATATGTTCAGAGAGAGCGTATGCATCTGAAACCTGGAGCAGTACATCACAAAATGTTGGCTTCAAGCTCCCATTCAAAATATTTCTGTAACCGTTTAGCCTAACAATTTGAATGTACTGATTTCAATTTAAGCTACATGTGTTAGGAAATCACAACCTTCCTTTGATTTATGGACCTACTGATTGTAGCTCTCCATTTTATTTTCTTCTTCCTTCCTCTATCACCATGGCTAACACTGTGGCAGATGACGTTAGTCATTTTACAGTTGTTCCCAACAGTCTGCACACATACTGGTCCTTTGGCTATGAGGTTTTTCTCACATGTCTCTGCTGGAACACAAGACAACGGTTGAGTCCAAGCCTCTTCAGCAGAAACCTGCTCCTGGCTAGGTGTCTGTTAACCCTGCTGTTGACAAGCTTTTCCCTAAACACTAAGTGTCCCCTAATCCAGAACTAGTGCATTTAAATGGAGAGAGAGAGAGAGAACAATTGAGTAGAACTGGCATAAGACTATAAGTAAATAAGGGGGGGGGGGGCTCTTGAGCTATTTTAAAAACAGTAAACAGGTGCTTTGTGATGAATCAGAAATGCTTTTCTCTCATGTGCCAAGTCTTTGATGTTTGGATAGCATAGAATCTTAGGCATACAAGAAAAACAAAAACAGTTTTTTGAACTGTGTCAAGCCCTTTGAATGCAAATTAGTATAATTTTAAAATAATTTGTGTGACACTGGCCAAGTGACACTGGTCATGTATTTTTGATCATTGTTAAAAAAAAGTTAAATTCTTTACATCAAAACAATCTTCTATTATTAGTCTTTACAAGCTTTTGTCAACACTTACTTTTATATTAGTCATGGGAGTCGAAGCCGGAACAAAAAATATTTGTTTTAGAAGGGGGGAAAATATATGACGATGTTTATAATACATTTCTCTTACCTATTTTATATACAGTATTTAAAAAAAACTGTAAATTTGACACCATAAAAAAATCATTACATTAACAATTAAGTCATTACAATTTAACTGTGTAATTTTGTATAAGTACCATAATGATTTAATAATCAATCTATCTCTGGCTATTGCAGTGATATTTAGTAACTATTTTAAGACTAGTTTTGCTATAAATACACTGTAGACACTGACTGCAGCATGAATGCCTACTGTAGTAGGTGACGTCCGACACTTTGAAAAGTTTAGTTCATTTACTGTGAGACATCAGTGACTGGTTAATTTCAAAACTAAAGTTAATATTTTCTCTTTTTTCTGCCTTTAAAGGCTTGGCATCCATAATCGAGTCATCAATCAGGCACTGTCTTGGATCCCCCATTTTTGCTCCCTCAAAGCCACTGCATGTCATTCTCAATGGTTTTGTTCAATCAGGGGGCCTGACAGCTGAAAGAAAGGGAAACACTTCTTACAAAAAGAACCCCTACTCAACTGCCAGCCATTTAAGGAAAATGTGAACTGTAAATTTGGAGCTGTAAATTCAGCTGGGAAGCTGTCAGCATTTCAAATGCACCCACACCCCAGAGACCACGGCGAAGAAAGGGATACATTATGTAAAATGTGATCACGATCAGTCAAGGGATTAATAACATATATAGAAATTGGCTTCTTGGCTCGGTTCGATCAGAAAGCATACCTTAGGTTCACATGCTGTGCATTTATGTATTTATATGTAATCCAGTAAAACTTCCTTTCTTTATGTTGAGTTAATGAAAGAAGGTTATTATGGGGCAATGCAGACTCAGCAGTGTGGACAGAAACTTAATTCCCTTATATAATTAAGAAAAACAAAACAACAGGAACCTTGAAGGTCTGCGAAAACCAAGTGCCATTTCAGTAAATGTCAATGTTCCTGTTAATCAGTCAATGCATTGATTTTTGTTTAGCCTAGTTAGATGATGCTGTCATTTTGACAGAACAGAAAAATTCCTCTGGCGTTATCAACAATCTGTCAGATCTTCCTGTCTTGTTGAACAGATGTTGTACTTTTCATAGGAACTTGATTTAGCTCACCTACCCTAAAAGTAATTAATGACCGTGAGCCTTTTTATGCCGGAACAGTATCCAAGGTGGAAGGAAGAGGAGGATATCTGTGACTCAGAAGACAGGTTGTAAATCTTAAGTAAGTCTTCAGATCTGGCCAGTTCCTGAGAGGCTCCATACGACATTGTAGAGTACCTTGTTTGGCTAGACTAGATGGGGCGGTCGATCGATGGTAACAGGATGCAGGTCTCTCCGCTTTCAAACAGTGGGCTGGTTTTGTGGTCAGGTTCAATTGGGTAATCAATCGCCAATTTTGCTGGCCCTCATAGAAGATGATCCCGAGAGCAGATAATCAACACACTGAGTGATGAGGCGGCAGACCACGGCAACTGAAATCTTCCCCATGTTCTCTTTTGGCAGCACTGTCATATTACTTGTGCAAATATGATGAAATGTCTGCCACACGATGCAATGAAATGTGTAGCAGCAGTCAAGGTATTTTATGTTTAGTGTAATTTTGTGCAGGACAAAAAAATGCAATGTTCACCTGCTCAAAATACAATTATTTAAATTGTTCATAAGATCAAAATTAACCTTATTTTCTTCATCTCAACTTGATTTTACTGTAATGTAGCTCACTTCGTTCTGCTGATGTATGTAAGATTTCCTTACAGTTAAGCCATGTACAGTCAGATTTGCCTTCAGTTTGGTAATGGTAACCAACATTAACTTTTCACATTCCAATCAACAACACAAGTTATTTCTTTTTTCTCTCTCTCTCTTGCTTTCTGAACAGTATAGTAAATAATTTACGATTATTTTACTTTTTAAAATCACTTTGCTTTTAACTTCAAATGTATGTATGGATGCTATAAAAATCTGAGAAATTTAAATATTATACTTTGCAGTTTAGGCAGGGAAAATAAAAGGCAGCTAGAAAGCTAAAATTTTCAAGAGTCAGATATCTATTGAAGCCATGTGCTGCATCGCTCTCACAGGAATGTGCATTTACCTTTATTTATGGTTAATTTTTAATTTATACTACAGGGACAGAAAAAAAATTTCAATGAAGCTATAGCTATATTTACAGAGACACGGGGAACTTTTGTTCCCACATACAAGATGAGGAGATTGGTTTTTTTTGACAGAGTCATCCATTAAGTAATCAGAAACAGAATAAACTGTTTTGTAAAGTAAACAAATGTACAAAAAACATTTGTGTTCAAATTCTAAAACCTTAATAATAAAGCGTCAGAACATTTTCAACCAGTTTCAACCAATATCTTTATTTGGGCTGGCATGATTTAGTACAAAATAAAATGTATAAATTTGTATATGTTTGAAAATAAACAGTAAGTCTTTAAGTATTCTGTATCGTGTGATAAACACATCAGTGAATAGAAAAATCGGAATGCCCGTTTAAAAGCATGTAAATGTTGGACCAATGCGAAAATCAGACTGCTTTTTCTCACAGCATGCGCCTTTACATTGGTGTAATAACATGATCATCGCCTTGAATTCTGTGTTGTTTGCCATTCTGCAAGAAACAAGTACAAGCAACTACTAGGTTTTAAGGTTCAAACCCAGATTCATTCCAAACCCATCTCAGATCCCATCTTGTTAATTGGAGGTTTTAGACAGAGCCTCAGCCCCCATTATCCCCACCATCATAGTTAATCTTGACCCCAATTCTAACTTTGCTGGCCCCCCTCAGGTGCCAGCTTGGCATCTATTTTAATCTCTCACTTTCACTAAATACAAGACAGTGACAGTGAAGCAGCTCACTCCTTTAACCCGGCGGCCAACCAATCACCTGTGCTTCTTAAGTCTATCTACGATTAGATCCCTTAGGGTTAAATTAAACTCTATCCCTAAAAAGGGTGCTTCTTTAGCAATAAAATATTCAAAAACAACAAAGGAATTAGCTGAAGCTATCCAAAGGAACTTTAAAAAGTGGATCCAGGGGAACTGGTTGGGGGAGCAGCATAGAAAGATGGCGGCATTCAAAGGGGGCAAATATTTGGAGCATATGCTTGGGTTGCAGGGGCGGACTTACCCATTAGGCAAAGGTAGGCGACCGCCTTGGGCCCCCAAAAGTCAAGGGCCCCCTAAAATGCTTTTCATATAGGATATGTGCATTAAGAGCGGACACGCGAACTGTTGCTGTTTACGGTGTTTATTACCAAGACAACCGTCCAAGTCAGAAAATGGCGCCTGCGCTCAGACGCCAGCAAAAAATTTAAGCAGGTATGATAGGCATGTGTCCCATATTTCTGCGGACTGAAACCTGCCATTGCCATTATTATGAATTTATCAGTACTTTTGCATGCATTCAATTCGCATAGAATATTAGCCAAGAAGCAGAAAAGTGTTGATATAAGACGCAATTCATGAGAGATCGGGTTAGCCTACAACAATTTATTTGTTGGCTATTTTACAGATGGGAATACAACGAATCCTTGGCAATGTTTACATGCAAGCTACCCATAAAATTTATAGTGAAAAGTGCTTTAAAAGCGTTTGGAATGCAATAAAGTAATTTTAAAGCGGTTTTAAAGCATTTGCTGCATGGTAAAAAAAAAAAGGCCAATAAATAATTCACATATCATACAAAATTGCGTTGCAGCAAATACTTTCAATTTTAAAGTATTCAGAACAGAGCAACATAAAAAAATCAGAAAATATAAGCATCTATACAATTATAGGACAAAGTTTTACACACATGCCATTATCATTTGTGTTTTATTTTTTAATTGTATGGAATTATAAAGTAAAACGCAAATTATAATTGGGCCTGTTTTAGGCTTTTCCTTATTTTTATATTTTAGATATCCATCAATTATGGTGATGAAAACAATGACTGCCATCTCCTTGTTGGATGTGCCTTTAGAGAGAAATGCACGGATTACATAATGAAAGAGTTTCTATTTTCGATTTGAATTATTTCGTTTTAAAGTAGCAATTTAAAGCTTTCTATATATTTTTTTATCATGTCTGTGAGGCAATTCGCTGAGTTTAGGTTAATCATTGTGAAGCACTCCTGTTCAAGACCGAGACGGCAGGTTTGTTTTCATTATTTTATAAAAGTGCAATGTTTTGTTGTTATTGTGAGTGTACACAAATAAAAGTAAACCCTTTACAGCTATAAATGATGTATTACTCTTACCTTTATGAGCAAAAGCGACTGCATATTAAGTTGTTTCCACTGTTAGAAAAAAAAATGCAAGTGATCGCGCTGGCGCCTCCATGTCCTGCAACGAGCGCTTTAGCTTCAACTCTCCAACTGTGCGTCTAACAGCGCACATTTATATAGGTTAAACATTTAAACTAACATTGGGATATGCTTGAAGTGTTTTTATATCTATAGATTTTATTTTAGACAAGTCATAATGATTTGAGAAGGCTAAATTGATCAAACATATAGGCTATGATCAATTCACTGTCTGCCGCTGGCAGTTAGCTTACTTAAAAAAGGCTATTAATGAACAAAAAATACTCCAAACGTTTTTCTAAATTTACTTAAAAAACTAACGAAATATAATCACTTTTCCATTACATACAAAACTGAACTATTTTAATAGCTGAAACAGTAGTATGTTGAAATGAAAGAAATCCATTATAACATGTACATGACAATCTAGAAACACTGGACACAACTATGGGGCATAATTGTGCAGCAGCAAGCATCACAACAAAAAAAAGGAACCTTAAAGTTGATCTAGGCAAATGTGTGCAAATGTATAGGTCTCCATTCCTATATTTTGCCTGGGGCCCCAAATCACTAAATCCGCCCCTGTGTGGGTTGAGTACCATTAAATGCGTCATGTATCTTTTTATTGAAAAATTTAAAGGTTTGTTGTAATTGGCTTTATAAATTCAAATAATCTAACTATCAGTCTCAGTGGTTTGCAGTACATCGGGCGAAGAACGGTTGGGTGTCAAAATACAGGGAACAGGTGAGAGTGACATCTGAAATATGTCAAGCCATTCACAAAATATGTCCAATAGAACACGGCTTCCATTTCACAGGTCCAAATGTACTATCCTTTCCAAATAATAGCACCTATTTCCAGCCAAATGTACATGTGAAAATATGTGAGAAGGTTTGGGAAGAGGTCAGCTGAAACTGCTTTGTTGTGCAGTCATTTTCCATCTCTGCGTCCTTGAAAGGTGTGAGACAAAAGCATTGTCTTCAGTTTACAAGACTTTATTGTAGCATAAGGTGGTTTCTGAAGCATAAGATCATTTAAGGGGGAAAAACATTAATTCCTTACTGCCTTTTCTCTGCATGTTACCAAAAATGTATTCCTGATTATTATGTCTGTTATCATCCAACATTTCTATTTGACGAACTAATGATCCAGCTGTGGCGAGATTTATTTTTGGCTGGCAGCTCTGGGAATGTCACCGTTTTATCTTCACCATTCCAACAACTTCTTCTTGACTACATTTCTCACTCTCGTTAGATTATTTACAAGGCTTTTGATATTCTCCCTCTTTCTCGTTATTTCCAGTCTATAATTCCCGAAGGCCAATGATCTGAGATTCAGTTTCAGGCAGCTTATTTAAACAGAGTTTGTGTCTACGCTACCAACCGATACAATTTAATTCTGTGGAATTCAGAATACCAGTGAGGATTAAGGAACAGCAGAATACATCTCAAAAAGTGTTGCTAAAGCCGCAACATAAAATCAATAATAACAACCTATAATAATACATTATATTGTACATGTAGTATTGTTGTTGTTGTTTTAAAATGAATTAAAATCCTGAATAACTCAACCAATAGAGCATATTATACTAAAACAACCAAGCTCATGGGTTTCAGGCTCAAACAATAAATATTTTTGTGAGGCAAAGTGCTATTTGTCCTCGAGACTCCAGCATTTTCATGAAAAATATACTTTTAAATACAAATGCAGACCTTGATGAAGTTAAATGACACCTCAGCATTGAATGCTGAGTAGTTTCCTCGTCTAGATTGAGTTTCTGTCATATAAATAAATGGCCACAGAGGTTTAGGGACTGGTGTTTTAAATGCGAATGAAGCCTAAAATGAATCCATTCTCCCTGTACTACCATGATTCAAGCACACACTCACAGCAGCAAGTCACGTGATGTGTTTTGTCTTCTTGTAAACTGCAGCCTCCTAAGTGATATGTCTAACCGCAGAATTAAGTAATTTGCCTTCATTTATGGCTTCCTATTTTCCGCAAGCTGCTCTTGAATACTCCAATTGATGAGGCCCCCCGTTCAAAACGGCAAACTGCCAGGACAGCAGACATCACGGCATCCTCCCTCTCCACCCGTTAAACTTCTGAAGCAACGTTCATTTTTAATGGAGAATTGATCTGTGTAAATCAGAGGCAGATAGGGGCCCCTTTTCTCAGATAACCCGATAAAGAAAGCTTGCCGTTTTCAGGCACATTTACAATAGTAGCCTGCTGGAAAGGGGTGAGCCCTGTTCTCCGCATCTCCCTGCACCGTAATCGAACTAGCGCGAGGCAGATCAGTGGGAGTAGAGCGAGAGAGAAAGCGAGCGAGGGGTAGGGGTAGGTGGAGTGGGTAATCGACAAATCTATCCTCATGCTTAGCTTGGCTGGCTCTCTCATTTGGTTCAAAGTGGGTGCAGATGGATTTTAGATGAAATGGCCTTTGCAAGCGGTAGCCTGTGACACACGTCAACAGCATGACAGCTCAGGGCTTTCGAAAAACTTTATACTTGTGCCAAAATCATCATACTTATCATGATTAATAATCTCTAGTTACTTGGATACAGTGAAGTAATAGAAAACTAATACAAAAGTTACACAGTCATTTGGTCGACTGCATTACATGCCTAGAAATACTGATTATAGCATCATTGTCCCTTTATTGCCATTTGCAGTGCAGTTCTGTCCAACTTGGCTCATTTGAACCCGTGTAGGCTGCACACCTAATTGCTCTCTGGTTTGACAAGTGTAATTGTCCTTAAGCACCTTACATGTATTAAACTGCCATTTCACAGCGAATCAGTGGAAAATTTACCTCTTTACATCACCTTAATGCTCACTTGCGAACTCTCTGACATTTCTCCAGACCTGTTGATTAAGCAAGTGTCATTCTTTGATCTACGACTGTACTTGATGACATCACATCCCACAGCACACAGTTTTCTTAGTCATAACATCTCCTGTTGATCGTCTCCAGGTTACGTATGTAAACATGGTTCCTTGAGGGAACGAGACGCTGCGTCGAAATGCTACGGGAACGCCTCCAGCGTGACCACGCTCTGAATCACATGTGTAATCAGTCCAATGGATGGGCGAGACGTCACGGGCGGGTGACGTAGTGACCAGGAAGTATAAAAGCACGTGCGGTGAAAAACGGCCTGTCAGCGTCAGGAGGTGAGAAAGCGCTGGCAGGGATGCCGAAAGTATGGCCCTGTGACGCACCGTCTCGTTCCCTTCGGGAAACCATGGTTACATACGTAACCTGGAGACGTTCCCCTTCAGGAACTCGAGCTGCGTCGGAGAATGCTTTGGGAATGAGTATGCCCACGCTGCCAGACTTGCAAATTCCTGCCTAGTGTGGAAGAGCACAACTAAGGTGAGAGAAAAGGGAGCCAGGAATGGCTAAAGTAGGCGGGGGCCGCCCGAAGGCCAACTTCTTGAGGAGTGAGCCATGACCCCCGAAGGAGAGGGGAGATCAGAGGGCTCAAGGCTATGGAATAGCATCCTGATCCACCACTTAGCATAAGCTTCTCTGACCGGAGGCCTCGGCCTCAGCGTACCGCGGAGGAAACATGTAAGAAGAGGGTGTCTTCTCACTGAATGGCCACGAGAGGGGGCGTGGTAGGCCGCAATGGCCGTCACGAAGACCTCTAGGGTACAGTTTCCTCATAGAGGGAGCTCTGGATGGAGGATGGTCTCAACAACCTCGGTTAAGAGAACAGCAGCTGTGAGTTGTGCCTCCTCAGAGGCCACACCCACAGTTCCGGGCGGGGGCGCGCCCTCCGCCTGTGAGAGGAGATCTCTCCTGACGGGAATATCCCATGGAGCGCCGTCGAGGAGAGGAATCAGGTCCGAGAACCATACTCGGCCCGGCCAGAACAGGGCTACTGGCAGTCGACTGACCTCATTCCAGCGCACTCTCTCCAGAACTCCCGGGAGCAGAACAATCAGGGGAAAGGTGTACAGACGAAGCCTCGGCCACGTCTGTACCATGGCATCCAGTCCCAGTGGAGCTGGATGAGTCAGAGAGAGAACCAGAGGGGACCATGCGATATCATCTGAGTCGCAAACAAGTCCACCTGAGCCTGGCCAAAGACTCTCCAAGTCTGCTTCACCCCTCGGGGTGAGGCATCTATTCCCCGGGCCTCGGCCCCTGCCTCGACAGCATGTCTGCCCCCACATATATAAAAGACCACTGCTGTGTTGTTGGTGCGCACCCACACATAGCAATCTCTTGGGCCTGGGAGGAAGTGTTTCAAAGCTAGAAACACAGCCAGCATCTCCAGTCAACTTATGCGGCCACGTGAGCTGGCGGCCAACTCCACACGCCGCGGATCGGAGCGGCACTCTGAACACTCCCACGGTGAAAAGATGCATCCGTCGCTAGCATACGTGGCGACAAGGAGCTCCCAGCACCGGTCCCTGAGATAAGAACCAAGGTTTCCTTTACATGTCTAAGGCACGTAGGCACTGCCACATGACCTTGAGCATGCAAAATGGGTTTCCCCTAGGGGAGAACCCCTTGGTCTTAAGTCACCACTTTAGGGGTCTCATGTATAGCAGGCCAAATGGTTTCATGTTGGACGCTGCTGCCATCAGACCCAGCAGTCTGGAACTGCTTGACAGTTGACTGATCGGCCTTCTCTCACTCTCGCGACAAGGATTGACTCAATCCGAGCAGGAGACATACGTGCATACATCGTGGTCGAATCCCACACCACACCCAAATAAATGGTCCTCTGTAATGGAGAAAGCACACTCTTCTTGGCGTTTAGTCTTAACACCAGCTCTTTCATTTGAGCGAGAACGACATCTTGATGTCGAAATGCCATCCACTCTGATTGAGCTAATATCTACCAATCGTCGATGTGGTTGAGTCGTGAAAGTGTGGGGTGAGAGTGCAAGGCCAAAGGAAGAACTTTTGCCCCCCAAAAGTAAAACCTCCGGAGAGCCTGTGATGAGGAAGATGGAGGACATGTGACATCTTTCAGATCGATTGTGCCAAACAGTCCTATGACTTGATCGGAGACAGACTTGTTTGGAGGCGAGAGTGCTGGAACTTTCAGTCGGCTGACTGATGAGCGGTTTCAAATGACAAGTATATCTAAAATAGACAACCACCTCAATCCTTCCTACGGACGGTGCGAAGTACAGACAGTAGAAACCCGGACTTTGCACGGTGAGGAGGGACCACCCGATGGCCTCCTTCCTCAAACAGAGTACTAATTCGGTGCCATGAGAGAGTCCTGCTCGGACCACCCTAGGGGGGAGACACCATTTAACTGAGGCGGAGGAGAACTGGAGATATACCTCAACTATACAGTGTGAGGGGACCCACCGAGACAAGTTAGTCTACTAAGGAATCAGTCTCGAGCCGACCTCGGGTGTAATCAGAGCGGTAGCTGGGTGCCCTGAAGCGGCAGGGGACGGCCCTACTAGCTGCTCTAGAGACCTCCGTGGAGGTTGCGAGCCTCTTAGCACCGCTACGTTTACGGGCGGTAACTGAGAGAAGTGCTCGCCGGAGACCGCTGCACCCTGGAACACCGGCAGGGTTGGCAGACTGATCTTCTGAGGGCACTGAGGAGAGATGGGCACCATGTGATGCGGTGTGCACCGCTCTTCCCCTGAGGGGCCTGCCCTCCGAGGTCCTGAGCCACAGCATCAGGACCCTCATAGCTGAAGTGTCCTATTGAAAATGACGGCCCTCAAACCCACGTCGTCTGCTAGGAATACTAAACCACAGCCTTTCTCGGGGCAGGACCCAAGGAGGCACACTTGGCAGGGGCTCCCACACCACCAGGTGACATTGTAAGGGAATCAGCCTCTCGAGACTGACCTCTGGTGTAATCAGAGCGGCTAGCTCCGTGCCCTGAAGCGGCGAACCAGCAGGGGACGGTCGTACTAGCTGCTCTAGAGACCTCCGTGGAGGTTGCGAGCCTCTTAGCACCGCTACGTTTCCGGGTGGTAACTGAGAGAAGCACTCGCCGGAGACCGCTGCGCCCTGGAACACTGGCAGGGTTGCCAGAATGATCTCCCGAGGGCACTGAGGAGAGACGGGCACCGTGTAATGCGGTGTACACCGCTCTTCCCCAGAGGGAGCTGGCCCTCAGAAGTCCTATAGGCCTTAAGCGTCAGGACGTTTTAGACGGAGACTATCCAGCGAGAATGACGGTCCGCAGAACCGCCTTCCGCTATAAGCCTTCGGCCTGGGAGCGCCACTGAATAGAATCAAATGCAGCCAAACAACCAAACGAGTAACACGGTCTAGTGTGATAAGATTAATTTCAAAAATCGAAAATGATATATCTAACTTCTCATAGTTAGATAAATACTTAATTTAATTCCTCAGAATTAAATGCAGCCAAACAACCAAACGAGTAAACAAGGTCTGGTGTGGTAAGATTCACATAAAAAACTGAAAATGATGTAATACACGCATTGCCTCGGCAGCACGTGAGCCACTTGGTCACACAAACAATATCAATCTCCTCTGAGAAAAATAGCCGCAGCAGCTAGCTCTCGCTCAGAGGGGGAAGAAACCGCAGCGTGGGCTTCCGAGCCTTGAGAGAGAGAGTGCTGGATCTAGGGATTGCAGGCGGAGAAAGGGGCGAGCTGCCTCCAACCTATCTGCTAGATCCACGTGCGATCCCTGCGATCTGAACCGCTGCCGTGCCTCAGCAATAGCGGGACCGAAATGCGAGCTCGCAAGCACGGACACAGTCCTCGGAGCGTGCCTGGAGGGAGCAGAGAGCGCAGCGGGGTTGGTGTAGCGTCTGGACCACTCAAACACACAATATATATTTTGTTAGCTAGATTTCACAAATACTCTGTAACACCCCAGGAAGCCGAACAGGACCCTGGTTTCATGGTAACCCGATACATTTACAACCTTGTGGAATGTGAGCAGACTCTCAGCTGCATTCTCCAGAAGCAAGAGGCACAAATGCACAGTAGAAATGGACTTTTCTACTAATTAATTCATAGGAAAACCTTTATTTGAATGAACACCCATATTCTTCAGGCCATTGTGTATATCATTGCTGTTTTGTATTAATCTGTTGTAATATAGACTATTTTTATTCATGCTTACAATAAACCACTCATTCATATAACCTTAAATATACCGTGTTTAGTATCTATGAATTCGACTTCTGATGATCTAAACAAGAGTGTATATTATATGTTGGTACATAGGCAATATATATTAGGGTCGATTCAAGTCCATTTGCAAATTTACCATGTTAGAGGACAAAAAGGTCGTAAACCCTCAAGCAATTGCCACCTCCCGCTCGGAATTTCATCTTTCTCATTGGACAAGCCCATCTTGAGAGGTGTGAATCTTTGCAGGCTTTAAAGGCCACACGTCATGTGACCCGCCCCAGTCGGTGGTTCGGTCAGATGCTAAGGTGAAGCGTGAGAAAACGCTTCAGGATACCAACGCATTGTGCCAGGCCTTTCTTCGGCATTGTACTGTCCATTTCATCAAGATTCTCTGACTCAAAACAGGTTCTTTTTCATCAACCAACTTCAGAAAAGATCAACTGGAAACATAAGATTGCATCAGGAAATCTCTTTCAGACAGCCGAGACTCGCAAGTGTCAAACTTAGTCTTATTAATTAATATAGTAAGTATCAGTTACACCTTTTTACAAGGTGTGTTTGAACTCAGAATATGACGTATCCCTCAGGCTTAGATCTGCTGAATACGCAAAATGGTTCCATAAATGTCATTCCTTATGCCTCTTTCTGTACTGAGTTAAACTTTAACCCTTTCCTATACAAACTGTATGTGTGTGTGGGTGTGTGTATGTGTATGGGGGTGTGTTGGATAGTAGGACCAGTTGATGTGTGTATGAGGATGTTGGACCAGTTTATGGTGTAGGATATCCGACCGACTCAGACCATCAAGATTGGTCCACAACCGAGTTGAGGACGAGTGATTTTTGTCCTAGATGTATTGTGTCCACCAGATTTTTTTTTTCTCTTCCCCCCTCCCTTCCTAGTTTTTTCTCGGGTCACGCAGACAATCTTGTAGATGCATTCGCATATTTTCCCCCCTGTCCTACCACCCTGTTTGTAGTTGGTTATTCTCCTTTCTGTTCCCACCCCCTTGCGTCCACTTTATCCCCTTCTGAGCACGGACTAAAAACTAAACACTGGAGAACGGGCAGAAACAGTTGTCCAGAACATTAAAGTCCCAAAAGAAACGATTGACCAGTCCAAGGGAGGTATTGTGCCAAGTGGCTGGGGGGCAGAGTGCCATCAAGAGTAATGTGTCGAACGACGAGGCCACAGGTAGAGCAGCCGCCAAGCTGGACACACCACCACCTGTGCCAGTGACTTACAGCGGGAGCTTCCAGCACTGAATTTCGTATCGTCTGACCTTGAATAGACAGAGAGCAAGAACGTATCTTACATCCCACAGAATGCCAAAGAAACGCCATTTCCAGCCCTAATGACATCTAACCAAAGGGGACCGAGCAGAATGACCATTTGCTATTATTCTACGGATCCCATTCATAAATCGACTGTTATCTCATCATTCACATGATCTGCGTTTTTCCCGCTCTGGTACGAGAATACATTTTGGACATGATTTCTTATAACAAGAATATGATACATTCGACAAAGAATTGATTGGAACAAACGTTTCAAGCA